>OY787662.1:20569890-20915121 GCA_963678985.1 Spisula subtruncata | reverse complement strand
ACATGAACATGTCTGTGTGTCTTCAACTATCAAGAATCATATGCTGAAGCAATTCACACACAAAAACTGATGCATTTTCTATCAACAGATCCTGAATTTTAAAATAATATAGCAAAAACAATGAAACTTTAAAACCAGTGCATCTGAAATTCACTTTATGAGTCCAATGCATGCAAAACTTATACAAGGACATGGTATGTATTTATCTGAAAGTTTTCAGACATTATCTAACATAACAATACACTCACTATAGAACGGAATTCCAAGGTAATAATAGTGCAAGTATACTTACTGATTCTTCCTTTTGAGGTGTTTTAACAGAAAATTTCGGATAACTCATATTTCCAAAATCCTGCATTGCTTCTCTGTCATCACTCTCCTGAAAAATTTATTTAAATCAATTCAAGCTCAATGAATTTGTGTCACTCTAAACCAGTAGCTGTACATATATACTTCAGCTTGGGGTATTAAGAAATCAAAATTCTTTAGTGACAGTCATACAAATTCATTATTTTATAAGAGAATTAATAAAACACAACAACTGGCTATACTAGTATTGGATTTAATAAGTTTCAGGTTTTGACTTTTAACAGGCTTGAAATGCCAGTATAAATAGATATGATTAGGATAATAATCATAGTGTGGAAATTATGTGACCGCAGAAAAAACAGGAAGAAAGGGTTTGTAATGTATATGGCACCTGTTCTAACTGTTAAATCCTACCTGCTAAGAGATATAGGTGCGATTTACTGTAATTATTTTTTTAAGGTACTTAACTTGAGGTGCCCAATCGCAATATTCCATGCAACAAACTGCATTTGGTTTACAACATGCAAACTGTAACGCAATATGACTGAACGCAACATGAGGTGAGGCCGGCACACAAAGGGCAACAACCTCTACCTGTACAAGTTACATATCTATGCATATATTGGACCATAGATGCAATATTACTAAACGCAACACACCAGACACTTGCAGGTAGACGCAAAGAGGTGTTTAAGTTAGACACACACTATAAAGAAAGAACAAATATAATACCATATTCAGGGA
This sequence comes from Spisula subtruncata, assembly GCA_963678985.1. Classification (NCBI taxonomy): domain Eukaryota; kingdom Metazoa; phylum Mollusca; class Bivalvia; order Venerida; family Mactridae; genus Spisula; species Spisula subtruncata. Next base: position 20,914,068 of record OY787662.1, on the reverse strand, counting down.
TATACAGTAATTCTCCTGTGCCTGTTCCACTTCAATGTCGTAACCTGAAATAATGCACAAGTTGTAAACATATCCAACTATTTGTCCCATTTGTATTCGCACATGTGACAATTTTTTTACCATTGGAAGCAAGGAATTACATATATACCTCCCTGTTGGAAGGCATGGGGACTCCACGTAAAATTGTCCATATGATAATAACTATTGGAGATATTTCTTATGTGCAAACATATTTTTTTAGTTAGATATGTCTACAAAATAATGCACTAAATTTCATAGTTGTATCTTTATGGGATCAACCCCCTTTTTAAAGTTTTTTAACATGACTATCACTCACATTGAACAAAGAAGGAAATGGACGGATTTGGTATCAAACTTGTTTACTTTCTTGCTTATAGTTATTTCGTTTCTCGGGGGATGTATTTTGTGCAAACTTATATAACAGTTTAATTTCTTCCCGTCAGATTGGAGTTTTGATATAAGAAATGCGATAATTAGATCTACCCCCTTTTTACGTTTTTTTTAAAGCAGGTATTATTTTTTTAGCAAAAAATGAATACACACATCTAATATTGGCATACTGTTAATAGTTTTATGACGCGTCCCGCTGCGATTGTCACAGCATGTGGGGTAATAAACTTTGTACACTCGCTTGAAGGGTAATAAAACCGCTATACTTCCTGTATACATGCTAAATTATGATTTTTGAGATTTGAAACTTAGACTTAATTGATTAAATCATTGCCGATTCTAAATGTTATACATGTATTTAAATATAGTGAAATGTATATAATAAGCTCACGCTTAATTCATTATAATAATCGTACAGGTGACTAAGGTGAGAAATAGAAAATGGCGAATTATATTACACGTGTATAATATACTGATAATATAGTAATTATATACTGATTAATTGACACTTAATACCAACTAATTGAATATATTCGAATTATAGAAAAGAATCTTAACCGTCAAAAAGGTGAAGAAAAACCTGCTAAACAGTGTGACACTGTAAACCTGTCCTCATAAACATGTTTTCATAAAATGTTTCAATTGTAGGTCTGATCCAATTTACTTTATTTGTGTACTAGTCATAAATCCCTGGTTAAGTCTAAAATAAAGTAATATGATATGCAGCAATAAAATTAATTGAAACAGTCAATTGTTTTTTTGTTAAAAATTTAAAATTAAGTAGAAACAAGTAAAGAGTACTAACCACGTCCCGGTTTCCCGAAGCATCACGGGTAGAAATTTCATACCAAATTGAAATATTACTCAAATCAGAGTCAGCATTTGAAATACCAATATATATTATTTCTTACAAATCGAGCCGAAATTTCATATTTTGAGTCATCTAAACAAGTGATTATTTTCAATGATTACCAAGAAAACGTTGATTATTTTTAATTTGTCTGGAAATATAAGTGGCAGGTATGTTAACTTAAGTCGAAATATTTACGTTTCTAACTAAGATGCTTTGTGAATGCCAGCCACGTACTATCATGTATCTATATCTACATGCGTGATAATATATAGACACGAATCCCGCCAATAAAGACCGGTAGAAGGTTATCAATTAAAACAGTTAATTTGTTACTGTCTTTGCATCTCTTTGGTATTTGCACAATTCTAAAGCGGTGACAATTTGGTGAGGTAAAAAATAGACACTTGCGCATTGTACAGTTACTTGTAACCGTTTATTATTTATTAGCATCCATAAAACATGCATACTTATATAGAACTACATATCACCTATTGCAGTTACTTGTTTAACAAATGCATAATATTAGATTTTTCACTTATGATCAACGAATTCTGAATGATACCAGGGAAGTATAAATGCTCTTGATGACATACATCTTCAAAACAGAATTTCATAATGACAAAGCTCTTCCAACCCTAATTAAGACCCTGGTATGCATCATGTACACAAAATGTCAAAAATATCCAAAGAGTAGCTGAGAGAACAAAACCCCTCCAGCAAAGGATAAACATAAATTAATGCGCTCCGACTACCCGTGGAGTTAGCACAGCATGATTACGTAATCGAGATAAGATCGGCTAGATTAAAACCGGTAGAACACCCGTCAAGGAAAGATAACTGTGGTCGACTCGAAAACACATCCAATACAAATGGGACAAATAGTTGGATATGAGTAGGGAGCGGTGGCCTAGAGGTAAGGTGAACACTTCGGGATCGAGAGGTCCCTGGTTCAACCCCCCTCTGCACCACTGGTTATTTCTCTGAGCAAGACCCACATGCTCCACTCCACCATGGTGTAAAATACTTCAAAGGGTGCTTGAGCAGCCTAACAGCCCTAGAAAATTGGTAACTTTTTTTTATAAGACTTTTTAAACACAAAAACAATACATGATTGCATTCAGTAAATCCCTTATGCCCCCGCAGAAGCTTTGTCCATAATAATTAGCTAAGTCAATAAACTTCAAATTTTGTTTAACATTTTGTAACAGGCTGACAAACAGACAAACAATCACTATGTGACTCCACATCAGCACATGCCAGGGCATAAAGCACCCTAAATAATTAAGAAAAACTTTGTATACAGCTGTTGTCTGTAAATTTAGGATTTTTAACTACTTGCCCAAATCGGAAAAACTCGAGTTCTCTTAAAGTACATGTGGTTGGATAAATGGTGTTATACACTCTTGCAATTTCTTTCTCAAACAATTAACATTAGTCAGTTTTTGTATATATACAGGTGCACATTTATGGAATATTATCATATTCAATGACAGTTTTCTCATTGAACACATACATTCATGAACACATGGAATCATAAGCAGACAACATCACAACCGGACAAATTAAAGTATAGACAAATTCCTGGATAGAGCATAGACATACTGTGATTTGTAAACAGGCACACTCAAGAACAGATATATATATATAGTCTCATAAAAAGACAAACTCATCAATCAACAAATTCCCAAACAGGTAGTCATTAACGGACAAACTTGTAAACACAGGCCTAAACACATACCTTCTTTCTGTGATGTTTTTCCTGTATTTTTGATAGGTGAGTATGGAGAACAGATGTTGCTGTCCATTGTATGGAAACTACTACCAACAGACTTACAACTAGGAGTCAAAGCTGGTGTTGTACAAATAATACTTGATATAGCTATAGGACTCTGAAGATACTGAAATATGAACAAGATCAACTCAATATATTACTGATGCTTGAATGGCAAAAAGTTCCTGATACACGGTATTAAAAAATATTCACATTAAATACTAATAGGTCATACACAAAATTATCATTTGCAAGTAAGGTGTGTAATCAAGCATGCTACAAGTTGTAACATAAATTGTAAAAAATGTCATTTTTTCTGATTTCCATTTGGTCTAATGAAAATTGATTTGGATCAGAAATTCTTCCATGATTACAGGACTGAATATCCAGATATGTCAAAATAATTTTCAGTATGTTTGGTTACAACTGGACCAGGGATCAATGGGACCAAGGACCCAGATAAGTCCTTCATAAGTCATGCCAATGAAGATTTACAATCAAACCATGGACAAACCTTGTCATTTTCCAGAGCATTCTCTTCTTCCTGGGAGTCCTCTGTCTGGCAATTTTCACTTTTGTTGTATTTTGTAGGTTTATATTTATATGTTTTACATTTCTGTTTGTGTTTGGGTGATTTTTTCCTCTCTAATATCCAACTCTTCTCACTAAGTTTAAGATAAAAGAATTCGAAATATTCTGAAAAACGTGAATTATCAGAACATTACAATAAAAATGAGACTGAAAAAGAGCTTTTAGAGCTGTTCCAGAAATTAGACCTGGTGAGAGTGGTGTCAAAACAAACTAAAACTAATAAAAGGGTTTTTGACACAAAAATGCATGTGTCTCACAAGAGGCTTTACCTCTTGTCAGAGTACTCTGACCATAACAGCAAATGTTTCTTTTTATATTGAAAACATAAAAGTGTAAAAACAGGATAAATGTGTAACTGCAAAGGATAAGGAAAACAGATAATGTATAATAACCTTTTGTTGTGAGAAGAGTCCAAAAATGAGACCGAATCTGTACTCTGAAACAGATATTTGAATATATCTTAATGGCATTCTACAGAAACAAAAGAATGAACATGTCACCATCAAGTTTTTTCAAGCCGGTTTCGCATTTTTCAACAATGATTTAGTTGTGTTTGAGGTTTATGCTTCAGGAAGTTACCCACACCAGCTTTCGTGGAATTATTTGTTAACCAGAACAATAAACATGAACAAATGGACAGGACAATCTTGCCACCGAGTGAACAAGAGCTGTTACCATTTGGCAGACTAATATACCCGCAACAAAGAGCCATAATTCTGGCATAAATCATCGCAGCATAAACACAAATTTACATGTCGAGGTTGTTCATGTGTGAAAGTTTTTCGAAAAATCCTGTAAAAGTTGTAGGAGAAGTTGCGTCCAAAAGAATCCATCTACGGACAGACAGACAAGCTGAAAACAAAATGCCCCTTACCAATTAAGTCGCGCAGGTAGTAGTGCCAGGGATTTAAATATGAAACAAAAAACTTTCTTACCATTCTTGATTTTCTTCGTTCATTTCTACTGGATACAGAGCGTTCGCTTCTATTCGATATTGAGCGGTCACATCTATTGGATATTGAGCGGTCACTTCTTTTAGCTACATGCTCAGAGTCACTATAAAAATAGCAAAAATAGAAACATTGATCCATCAATTTTGTTACATGTATTTTGAAAATGAGCGAGATAAAGTCTCCACATGTTTATAAGCACTTTTTTTTATGAATTGTATTACTAGAGCATTGCATCCAGCGTTATTCAGTTTACAGCTTCAATCATAATTTTTCATTATAATTTTAATTGTAAGATATCTAGGACATTTCAATCAGTCAGTATGTTTTGTGAACTCTGAAATTATAAGAAGCACTGTCTGTAAGCTGCTTACATACATGCAATATACTGTAGACTATCAAAAACTATTTAAGCAAAGGTTTGATTTGTTATTTAAGGAGATGCCAAGAATGATCAACCAAGGTACCTATCCAAACTTTCCCTTCGGTCGGATGATGTTGATCTTTTTGATACTTTCTTTTTCTGAAGTTATATAAAAACATTCATGATCAGCAGCATAACACATTTACGCATGAATTATCAACAACTTTGTCAATTTTAGCTCTAAACAATGAAAAGTTTATGGAAGTCCAAAAATCAGATTTTCAAACAAGAGCTATAATTCTGCTAAAATTGGTTTCTAGTAAAACCTAAACCAAAGAGGCAATTCTCAGTTAAGTTCCACAGCCATTACTAGAATAGTTTCAAAGAAAATGCAACAAATATGTCCACCTGCAAACCAGATCGTTGAAGTTCAAGTCTATACTTTGATCTCCTGTGACCTAAAGTGGATGACGGACATTGGTCATCCTGAAAGCTCATCTTTGCACATGTAATTTAAAATTCTTACCTTAGACTTTTTCCTCGCTCTTCCACCAGAATCGCTGTCTGTGTCTATGGGAATAGAAATGAGCTTGATGTTGTAAATACATGTCCAGTACAACCTCTCTAGTGCAACCTAGCATAAACTTCTATTTCACAAAATCTTCAAAACTCTTAAGTCAATATTTACTATACAGAGAGTCTCTGTTAAATGTGAGCAAAACATCCAATATTTGCACCTTTCAAAAGGTTTCTTCAGAGGTTGTACTGTATTATTACATTCTAAATACATCAACTAATTAATACTATATTCTGATCACATGCTACAGTACCTAACAACCAGGAAAGAGGAAAACTCATTCATTCCAGTCAAATGTTTTTAGGACACATTACAAATAACTGAAAAAACCCAAGATGCGTATGATGAGTACACTTTTGGACCTTGAAATTAACTGGCCCACCAGACATGTAGGGAAGATTCAAGATGTATGGTCTGAGCTTCCAGCCTTTATCCACAGCAGTGACTTAATCAATATAGCATTGTACTTGATTGATTGAAGCATTTTGACATATATATTTAGCACAACTTGGTAAAAAGGAAGTGATAGCAAATTTGTACATTCAATAAAAAATGATCACAGCTGTCTAGTTTATCATAGTAATGATGAAAAACAAACTTCGATTAGACAAAAATCTGTGAGTTATTTCGGTTGCAATTTTTCCTAGTCTAATTATCGGTCCAGCCATTTGGTGAAAAATCAATACCTACCTGAATCCATGATTTGACAAGATTGAGGAGTTTTTATAACACTGATATTCAGAGGGTAGTAATGTTTTCTTCTTGCTGAGCCAACCTTTGGTGTACTGGATATTGAGTTAATGATACATGGTGTCTGTGAACAAATGAAATAATTTTACAGTTACATTTTGAATGTCATTAGAAGTTTTTTTTTTATACAAAAAGTCATTCAACCTAAGATTCTCAACAATATGCAAAACCAGGCTAGGTACCAAGTATTCATGTGAAATTTCATTTAAATCAGGCCGATGGAGAACAAACAGACAACTTTGTTACATCCATTCAGTACACAATCATAATGTTGCCCCACCTGAAAAAAGCAGCCAATGATTTAAAAACAAACTACCCAGTTATACATTCAATATACCTGTATTAAACATTTGTCTGCTTCATGTAGCCTGGCATTAAAAGTAACCCTTGACTGGCTACTCAAAACATGTTATTTAAAGTTCATATTTAAAATCTAATACCAAACTAAACTAGAACCATCACTGTCGTGATCAGGGCCCTGTCGTTATCATTGTCAATAAGTATTGCAAGTTTCATTTGAATATCTTGAAAAGTTTTTGAACTATGGCCAATGTTAAAGTTTTGAAGTCGAAAAAAGGGGCACAAGCCAAAATTTATTAAAGCTAGATTTGTTGCCCTTTGCTACACATGTGCGTATTGTCACTGTCAATATGTATAGCAAGTTTCATTTGAATATTTGTAACGATTTTTAAGTAATGTAGAAAAAAAGATGAAAAATGAGGAAAATTGAAATTTTACAAAGGGCCATAATTCTTACAATATTGTAGCTGGAGTAACATAACTTGGCATACAATAGTGTATTGTTGCTGTGACCTTATGTGTAAAGTTTGAAGTCGATACCTTTAACGGTTTGCAAGTTATTAAGAAAAAACATGAAAAATGTGGACGGACGGATGGCCGGACGGACGGAAGGGCGGACAGGTGAATTACTATATGCCTCCCGATCTATCGATATGGGGGCATAAAAACTGGGCCCGTATTCATAAAGCTCCATGATTTCACCTTAGATATCTGAAACATCATGCTAAAAAGGTTTCAGATATCCAAGGTGAAATCATATAAAACTAAGGGAATTCCTATAAAACTTTAGGTAAATATATAAACCTAAGGAATATTTCCCCTTAGGAGCTTTATGAATACGGGCCCTGGTCTATTATTAATGTATATCAAGATTATAGGCACTTGCTATCTATAGAATGGATTTTTCTGATCGAGTGCCATAGTATACCTTATACAGCTCGGAACAGCTATTCTTGGATCTATTGGAGTGTTCTTATTGTACAGTTGCCCTTATTTAATCATACCGGACAATGTCATTTCTGACCTTATAGGGTGCCAATTGTTGCATAGAACAGCCTCTGTATGGTATCTTACTCAGCTATGAACAAACATTCATGGTTTTGGGAGGGTAACAAAACATAGCCTAGTACCAATATACAGGTAGTCGTTCGTAGCTGTACTGATACCAAATACTGCCTAATACTGTTATTATTTATTAATTACTTCTTCGTATGCTCAGCTCTAGGTAGAAGTCATTCCTGGTTTTGTTGAAACCTATCCCTGACTTGCAAAACATTTCTTGGTGTTTATTGAATAACATTTACTAGTAGTGCTAAGCATAGCTAGTAATAATTTAATGGTTAAAACTGCCGAAACAGTCGTATTATTTTCTTGGAATTTAACTGTTTGGGGTACATTATGCACGTTTGGTCACTAGTATTAAAACATAAAATGATAAATAACTATGAAGTCCCGTAACTAACAGTTACTCCAAAAATATATCCGTTTCCTGTATAAATTTTCCCTAAAATTTCACATTTTGCACAACATTTCTTGCAGTGTAACAATTCCGCGTTACGTTTGGCTACAACGCCAAGACGAAATATGCTTCAATGCGAAAACAAAAATAGTTGTACCTATTTCATTTCTATACTTATTTCTATGAAACATATATCTTGCTAAGGGAAACGTTTAAGGTTTCAATGAAATGCAAGATCCCTATAAGCTGTTCGGTCGTTTTTTTTCTAGCACCCTGTAAAACGTAAGAAAAAAACTTAAATTGTAGACCGACATTCCAAAGGGTTCATAGAGTGTTAACAAAAATTGACCCACTACGATAAATATACAAATGTACATGTATATACTATACAGTAAATTGTGGAATGATTTTAGTTTCCATTAGGGTGGCGCATATTTCATAAAATTCGGTGTAGAGATAACGTACTTGCTACTGCTTTTATTTGTAGCAAATTTTGTCTTGGATTTGTAGCCAAAAGTCCAGTGGTATTGTTAGATGAGGATCTTTGGTATCTAAAATGTAAGTTTCTTTATAACATTAACAATAATTAATCATGAAATAAAATAATCGGAACATTTTACATAGTCTACAGATTCCAAAATCGTCCACTCTAGTTTTCTTTATAAATTCGATGGTTTAGACCGAAAATACTGCATTTTGACCATATGCAAGTTAAGGATGTTGGATATATTAATTGCAAACCATAATAAAACTATCTAAGCTATTTTAGACAAAATAAAATTACAAATGACAATTAAGTCAATTAATGCCGAAAATTCGCACTTTTTCATGCACTTTTTAAGGTTTTACCCCAAAAACACATACTTTTGCATAAGTGCACAGCTCTAAAATTTTGCATACTTCACGTGCAAACTAATAACTTTATTTAATTTTGATTTATTCTAAAATACGATAATAAATGACATGGTAGTTCAATGATTCCAAAAATTCGCAGTTTCGTTTATATTTTCAATGTTTTAGCCCAATTTTCTCAAAATGCTCAATGCTCTGTATTTCATTCCGAAGGTTTTGTCTACCGAAATCAGCAAAGAAAAAAACTTTATACTCCAATGCAAGGTTCGGTCAAATTTTTGGGATTTTGGGCCGGACTATAACTATGATCTTAGTATAGCTAGTCATTGCGATAGAAAAAAAATCGTGTTTTTTTAAATTTTCGGAAAAAATCTACTTATCGGATTTTGGTAAAAATTTACACAGAACTACAATAACTTCCTACCTACTCACATTCCTAATTTCATAATTTTTAGTCACCTATTAAATGACATTTATTCGTTATTATATACTGTAAAATCATTAATTTTCGTGGGGGATTAAATTTCGTGGATTTCGTGGTTCACCTCAACAACGAACTTTAATCCCAACGAACATAAATTTTGACCCTCGTTTTATTACCTTAAATGCCAAATCCACGAATTCAAGTCCCAACGAAATTGTCTTTTTTACTAAAACCACGAAATTTTGTCCCAACGAAATTAAATGATTTTACAGTATTAAAATTACATGCTTATGGACAGTTTAAGGCAGGGAGGTAATCTGATGTTCCATTGATGATTTACTATCAATTATTTAACCGTTACAATCCGTGATCGACGTGATTGACAATGCTGTTACATAAACGAGACTTAGGAGGCCTGTATGATTCGGTTTATTTAGGTGTGTCGCTTGTAAACAATGTACAACAAGAACATGTACTTCGTCAGATTCACAGACGGGCCTCATGTGTGTTATATGAAGTAGGTTGCAAATACGTAAATTTACCGTTAGACGTATCACGTGATCGTAAAATTGGCTTCTAACTTGAGTTTTCATACAAAACTACAAATATGTTACATAGAACTTATGAACAAATCTTTTTTAACTGATTTCTAATGTTGCTGAAAATTCATTGTGTATTAGGTAGATATATTTCATTGATTTGTGCAAAATTTCATACTTGTAGGTGTAGTAATTACAGAGAAATGTTAGAAAAACATGATTTTTTTATGGCAAACTACAGTAGCTATATCGCATTTACATTTTAAAAATGGAGCTGTATGCGAATGACTTTGCGTATTTATGAGGCCCTCGTATATGATCTACCATTCAAATAGTATTGAAAACGGTTGTTTAAATCACTCAAAGGTTTGATTTAATTTAGATAGATTTTCAAACTTATTCATTACAACAGATGGGAAAATGTGTAACTTAATCATGCAAGAACTTCAAAAATGTTATACAGTTGAATAAACTGCACACAGTTTTTGCCATGGATACATCGCACTGTATATATACCACTTATAGCATACTGTCTAACAGGCTGTAAAACATTTAAATCAGCAATTATGAAAATATGAGAGAAACTTACAGGGAGTTGAACTTGATAAACATCATCAGGAACACTAACCCCTCCAGTGACCCCTTCTGTAGCAAAGCCTATAGTTTGTAATAGCCTGCAAAAGCACCATCTTCCGGGATGTAAGCTCCATCAGGACGATGTCCTCCTCTAATCAATCATTGCCCTTTCAGCAGTTATTCCAGATATGGAAAACGTCAAGTTAACAGCATTGAGTATATCCAGTCCAGTCTCACATCTGTTTAAAGTAAAGGCAAAATATATTAACAAGAAGACATGGAACAAAGAAATAATTCCTTTCAAAATGGCTAGTTGTCTTTGACAAGGGTGACTTATTTTAACGCTCAATAAGCTAACAAATGGAGCAATTTGAGTAGCAGAAAAAAACAGACATATTTGAGCCCTTTATAGGATTTTAAGAGAATTAACTGATATATTTTAACCAATGTAAGAATTGCGCAGTGATTTACTACTCTTTTAGTCAAAGAACATTTCATGAGCTAAGGTGGTTAGCGCCGAGTGTCCTGATTTTTGCAGGATAATTTGAGTAAATATTTTTCCACATTTCCTAGTGGTAGACCAAGTAAGAACTGGTTAAGTATCCAGTCCAGGAAAACTAGTAATGTGAATCTGCTGCAGTCTATGGTAAATGGATGATGTGTAATTTGTAATGTTACAAAAAAAATTGAATTACAGTACATTGTATCAACAAATTGTTTTAACATGTTTAGTCCCAGGTTCAGACACAATGATCAAAGTACAAAGAAGACATGTATCAAAATAGATAAAAGTAGTTGCACAGTGTACCAATTTTTTATGAACACAGTGTTGAACTTTTTTGTTCATGTTCAGAGAATTGAACAACTATTATGACTGTATTAGCAATGCTACATGATTCTGAATTTGGATGAAATATAGGTACATGTATAATATATTTCATGTATTAAGTTAGCATCTTATATAAAAAAGTGCCAGGAAATTGCAAATGAATTTCTTCGGAATAAAAGTTATTGATTTTCAAAGTTACCTATGTTAGGGTAAATATTTTTGGGTTACCTCCCTTTAATTACAAAAGCAACCTCATCAAATTCCCAAGACTTCCGTAGGTCAATTAGATAGAAACATTACTTTTCAACTACATGTGATGCATATCTTTTAAGGCACAAATGGAATAAAAAGTATTTAATGATTTGACATGAATAGATGACATTTAGTTTTGGTCCTATAAAATTTGTATGCAAAATTATATCAATAAACCAAAAAAATTAATGCATTGACACATGTGTACCGTCTTAACATAAGTTTTTTTGAGGACCCTTAATAAAAAGCTTCAAAATGACAAAGGTAAGAAAATGGGAAAATAGTGAAATAAATTTCATGGGGTCAACTTTTTTTAGTTGTTACTATTTCAATAATTGGATTGTCTCCCTTGTGTAGCATTGCTAACTGTGTAACAGTATGTCTCCATGAAAATCACAAACAATGGTTGAATAACATAAGATAAAGCATAATAAATATTCACCTCATTACAACAAGACTGTCTTGAAAATACTGGCATGCGGTGCTGGGAGTAACTACCAGGAAAGCATGTATTGAATCATCTCTACACTCACCAATATCATGACCAAGGGTAGTTGGTTGGTACCAAGATCAAACTGTTCTGCACACTGAACAAGGCTTCCATCTTGAAATATAGAAATATAATATTTAAATATCAGCTTTATTTAACCCTTTACCCAATGATGATAATATGGAGTGATCCAATGGAACAACAGCACTAGTAATGACTTTATGATATCAAAATATATAAGCATAACAATTTCTATATATAATCAAAGTACTGAAAGTACTGACAGGCTGGCGAACTGCTAAGGAACAATAGCTTTTCAAGTAATATAACATCAAGTGATTTTCTATGTCGAAAGAGAGGTAAGTGCTGGACTTAAAACAAAAATAAAAAATATAAAAAATTTGGATCCGCCGTGATTCGATCGCTGGACCTTAGCATCAGAAAATTACTAAGCGAGTTGCTCAACCACTCGACCACGATCTCGTTGGAGAATGTTGACCTAAATCATTTAACATAATAAAATCATTGATGCGCCGCGCAATATATCGCGTTCGTAACGCGTAGTAATAATTATCAACGCCTTTAAACACCTTTTCTTTTAATTTCATACAATTTCCTTCCATTTCAAGAAGAAACTAATATATTACAACCGAACAGAATAAATGAAACAAGGAAAGTTGAATGTTCTTATCTTGCAAAACTGATTAATGAGGAGGAACTATTTGCATTGAGTGTATAGATTCTGTGTTGTCAGTTTTGGGAGTAAATTCATCTTAGTGGATTTCATTTTTAGGATTGTAATAGTCTGGATCATCCATATATGTAGGTTGAGTCAAAATACTGTCAAACATCTTGGCTACCAATATACCATTATCCTAACCATCTAACACACACAAATACATCAGTGTGGAAATGTGAATGGTGACGTTCTCATACAAGGCAACTCCAAACACACAAGGTGTGATATGACTGAAATGTTGAATACATCATTATATACAACATTTAAACAATAAGATCATTAGTTATGTTTGGCAGATGATATTTATTTCATGCTTATCAGTGGTTTACGGAGGAATAACGGTGGATTATTCCCCGATAATTTCACAGTCGATATTTTCACTCAAACGGACTACTTTTTTTGGAAAAATTTCCCCGCCATCAAAAATAAAATAATAAAGCAGTTTAACTTGTTTTCTTAATCTTTAACAAGTAACATAACACTACATGTACATAAATGTCAAAAGATGGACGAAATTGAAGCCATTGCTGAAGAACTACTTTAATCAGTCAAACAATTATATTTGATGCAAGGTTACAGGACATACAGACACAGTACTTGTCTTGTCAAACTTTGGATTTTCAATGTTACAGTCTCAATGTTGGACATACATAGCTAACGATATATTGTTACAGTCTCAATGTTGGACATACATAGCTAACGATATATTGTTACAGTCTCAATGTTGGACATACATAGCTAACGATATATTGTTACAGTCTCAATGTTGGACATACATAGCTAACGATATATTGTTACAGTCTCAATGTTGGACATACATAGCTAACGATATATTGTTGTAAATGTAATCCACTTAAAATGAAGATTGTATGATATTGTAATGCAGTTTCTATGAATAGTTTCAATATATCAAAAATTACACTAATTTATATTCATTGGATTATCGCTATTGAAAGTTTCAATGCTTCTGTATAATGTATTACTTTTTCCTTATTTTCAATCTCAATTTCCGAGAGATAGTTGTGGATTTGTGGTCCTTCAAGATTATTATTTTATTTATTACTAGAATTTGTAATATGAACAAATCTTATTTTTGAAATCAGACAAACTGGATTAAGAAACTAAGAGCAGTTTTTTAATTATGCAAATATTCTGTACCAGTAACTGCAGGTATGAGGATCACGTTAATATCTCTGCACAATACATTTTATTAACTTAATCTGAAAACAATTTTATCAGGTTTAATTGGGGGTTACTATACCTCAGATTCCTTGTATGAAGACATACATGTACATGTACAGGACATAAATCCCTGGAGCTAGAAGTATGACGGAAGTACAAGTCCAAAACTGGTATGGGGTATCAACAGCCTGTAAAAAATAAAAGTGCATCACAAAAATACAGAGACCTATATAAGAATAATTCTTGAAAACATAACGTGTGTCTAATATTTCCTAAATTGTCAAGGAGTTGCGAATGCCCAGCACAAGGATTCTGACAGAGGCTTAATTTCCAATCATGAAAAGGATTGTTTCAGGTGTCATTAACACACACCCCACACAAAATCTCATTCCAACCATTATTCTATTGCTTTAGTGACATGACACCATTAGTTCAACGCCATAAGCTGCAAGTACTGAAATTCGGACATTCAGACAACATTTTGGTAATGTTTTAGAATAGCAGCCAAGCATCCTCTTGTGACACAGATACCCAATCACTGTACCACAATACAAAATCTTCTTATAGAGCAAACATTAAGGGGCATAAAAGCATGAAAAACATTGCTAACTCGATCTACTTAATATATCTGGGACATGGCCAATTAAATAAAATTGTGAGTGTTGAACTATCCTTGGCAGTAAATAAGTTTTTTACCTGAGACACCAACTTGCCATGTGGAAGTCGTAGCAACCCGTAAACTGGTAAGTCAACTGGTATTAAGTCATCTTCTATCACCTTCTGTCTTTCCAGCAATACCTCAGAATGACCTGCATCTGTCAGTCATGCTTGAAGAAGTTGAACCTGTTCTGTTCTGTTCTGTTGGTTGGTTCCCCCTTTCTCTTGGAGGCCTCTCCTATCGAATAGGACGATCAGGTCAAATATTATGATGATGATGAATGATCAATTCATTGAAATGATAAAATGATAAAAACGTTGGCGAAACATTACTATCTTCACTTAAATAGTTAAAATTGTCATTCGCACATCTGATTTAACAAGTCATCAGCCAACTTATAACACAACATATTTTAGTCCGGCAGATAAACATCATATTTTGGGGTAACCGTGCAATGTCTTCTATACAAAATGTTTTTGCATTTTCTTGTTCTCTTGACCATACCATAACAGAATCCGAGTGATGCCACCTTGTCATCATTGAGCAATTCTCAGAATGAGGCCCCAAAGGGGGTATATGAATTTTCATGAATAAATCAGTATAAATGCATTACTATTTTTAGTATTTTATCAAATGCAAAGAACAACACACTAGATGACGTTTATATTATGCCAAATATGTTTATTCAATTTATAAACATTTTTAATAATACTTTGTGACAATGAGGCCCCATTCGTGGTTTAAATATAAAACGAGGCCCGTTATTAGACAAACAAATGGCTAACATTAGTAAATAATGCATGTTAAATAAATGCTTCATTATATCAATTATTCTAATTGAATTCAGTGACATTGATAAGTACAAACATAGCTAAATATATAATTGATTTACTCGAGTCCCTGTCTTCATTTAGCAATTGAGGCCCCATAGTGGTACATTAGGTTTTTTATCAAAACAATCAACTAAAATACATATAATTTATGATACCCAATCAAATGTAACGTAAAACACCTTACATGCAGTTCATATTGTGTTCAGTATTGAGTTGCATAAGACACCTTAACCATATTAAATTGATTAATTGAGGCTTTCGCTTGTGGTCGACACCTAATACGTGTCCCAGCGGTAGGCCTACACAGCATTTAATTAGATAAGTATACGAATACGTGCAAAACACATATTTCATTTGCAAATAACACAAAATTAAGAAACATAGTTGAATACAAATGTTCAAACAGCTTTGATTATGTGGTGTAATACTTTAGTTAATGACATTAAGGCCCTGATAAGGGTAAATGAAAATTTGAAAAAATATGTATTATCGTTTTGAAATCTATTGGCCATGAACCACTTTAGTACATGAGAGATCCGTTAGCAATAGCTTGAAGTTATGAAAGTGTGAATGAAATATACAGGTATTAAATTTTGAATTACCGGTAATAAATTGAGGAAATGAGGCCCTGCTTGTGTGAAAACTATAAATAAAGGTTGTACTGGGACAATGGCGATTAGTTCATTACTCACGTATGGAATAAACTATGAAAATGAATTCAGTAGCGTCGATAAGTATTTTAAAATAACCTCAATTACACTGATAAATATTGTATTATATGAATTTGAGTCTGTTGAAAGTGTACATTCAACTGTGAATAACGTATAAATAATTTGAGATAATATATAACACCGCAACTGGATATAGAAAACGGGAACATGGATTTCTGTTAGTGATAACTGCATATCGACGGTGCCGAACCAAAACCCCGTAACTCAATTTTGGCGCGAAAACTTTTTTGCAGCATCTGCATCTACTAGACGTCTCGCGTATTTCTGCCTAGTCGCCATCTAAGTAACGCGATTGGCTATTTAAATGGCGACAAAACAGAAATGCGCGGGACGTCTAGAAGATGCGGATGCTGCAAAAAAAGTTTTCACGCCAAAATTGAGTTACAGGGTTTTGGTTCGGCACCGTCGATATGTAGTTTCGAACAAACGGTTACAGAAATCATCAATCCTCAACTGAAACAGCAGAACACAATATGCAAAAAGAACAATTTTGAAGTTGCCACAGCCAAAATGACGAATACATTATACTGAGTTCTGGTGATGGTTGACCAATTAACAAATACTTTTATTAATGTATGCAACATTGGACCTAAAACTACACACAATTTGTGTATATGCCATTACTAACAGTGTTTTATATGAATATTAGCAGTCACATTAAATAACTTATTGTTTGATTAGGTATAATTAATTCAGACATGTATTATTTAATTGCATAGGAAGTATCATTTTGTACGAGCCGCTTCATAAGAATTACTCTAACATCAATGCCAGTGTTTTAGCTTCTTACCAGTATTTCTATCACAACCACATACATCCATTCTTTTTTGAAAATAGGATTCATATAATCACTGACTACGTGTATTTGTGTCACTTGCGGGTATAAATCCCTACCAAACAAATCATTACTGGCTCTTAATATGTATTTTATTTTCTCATACCTTTTTGATGGCAACTGCCAGCTGTTTGGGTTTCACAGCATCTCAGAGCCGTATAAGGGAGTACCCGGTAGAACAATCAGACTGTATATCATCAATTCGCGACATGCCAAGCCAGATTGCATACAAACCGCACCCTCACAACCGTATGTGCTGCCGTTCTAGGCTCTAAGAGGCACACATTACCATCAACCATTCCATGTCACAAAATTATATCTTACTCTTTATCCCCGAAATATAAATATGTAAAGTACTGATCACCAGTGAGAACCAGGCTATTGTATTCCTGGCCATATTGAGTACACAACACCACCATGAACTGCTCACCACCACCAAGTACGTATTTCAATTGCATGTCCTTTGGGTATTCAAGTATTGCAATAAGTACTATGTGGTGGTGAGTATCATAGTTATGGGAATGGTTTATTTGGTTACTACTAAAGCGAGCACGTCAAAATCATAGTTGGCATGGCATAACTCACTGATGGAGGATCTGAATGACCAAGTATCCTGTTTAGCCTCGAATTAAAGTAAATGGTGGTACACTTTTGGACAATGGATAGTTTTACTCTTTAATGAAGAGTCGTCCATGCCTTTGAACGGCTCCACTTTGAAGTTGCATGTATGGAATGGTCACAGACGCTCCTGATATGTAACCAATCGAGCTGGACTATACCATACCGGGTATTACAATTTATATTGAGTTAAAATCGCTAAACCTAATGGCGAAGAATACTTCATAAGGATGTTCTACATTTTGGGTGTGGGGAGTGGTGGTCTAGAGGTAGGGCGCGCGCGTTTCGGGGTCGAGAGGTCCCGGGTTCGACCCCCGTCTGGACCACTGGTCAATTTCCCTGAGTAAGACACACATGCTCCACTCCACCATGGTGTAAAATAGTAACTGTGAGGGAAGTGTCTATTCCTGGGAGCCACAAATCGATGTTGGCTACTACATATACAAGAGATGAATAGTATCCCATAGACATGAGCGTAGGTTCAATATGTAGCCAAATGAACAGCTAAATTTAAAATGTCAAAGGGTGCTTGAGCGGCATAACAGCTGAAAAGAGCCCTAGAAAATTGGTATTTTCTGCATCATTTCCCGTTCGGAAACCCTCTTAAACATATTGATATTTGCATTACGGGTATCTCATAGTGGCTTACGTTCGAAATTGTAATATCAAGGTATAACATCTTATGTAAAAGAAAGAAAAGTACAAGAGTTTAACGATCCATTACGGGCCCCAATTCGTCAATTCATTGCCAATCTATAATTTAATTGTTTATGCGAATATAAATAATTTACTGACATTTAAGTATTAAGTAAGCCATATTTAACATAATAAAATGTTCAATTGAACATTGCACATTTATCATTTTCTCTTTATCATTGTTTAACACAGACGCACATCCTCATTGCCTAATTTATCTTTTTCAAAATGTAGTGCATGACTAATTAAATAATACTTTTATGACAATAATAGTTATGGTTAAAGTTGTATTCCGTAAGGTTTAGTGAAATAACGTGACATGATTACGAGTAGTTTGGACGAATTTCATACAGTTCATACAGTTTAAACTTACCGCTAGTAGGGCCTCGATTTAATAAATAAAATTGTTGATTCATGTTTGCACTTGTCAATGCCACTCAATTCAATATACACTATATTCAAAAATAAAGATGTGTTGACCATGCATCATTTACAAATTTAACTCATTTGTTTGTCTAATAACAGGTCTCATTTTAGGTGTAAACCACGAGCGGGCCTCATTTTCACAATTTACAACTACAAATGTTTGTAAATTGAATAAACACATTCTTTGGCAAAATATAAACAACATGCACTACATTTCAGGTGTTTTGTGTTATATTCGGTTGAACAAAATACATTATATGTGTTTAAGCTATGTTGAAAAAAACATGATATACCCCTATGGGGCCACATTTGCTCAATGAAGACAGGGCCTCAAGTAAACTAATTAGATATTTAGCGATCTTTGTACTTACAAATATCACTGAATTCATTCCAATAATAGATATAATAAAACATTTGTTTAACATGCATCATTTACTAATGTTAGCCATTTGTTTGTCTAATTACGGGCCTCGTTTCATATGTAAACCACAAATGGGGCCTTAATTTCACAAATTACTATTACAAATGTTTATAGATTTAATAAACACATTATTTTGCGTAATATAGACATCATTTAGTGTGTCGTTCTCTGCATTTGATAAAATAATAATGCATTTATACTGATTTATTCATGAAAATTCATATACCCCCTTTGGGGCCTCATTCTGAGAATTGCTCAATGATGACAAGGTGGCATCACTCGGATTCTGTTATGGTATGGTCCAAAGAAAAAGAAAATGCAAAAACATTTTGTATAGAAGACATTGCACGGTCCCTTGCAAGTTCTGCCGGACTATTTACATTACATTACAGTTTATACTGTAAGGAAACATGGAACATCTTTAAAATGTGTCAATTCATTTTAACAGATGTAAACAGATGTAAGTGTTGAAATTTTGCTACACCGAAAATAAATGGAATATAATTTTCATTTAAATCATTAAAAAAAACTTGTTTATTTCATATAGCCTTTGAGTGTATTGTTGTTGCAAAAGGAATAACTAAAACCTAAGATATTAACAAAAAGAAATAAAGAAATCCGAGAGGGAAGGCATCACTCAATGGTAGCAGGAAGGCACTCAATGGCAACAGAGAAGGCAGCACTCAATGACAACAGGGAAGGCAGCACTAAATGGTAAAATGGAAGCCAGCACTCAATAGTAACATGGAATACAGCACTCAATGGTAACAGAGAAGGCAGCATGCAATAGTACCGAGAAGGCAGCACTCAATGGTAACAGGGAAGCCAGCACTATTTGGTAACAGGGAAGCCAGCACTCAATGGTAATCGGGAAAGCAGCACTCAATAGTAAAGGGAAGTCGGAACATAAAAGTATCAGGGAAGCCAACACGCAATGGTAATAGGGTATAATTTACAGTGAAATAGTGCAGTTTTCTTTCAAAAAAGTGTTTTTGTCTTCAAATTGATTTTGATGAATTTAAAATAGGCATTACATTATGATAATACTGCATTTATTATTGAAACGATTAAATGAACTTTGAAAAGAAAAAGCATCTACAATGTAACAAATAACTGATAAATTCAAGATCTGTACTAACAACATCGTTACAAGAACAGGACAGTTGCAACTGGAGTGAATTCAGCTTCATATACACTACATCATGTAAATACGCCACCAGCTTCAATTCTATTCAACTCTTTATTTCCCTCTGTGTAGAGGATATCATATAGAACACAATCATATGTGTACAGAATAACATACTACAATGAGATTAAACAAGTTGGAACATTATAGACAGTTTGATCAATGTTGATAGAAACAACAATATATTTGTTATACGTTTTCACAAAAAAATGAAGGCAAATTGTCTATTAGGAGATATATTAGGTCGTAAATTATACTTTTCATCTGAATTATTGGGGGGGGGGGTATGTTGCTCCCCCCTGTCCAGACATTGGGGGAGGGGGCCTCCCCCTGCCCCCCCCTGCTCCTACGCCCTTGATAAATGAATAAATGAATATGCATTACATGCCGTCAGTAGCGTGGTATAGTCTTCAAATCAAAACATTTTACCGCGGATCATATGTATAAGTCCCGATTTTACATCAAATTAAACATCCAACCTGAAATCACACATATTGAATAAATATATTATACTTACATCAACGATCACCAACAGTACGTGTACCAAGCATAACAAACTAACAGACAACGTAAATCATAATTGCAATTAAGTATAGACCCTTTCAATTAAGCGATAATCGTATGTACAGAGTTACCTCCCGTAACCGGATGTGACGTCAAACGAGGGCTCTACAAATTAACGACACTATAAACGCAGTAGCGAAGAGATTATTTAATCGCTTTTTTCGTTAATTGCATGTTTTGTAGCTGTTGTTTTTTCAATAAAGATGTTTATATTATAAAGATGTTTATAATGTACTAACAATGTATGTATAATATGTTACATGTTATGGATGTGGAGGAAACGTGTGATTTCTCGGATTTTTTTCTATCAACAATGGTCAATTATCGGGCGTTAATTTCCAAAAAGATCTGTAGTTGTATTAATTTTGTTTTGTAATTCGGTTGATTGTCATGCACATTTCGTACATTAAATTGAGCAGTGCTAAGATACAGTGTATATTTGTACTTTGATAAATGTATATTTTGCCGGGAATATAAAGCGCAAGTATTTTCACCTGGTTCTTTCAATACTACATCATTACCGCCATTAGACCTAGTTAACTCTGGATCATTGCAATGTCTCATTTCTTTTTACCAATACAATTCACAAGTTATGTGTTGTTTATTATGGATTGTAATAAAACAAAGACATAATTATTTAGGCCTTTGAATACACGTATATTAGAGCCACAACGATTTATTGGAATGTCCTATCTGGTTACATACGTGCCGTTTCGGGCATATTCGGCTTAAAAAGCTGTATAAATGACGATTATGATAGCAGTTGATTGTTATAAATTAATTTAAAAAATACATTATTTATACAGAGGGGGGGATCACGTGATGGTTGCATTTCGGTTTTTCTAATGGCGGCGCCCATGTCAAACAGGTAATTTGCTGTTTTCTGTCTTTTTTCTTTGGTATGTTAACATATTATACTGACCATGTTCTGGCCAACAACGTCCGGTTTCCATTGATATCTTGCTTTTGGCTGTAGGTGCCGTAGTTTTTGTGATTACCCTGTGCACAATTTCGAATCGAGGACTTTCTGTTATGAATACCGCGATTGCATTGGGTCTTAACGCAAAAAAGTCACGTTTTTTGTCAAATACTGCATTTATCCAGATTATAATGGATCGTATATGTTCTCATTGCACAACATACATTCTGTGTCCTATCTATTCAGCATAAAGAGGCATTTTGACGATTTTATTCGAATTAATGAATAATGATTGCATTTGGAAACATATTTTTCATGGTTGCATTGAGTACCAAGCAGTACCACATAATCGAGAAGTTAAACATGCGCTGTTTACTGTTGTCATTTAAGATATTTAATAATAAAAATATAATTTATAATACTTACATTGAAGTGCTATGTCAAATAATATATCATATGCAGGTAGTCGGTCTTTTTCATACAATTTATAAGGCATTCCTGTAGCATGCATTCAGTGCTGTATTAATTTTGCATATTATTTTACTTCCAGTTTCTAAAGACATGTCGAGAAAGAAAATTAACATTCGACCTTATATTTGGCACAGTAGCGAGCTAGGTAGACGGCACTTAAACAAAAACACCAATCGAACACAAGATCGGGAAAACGAAAGCTAGAAAAAAAACACTGTTTAGTCACCATTCAAAGCAGCACATCTTTATCTGAAGTCGCCTTCTGATAAAGGTCTAAATCTCTTAGAACCTTATTTTGTTCCAACAAAGAGTTCACCAAATAAAAGTGAATACAATGTCTCTAAGGAAGTCAGCAATTAATCAGGGAACTATAATGTGAAACTACTGGCAGTAGACGACCGTATATGTGAGTTGGGGTTTAAACCATTGTGCGATGATGACAACGAAGATCAGACTGTTGAACCGGTATATTAAAGTCACTATTTTAATAAGCTTTAACTAGGTAACTTCTCTGCAGAATGATGCAATTTGAGCACTTTAGATGATTCCCAAATGTGGAAAACACCATAAGATGGAAGAAAATGTAATAAAACATCCTGGTGGTGCATGATTTGAAGTCTAAGAGGAGCAACCCTTGCAAAATGAGTACATGTATTTTGTTTGCCACACAATTTGCTAAATAGGATACATGGTCCACTATTTAGACATAATTATGTAGTTAAAATTACGTCGTCGAGTAGTGGTCATTTGTTAAGAAACAGCCCAATTGTTCCATAATTCATTGTATGTAATGAATGCTCGGAGAAAAAAGTTGTGGGAGCAATAATGTAACCAAATGAAAGAAAATCCAAGCACAGCAAAGATTATAAGTTTATGCCCAGAAGGTCTAAATGAGTTTGGCAAAATACATTGTATTTTTACAACTATAGTAAGAGTATTGAACTCGTCGCCAGCCAGCAGTTTCCACTCCATAATATAGCTTTTCTTCGGACGGATTAGGAAAATTTGTTTTACTTTTAGAACAAAAGTTGAGGTACATGGAGAAGACGAAGTGGTTTTGGAAACTGGATTGGAGGATATTTGGGGAACGTTTCGTAAATTGTATTGATGGTTTCAATAACCACTGAGAAAGTGTCTGCAAATGGCCGATAGGGGGCTTTTCAGCTCCGAGTCATCTGTAATAAACTTGGTCGTTCCTGATATACATACATGTGTTGAGGTATTTGATCAATAAATAAAAGGACACCCTTTTTAAAACATATTTGTATTGTTTATGAAAAATTGGTAAATGTATTTGTATTGAAAATATGATTAGAAACTCTACTTGTGTTATTAAAAACTGAAAACGTGCAAATAATGTGAACCATATGTATGCTTTTACATTCAATAAATTACAGAAACGGTATGTAAAAGGAAATCACATTGTACAAATACACAAGGTCCAAGGTCTCACTATACTTAGATCATGTCGTGGCTATGTTAATGTAAAGGCATACAAAATTGGATTGATGTTACAGTGAGACAAACCATGTGGCATGAGACATCATGAATGTTTGACTTTAAAACACAAAAGTAAATGTGTACCCACAACCGTAAGTATTTGATTCTTTTACCGATTTTAACGAGGCTTTCTCGATGCTCAAGTCTAGAATGAGCAACGCCATGTCTAAATTCTCACATACTGTCTAAATCCCCGGGGATGGGACACATAATCATGTAGTAATTCCCGAAGTCTATTCCCAGGGACTTGAGTAGATAAGGTTGCCAAATTCCCACCTGTTGGGAAGAGTCGTCTGTCTAATTTCCCTTTATATATACTGGTGCATCTTCGTCACATACCACATATATCTAGTATGTCCAGACTGATAACCAGTAATTTAGTTAAATATTTTGGTGAACCAAACTAAAGAAATTCAAATGCAATTCAAGTGGTTTTCAGTATTAAACGATTCCTCGTGCGCTATTCCAGGGACCCTGATATTAATTATTAAGTGTTGATATGACCCTATGTCGCTCACAGTAGCTAAATGTGAAAAGTTGGCAAAGACATACGTGTTGATCATAATTCATAAGTAACTAACACATACAACAGATTTTCCACGAAGAGGCGTAGAACAACTAACGACTATGTACAAGTACTCATATTGGGCATTTATTATCTGCACAAGTGAGCTAAAAAGAAATCACAGATTATACAATATTAAAACAATATCAAAGAACGAAATCACACTAACAATCTATCAAAAGTTTACTCATACATGCTTAGTTTCACGTTTATGTCTGTACGTTACACTAGTAGTTAACACGCTGACAGCTTTTGCCACATCTACACAATGTTTTCCTTTTCACCCTT
The DNA here is from genome assembly GCA_963678985.1 of Spisula subtruncata. Taxonomy (NCBI): domain Eukaryota; kingdom Metazoa; phylum Mollusca; class Bivalvia; order Venerida; family Mactridae; genus Spisula; species Spisula subtruncata. Next base: position 20,889,448 of record OY787662.1, on the reverse strand, counting down.
GTGCATACTCGTATCGTCCTGAATGCTGTTCTTGAATTAAATTCGAAACTACAGGTGTCGCATTTAATGGAATTATATATTCAGTCTCATCATTGTGAACGAGCGAAGTTTGCCGTTGTGCCTGTTGTCGAGTTATAGCTTATTAAAATAGTGACTTTAATATATACCGGTTCAACAGTCTGGTCGTCGTTGGCAGCATCGCACTATGGTTCAAACCTCAACTCACATATAAGTTCGTCTACTGCCAGTAGTTTCACATTATGGTTCCCGGATTAATTGCTGACTTCCTCAGAGACATCTAAGAGATTTAGACCTTTATCAGAAGGCGACTTCAGATAAAGATGTGCTGCTTTGAATGGTGACTAAACACTGTTTTTCTAGCCTTCGTTTTCCCGATCTTGTGTTTGATTGGTGTTCTTGTTTGAGTACCGTCTACCTAGCTCGCTACTGTGCCAAATATATGGTCGTAGGTTACTTTTCTTTCTCGACATGACTTTAGAAACTGGAAATAAGAATATATGCATAATTAATACAACACTGGATGTATGCTACAGGAATGCCTTATAAATTGTATCGAAAAGACCGACTACCTGTATATGATATATTATTTGACATAGCACTTCAATGTAAGTATTATAAATTATATTTTTATTATTAAATATCTTAAATGACAACAGTAAACAGCGCATGTTTAACTTCTCGATTATGTGGTACTGCTTGGTACTCAATGCAACCATGAAAAATATGTTTCCCAAAGCAATCATTATTCATTTATTCGAATAAAATCGTCAAAATGCCTCTTTATGCTGTATAGATAGGACACAGATACTATGTTGTGCAATGAGAACATATACGATCCATTATAATCTGGATAAATCCAGTATTTGACAAAAAACGTGACTTTTTTGCGTTAAGACCCAATGCAATCGCGGTTTTCATAACAGAAAGTCCTCGATTCGAAATTGTGCACAGGGTAATCACAAAAACTACGACACCTTCAGCCAAAAGCAAGATATCAATGGAAACCGGACGTTGTTGGCCAGAACATGGTCAGTATAATATGTTAACATACCGAAGAAAAAAGACAGAAAACAGCAAATTACCTGTTTAACATGGGCGCCGCCATTAGAAAAACCGAAATGCAACCATCACGTGATCCCCCCCTCTGTTATATACAACTGCTCTTCAAACTAACATCACAATTATCAATATTTTGTTTTTAATATAAGAATTGTAAATCTTAATTCACAAAAAGTGACCTGAACTGCAATTCGAGTGATGGGAAAAACATAACAAGTTAAAGTGAGACAGATACTTAAGAAGTTAAGGTGCTAAAACCCTAATGCATAAATAAAATCTTGTCAGATGATGAGGTGCTAAAACCCTAACGCATAAATAAATTCTAGGTGCTGTATAATTATATAATGATTTACAATAAACAGCATAGATCCCCTAATATCAAGATAAGCCACCAAGACCATACACTAAATTAGTTTCACAGCAGGGTACTAATATACAACCAATCAGTACTATGTTGTCACCATCTGTCATCTTAATATACACGTACAGTATATTGATTAGTGTTTTACCTTAAATGATTGACATTGATTGACACTTTTAAATCAACGTTTGGGTTACTTTTATAAAAAAGTATAAATTATGTTTATCCAAACCACGGAGGTCTCTCTAATTCCGTGTCCGAACAAAAAGTGTAAATTAATGGACATGCACCTGTATGACTTGTGCTACAATGCTCATTTTGATGTTTCAAATATAATTTATTGCAATATTTTTACACGTAGACACCATTTAAAATAAATAAAGCACTTTTCTCATTTACTTGTATATGAATTTCAAATGAACAAAGGCTTAATTCATGATGGAAGAGTAAGATTTGAAACAGACTACATTGTATTGCCGAACAATTTAGTTTTACCTACATACAACAAAATTTTACATAGAATTGATTCTGATTTTAAGTTATTCGTTGTGCGAACTTTTCCGATGATTCCTTACTTTCTTTGATTGCAGTAAACAACACATCAATGTACTCATGTTAACACTAAACAAGTAAGCACATGCGGACATGTAAAATCATGCCGCCCGGATTTTAGTACAAACTATATCTAGAAAGAAATTTCCTCCTGTGTAAATTAACGTTTTAATTTCTGGCTGGATAGTCGTACTTTTGAAATGATATAGCTAATATTCTATACTTTTATGATGTGTGATGAATATTAAAATACACAATTTCTTTATGCTAGTATAAAATGTAAGTCAGGTTTCAATGAGTGGATTGTGCGCGCGTGATGCATGGTGTTTAGGTTCGAAAAGCATGGCTCTCCTTTTAAAACTTTAATAATATCTTTTAATAATATAATTGTTGGAAAGCTTAGTCTACACAGTTCTCAAAACTGCAAAGAATAAACATTTTGAGCAAGTTAAATGCCAATTGTTGAGTATTGAATTCAGTTCTTTATTTTTACATTTTCTTGCCCTTGAAATTTTTGTTCCGAAAACATGGCTTTTTATGTTTTATTATTGAAAATACATTAACAAAAGTTACATTATTAAAACGTCTATACGATCTTGTTTTCGCAAGTGTTCATCTTTTAAAAATCGACAGAGTAAAACGTGATTTACAGCGGTTTAAAGTTGACACATTTTTTATTTCCTTTACACGCTAACGGTAATCGGCTCGTGTATTCGCTTTGAGCCCTCGTTTGACGTCATCAAAGGGAGACAATTTAATTACGGTCTTAATTGAAAGGGTGGTTAGCAAATACGAGGGTTGTACCAGAATTACGTAGACTTTTGTCATACGTTCTATACCATTCATCATACGAACAAATAATTTTATGTGGAGTGCAAATAACATTTACTGCGCAAGTACGTGAAATTTCAAAGCCGTATCTTATTTGGATCAAATTATGCAGCTTCCGGGGATGGATAGGGGTACGGTATGCGGGGCAGGTCAACGGAACGTCACGACGTCGGCCGAACTTCCAGGTCAGGTGAAGCTCCTATCTGTGTACATTGTAGCTATAAAGATGGGCAAAACCATACACAAAACTTACGAATGTTTATTTACTACCTTAAATGTTATAAAAGTTCCAATTAATTACCAGAAATGTCGCATATAACGCTTAAAATAGAACGTCGATCCAGGTCGATGTAGTCCTAGAAAACGCTTGGTGACGTCGCATTCGTCGTTGGTCTTCGCCGTTGGTCTATGTCGTTTTATTCGGTCTCGACCACGATTGTTGCGCTTGTGTCGTTTGGAAATCAGGTAACTCGATAGAAGATATTTAGAGTTAGCAGTTACCAACATTTAAAGCGTTTGTTCTTGCGTCTTCTCAAGGTTCACACAAAACTTCATGTTGATGCGATTTCCAGCGTATTTTGCAAACGTCATATTTTCAATGGTGACGCGCAGCAGCTGTTACTTGTTTTGTACCATAAATCAACAACGGTAACCTTTATGAAGTCGAAATTTACGGCGTATGTTCCAAGGATATTGCGTGTGTAGGTCACGAAGTCACGTTAAAGTTAGACATGTTATCTGTGAGGTATGAGCAGTTGAATAATGCCAAAAATGCTTTTACAATTCGCTGCCCCGCCTATCAAACTATTGGTTACTATGGCAACAGATTAAATGGCTTTCTAACATTCTGTTAGAAAATATTTTTACCGATTCTCTTGAAAATAGTTTGAAGTTTTTCTACGGCAAATTTGGTGATAAAACTGATAATACATGCCCAAATAAAAAAGTTATAACAAAAGTCTACGTAATTCTGGTACACCCCTCGTATGTATCAGCTATATTCACATATTTAAATCTAAAGTTCTTATTCCGTACGTAACTATTGTCAATCAAAGAGGGACGCGTGAACCATATAATTAACTTCCCGGGGCAATATTGCACACGTGATCATATGTAACTGTGCTTTCGACACAAAAAAAGCCCTGATTTCATTATAGTCACACGAGGTTTTTGTATTATGATGCGTGTTCACCAAGACAACATGTGACATTGAACACACCGAAACAGGTCAAGCATTCTATTTGAATAGCCTTAAGTTCGTCTGTGTTGATGAGCAACTCTCAAATGTGAAAATTTTGGTATCACACGGAAAGGCAATCGTAACTACTCGGGAATTTCCGTAACTGAGAAATGCGTAATAGTCTTTTGTCAGATAAACGTCGATGGAAAGGCACATGCAAATACGTAATACAGTGTTCATAAATATTTGATTATAATTATGATAATTGACCACTTATTGTTTCTTAAGCCAAAACTCCTTCGGTCCCAGCTCTAGCCAATTTTGCAACTTTACATTTGTCTGTTTGTGTCCTACTCATATATGTAAGCATCACCATACATGCGCGGGCAAGACACTGTGCAAGAAGACCCGTGCCCACATGTTCACCGGGAGGATCATTTTTAAAAAACTAGAATATAAACTGTAATAAAATGAACGTAAATAACATTAACTACCGGTACACATAAGTTTTACTCGTCTAACTAGATTAAACAGAAGAACTTTGGGGGAAGGGGCAGTGGCCTAGAGTTCGTATCTTTAGATAAAGATATATGTCGGTAAGGCGTGCGCTTCTGGATCGAGAGGTCCCGGGTTCAACCCCCATCTGGACCACTGGTTAATATCTAAAATCAAGAAAAACCCACATGATCCACCCCACCAAGGTGTAAATTGCAGGCGCGTAGCTACGTATACGCGAGTACGCGGCTGAATTCAAATGATTCTGACAAAAACACTTTTCTGGCAAAGTCCATACACAATTCACTTTAATCACTTATTCCTCATTCATGTATTTTAAATTTCGACTAGATTCGTATTGTAATTATCCTCGGATATCGAACAGCCAGGTTTAAGCGTTCCATATCATTATTAGCTGTGCTGGTGCCACTTACATGCACGTTCTTTGACGTTAAAAATCGTCCCAGTACAGCCGCGTAACTTCATTGTTAACAATCAGTCAACTACTGATGAAGCTCAACACAATACTATGTTAAGCTAGATATTACTAAGATTCATGACCAGGGTTACGATGGAACCCATTATATTTCAGGTTGACATGCATAAGCTCAGATTTGCAACTAGTTTCACAAGCCATGATCCCTGAAAGCAAATCCCATAATTTGATTCATTACTTCTTGTATGCATGCAGAGAAGTACTCGTTAGAACTTCAAACCCAATGTGCACCACAGAAACTCGGTACTGTACAAAACGTTTTTCGGGAACAGATGCGAAACGATGCTTTTGTAATAAGTAATAATGCGATAAGTAATCACGAACTGATTTCTGATTCTGTGTTCAGAGTCTATGTGAGACAGTAGATGAGGTAGTCTTGCAGACTTACTAGATACCCTTGAAAAGCTTCATTCACCACCATGTCGCTGGCTTAGAATGAGAAGACGTACTTACGTTATAAGACGAATGCATATTTGAAATTGATATGGTATGGAAAGGCATTCGACTTATATTTTATTAAATATGTTTTGAATATTTATCATATTAACTGGACATGACTATATAACTTTTATTCCTCCAATTCTGAAGAGCATAATAGATATACATAATCACATACATTTATGTACAACAATATCATATAAATTACAAAGCAAACACGAATACATTTGATATATACAATTATGTGAAACGACAATGAATATTCAATCATGAACTATAGATACTTTTAAGTTATGTATAAATGTCATATCAGATATTTATGAGCGTTTCTATCGTCAAAGATAAACATCACATATAATATACATGTACATTTGTACTTACAAATGCATGAATAACAAAGTGCAACCTAATTTATTATATCACATAGTACCCAGCCTTGTCCGAAATCGAAATACAAGGAAGGATTAATGGTAAATATATATCAGACGTAAAATAATACCAGCATTGATATTTAATTAAGTATCAATTCTGGTTATAGCATGTCGCAGACTAGTTTCAACAGGTTGAAGTTGCAAAAGTATTGGTGTTCTGAAGTATGCAAAGCACGATAGACCAGTCGCCTACTCATTTCAAATGTGGATAAATGTATGAAGTGATTAAAGTCATACAATCCAATAACTCTCGAATGTTCAATAATCAAACGACCTCTTTTCTCCTCATGATCGTTTTTATGTAAAACGTGAAAACTAACAGTAACGACTTGAAAACTACGCAAGATTTCGGCAAAAATTCACATCTCGAAAATATACAGTTTTTCCGCTAAATAGGATTACGGTATGAACAAATATTTGAAATGTGGAAACGAGCATTGGAAGATAGGTCTGCTAGACGTATACTTACGTATATATCGTTAGTGGAAAGAGTTTGTGATTTTGATTTGATTTGATATTAGTTTATAAGGTCCTCGTATCGTCCCATACCTTTCGGTAATCTGGATTTTTTATAGGACCCCTTAAGAGTTTGTGACGGGAAAGAAACTCTATTATATGAAGCCGAGATCAGAAAAGCATTTGATTGGCTGTCAATTTTGATTGTCACTCGGTTGACGGACGTCGTATGCATGAACCGTATTTTGAATGAAAATGAACGAAAGAGTTTTCAACATTCCCTTGATATTTTATAACAACTGAATTGCTTTTAGTCGTATCAAAGACCGAAAATAAGGTATTTGGTCAAATGAACATGTGTTCTTAATAAATACTGAATTATAAGTAAATGTAACAAATACTTTAAGAAACATAAGCGATTTTTTAATATTTAAAGTTTATATATCTTCATTATCCTACAAACTGTCCATTAAAAATATTTAATAATCGTTCAAAGATTTCGTCAATTAATACGAGTAAGAGCATAATTATAATTTGGAGCGCGGTACAACAATAAAAATACCAACAATGCCTGTTAAAAATGGAATGATATATAACGATAATGTTAACTACGCTTGAGCGTCAACGTTATTTAGTCACGAGGTAGGTATTACACATGCCCCGTATTACTGAAAAAATGAGGTCGAACTTTTATAAAAATATTTCGCTTAATTTGTTGACCAAACATGTCTGGTAACGATGTGATTTTTTGGAAAAAATATATCTCCCCGTTTATTATTTATTTAGATTTCTAGTCAAAATTTAACGTCAAAAACGTCGCAATTTTGACGTTACCAATGGATATCTAGGTCAGTAAAGGATGGAAATTCACAAAATTCTGCAGGCGGAGAGAGGATACAATTTTTATTTAAACGAAAACTTATTTTATTGATATCGTGAAGACTTACTCTTTTAGAGCGACGCTCAGCGTTTGTCTCGTTACTTTTTGATCACACCACGTACATGTACATGTACACTACCCAAAAGTGCTAACCCGATACTTATATATTTCAGTCATGTACTGTCAAAAATTGATATATTCATGTGAAATTTCACATACCGATACATGTTGGGTAGATACAGTTGATCATTAATTCATTTTGGTGATATTGTGGCTAAACGTAGAGCATTCGGTGTATTGCGTAATAACGCATTTTTGCACGAGCGTTGCGTGTGCACCAAAATTTACGTGCGCATGAACGAATTCGGCATTATTGATGACTGCTTATCTTGAAAAACATGTTTCATCCTGAAATTTAATCGAGGGGAACACTCTCGGGCTTTCGAAAAATCCCTTGAACACAATTCGTAGGTATCAATGTTTCATTTTTTAAATACTTTTTTGATAATGCATTTATTCGCATGAAAATTCACATACATGCGTATAAAGATGTATTAAAGCCAGTTATGTGTTGATTTTTGGCCTATTTACGGTTGAATTCGTCTTGTTAGAACTATCACGTAATATAACATGTTAACACGTGTAAGAAATACATGACGAAAAGCATGTGTTTATGAACGGTTTTGATAAAAATCATGAATTTCCTACGCGAAAAACACTAATTTACATGCTGAGTTTGGTACACAAAGAACGCGACACACTAGTCGGAATGTTATGAGCTCGGTAGAGTTGCGGTCCTTATTTTTTAATTTCACAAAAATTATTATTTTATTTTTTGTGTTTGTTTTTGTAGTTTTGGTGGTTATCTTCGTTTTTATCAACAGCAAACTTCGATTAGTGATGCAAGAGTGATTTTGCAAAATCAACATTTTTGACAAGGCCTTTTTCTCATTTTGTTCGAAGTTTGTTACTCTTCAACCGAGTTCGCCTGGAGTCAATCACGGCATGTAACGTGGTTTCGTCGAGTACAGGGATCAGTTAGGCCGAAATGTTTATGAAATCGTGCTTTCCATGCATTGATTTTTGCACGATTTCACAAACAGTTTGGGTATTTTTGTGAATTAGTAAAAAATACCTCAATGCGTAACACGCCTATGATAGCAAACCTAATTAACCGTTTGTCGTCCGAAATAAATTTATAATTAACTGCATCTTGTATTCTAGTATTGGTTTGCAATATTTCATGAGGGTAAATAGTTTAATAAAAAAGTTATGGCGAAATTGTAAGATGGCGGGTTAGAACTTTTGGGTAGTGTATATACCCCCAGTATTTGTTAGAGGGTCACGACATGAGTGGTTTATGATAGGTTGTATTGACACTGGTCGTATGCTCCTAACATTACGCTTACACTCTTTCTTGGTTTATTTCTTTATGTTTAAACCTTGTCATGTCTTTACCAGCTATACTGGTATTTCAGGAATCTATATCCAGCAACCAGGATGTGTTTTAGACTCACTGCCCTAAAATTCTCTACTAAAATTGCCAGAAAGTGTGTGTTTGAAAGTAAGTTTCGCTTGAATCAATTTGGATCTTAGAAAACTTTCGGCCAATTTGTATATATGCTATATCAGTTACACTAAGGATTCCATGCAGCCAGGTTTAGATAGTTCCTGATGCAGCCTGCGAGTTCAAAAATACCATTAAATTAAGTACTTTGGTACGAGACTCGGGCGAGCTATTGGATCATATGGTTGTCCTATTGTTATTGAATATTGGAACCTGCGTATACATTAAATATGTACAGAAGCTTTATATTTATCAACAGCGACTCTAATTTAGATATTGAATTTGAGCAAATGTTGCCTTTCTTCTTGTTTTCTTGACGTACTGTAAATAAATGTGTTCCTTTTGTGAAGATGGAAGAGATAGCAAAGGGAGACCACTGCATCACTAGCGTTGGTTTTTAACATCAACTTGTGTCAACTATTCATTACTACTATTACACCACAACAGGGTCAAGTTTGTTTGACAGCTCTACACTTTTAGTGCAAATCTTTTTATCGTTGATATCTGGATAACATGGGTGTCATTAGAGGGACTAGTGATTGGATCAGCTATGATATTCCTGATGATATGGAGTAAGGCTTGTTGTTTTTGTTTTCAGAAAGGCAGTGGCTACGATTATGATAGTTCTGTGTACAGTACCGATAACTAAATGATCTTTTTATTGAGAATGACGTCGATCTTTTGTTTTTTGGTGTACGTTGGTAGAATATGGTTCAATTCACCGGGCGGTAAATACGGGGAAATACCGTCCTGTCCAATACTCCCAAAGTGTCCAATAGCGGGAAATACTGGTCAATTGGGATCTTTTGGTGTACCACTGTACTGCCACTGGTTTCGAACCAAAAAACGAACAGGACCAATAGACGAACGATCGTTATTTCTCCTCTGCTGTATCTCTTAAGGAGGTTATTGTGTGTTCTTGAGCTATTTTACATAAGGAAGCTTCGTGTAAAATTTCTTTAGTCTAAGATTAGTATTTACGCAAAAATTCTCTTTTCATTATTACCCCTCCCACTTTCTGTTTTGTTTACATTGGGGGATTCCAAACGACCTTCACCCACCGGTGCAAAACTTTCCCCATGGGAGCCTTTTAACCAGAACACCTCTGAAAATGTCTTTAAACGTTTATTATGCATTAATACAACTAATGAAAATTAAAAAGTTCCAAAAAATAAGAATAAAAACATGAAATTTTACCATTTGTATCGTGAATCAGATTCGCGCCAAAAAAAAGATCAACCAAGGGAAGTAATCCAGTCTAAAATAACTTCCAAATTAGAAGATTATTTCCCTTGCTTATAAAAAATGTAGTATTTACTAGGCAATCAATGTAGCTGATTTGAATCTCATTTCATGATAAATGAAAATTTATTATAAATGGTTATAAACTGTGCCAAAGTGCTCCTATGAAGATGTGCACTAAGAGATAATTGAGCGCACGATGTGATATACGGAATTAGTACGGTACGAACCGGCAGATAGTAACACCCACATGGAAGTTGACGAGGAATCTCGTGAAGGTTGCTTACATTTGTTGAAATCAAAATTGTAACATATTAACCTATTAATGTGATTCATTCGGCCGATGAAGCCATCTGTTCGGGTACTGGTACTGTAGATTTACCAATTAGCGCAAATTACTGACCCTTTTGGAGCCCCTGTTTTGGGACGCATGCGCAGACGAGGCTGGAGTTGTTTACATTTCTAGATGAGTGAAAGGCTGTAGTTTATCAAATTGCCGATTATTTTTGTAAAAAAAAGTTTTTAAAGACAAAATCGGGAAAAACCTTCATTGTTTTTCGCCCTTAGGTTGCATACCAATACTGGTTTATCATTCACTGCGGTAAAACGTACACCGGATATTGCTAGCAAGATGAGTTATTATCAATTTTCGCAACATTCTAGTGTTGACAAGGGTAAGTTGAGAGACAATTTTTAGTTTTTCTGAGTGTGTTTAATGTACATTTTATACAAAACTATCTCCTCCATAAATTTTCTAGCATGTGCAACCGGTAAATTGCCTGGAATTTCTTACAGGGTGATTAAAAGTAGATTAAAAGACCAAACGCGCATCGTTACTCACGCAGAAAGTAAGCTCGATCTGTCAAAATTAGATATTTATGTTTTGCGTTAAAATACACAACTTGAATCGAGTGAATTGTCATTCCTGTTACAAAGATTATATTGAAAATGTAGAGTCCGAAAATAATCGAAAATGAGGGTGCATTGCAAGAATAAATACAAGTGTTAGTGTACAGAGTATTGCTGTATGGATGCTCCCTGGTGTACGGAGTATTGCTGTATGGATGCTCCCTGGTGTACAGAGTATTGCTGTATGGATGCTCCCTGGTGTACAGAGTATTGCTGTATGGATGCTCCCTGGTGTACGGAGTATTGCTGTATCATGACGTACGGAGTATTGCTTATAAGTGCAGTGACTGTTTGTCTCTCAAATTGAATAAATACAAGGTATAATCAGTGTTATTTTGTAAAAATAATTTATACTGAATAGATCTGTACCTATTTAGACTGGATTACATGGACTCCATAAGCAATTAATGTAAAAAACTTATCCTAGCTCCAAGCCCCCCCCCCTCGCGAATTTTATGGGAAACTTCTATTAGTAACTGTGTTTCACATAAAGTAAAGGGTCATAACTGGGCAATCGCATTAGACAAACAAAAAAACAACTACAATGTCCAATAAGATGCGGTGGCTGCGGGGTTGCCTTCATATTACTTAGAAACGCAGATCCCTACTAGACTGAGAACTAAAAACGTGTTGATCCAAAACTGCGCAAACCAAGGGGATCTATATTGTTTTTGACTTCCACGTATAATGTGGAGGTTGAGAAAATTCCCATTCGAGTGTGGGGTTGTGGTGTTCTCAGGACAAGTGGCATATGCAATGAATGTGCAGTTACCGTAACCTGTTTTGCTGACAAGATGTTTGTAAGTATAGCATGTTTGCTACAATGTCCAATAGTTTGAATTAGACACGTTGAATGTAATTCATAGCAAAGGAACCTCATTGAAGCATCAGAAATAGTTGAGAGATTAAAAATAAACCTTGGTGTATATATATGCAGGTGAAAGCACTTATTTGCCATTTGGCCATAAGCATGACTCTCAAAGAATTGCATATATCCAAGCTAAATATCACATTTGCACTACTCACAAGAACACTTTATGCATAAAGTTCAGCATTCTATATTGTTAATCGCATTCAACTGCCTGACGGATTGAACTATTTTAACATAACCATATAAGAATATTCTTAATATATCATATAACCCATAAGACATGACCTTAATGGTTTGCAGACGTAATAATACGATAAAACAGTCCATTTACATACTTATTTAATCATTTTATTAAGCAATACTCTGTACACCAAACAGCAATACTCTGTACACAACCGTGTATCTGTTTTGGGGTGTATCTTAGTTGTTTTTCTAACAATTTTTATGAAATTTGGTCACAGCATTTTGGAGTTCAATATAAACAAAATGGCCAGTTCAAAAAATCTACAATTTGGTAATACAGCCTTTCCAGAACCTTGTAAAGTACTGTTGTCAATATTTGCGAGTGAGGAACGGCATACTACTTGATCATTTTAACCTTTCTATGACCATGTGATATACGATAGTGTTCTATAAAGTTACCAAAATGCCCGAAGAAGTTAAACCTCAATTGGAATAGGCATAAGAAGTCAGTAATTAGGAAAATACCCCGTCTAAACTCGCCCTGGTCTCCATTTCATGTCCTAAAAATTGATAATATTACTAGCAATATCCGGTGTACGTTATACCGCAGTGTTTATTTAAGTGTCTAATGAACTCTCAGGTTTTTACTTGTTGTTCTGTATTCAGTTCTATAATATTCAATAGACCCGGAATTTATTTGAGAGTATCATTTACAAGTGGTCAAATGAACTTGTTAATTCATTTTCAAAGTGGTCAATTGGACTGGTCGATTCAATTTCAAGGTGGGAAATACTGGTCAATTGAATGGTCAATTTGGATTTTTTGTGTACTGGTTATTCTAAATGCATTGTGAAGCATTTGAACTCTCAGGTTTTCACATGTTGTTCTTTATTCAGTTCTATAACATTGAATAGATCCTCAACTGATTTGAGAATATGATCTACAAGTGGTCAAATGAACTGATCAATTCATTTTCAAAGTGGTCGATTGGATTGGTCGTTTCAATTTCAATGTGAAAAAAAGAAGAAATCTAAAACACAATAATTCTTTAATCACCGAGTGTTGATTTAAAAATATAGATCCAATACACTTGTTACAAGCCCAATTAAAATATTTAATAATAATTAATATACTTATTTCAATAATGAAAGTTATATGTTATACTAGCAAGTGCATGACAGAGACTGCTTTAAATAATTAGCATTGGTAATCATTTAGACTTGTACAAATTTGTTTAAACTAAAGCAAAATTGTTAGATCAGGTCAACTAAGTGTGAAACTGACAACTAACAGGACTGGTTATGCAATATTATGTCATATTATTGCAGTTAACAAAGGATTAGTCTGGGGGAGTGTTTACACAACTGGACCTAACCCTAGTACAATACAAAATAAAGATGTTCTATGGACAATGGTTTCAAGCATCCCATTGAAGAGAACTTGTTTGAAAAAATTAGAATTAAAAACAAATAATAACAGAAAATATATAAAGTATATTATCAGTGATAACCTTTACACTAGGTATATATAAATGTATGTACATTGTGTGTTATATGGAAGCATAATTTCACATGACCAATTCAATCGACCACTTGTATTGTCCAATTGACCAGTATTTCCCAGTATTTCTCGCCGTCCTGTCCGTTACTCAATCGACCGTCCGCTATGCCAACACTGAAGACGATGTTTACTTTGTTGAAAGGCAGTTACAATTACACTAGAGAACCGAAATCGGTTCCCTAGACAATCCGATGAGGATTGCCTAGGGAACCGTCATTAATTTTCTATATGTTTTACCGTATATATGTTACTATACTGTAATAGTTAGAGATATTGAGACCGGGTTAATGTGTACTTAACCTGTTTATTATCGTACGTACCACTACATGTCGAAGCGGCTATCCGACATTTTAATAATTAGGGGAAAAAATGAGATAACTTTGTTGTCGCTATCGTCACTTGAAAAGAGCGTTCAGTTATGACATAAGGACTATTGAATTAAATGTTGAATTGAAACAAATGTGAAGAGTATAATTTACATAATAATGAAACAATGTGTCTTAGATAATTGTTCTGTGAATACGTTAATTTATGTTCTAACGCTTTAACAATGCATGTTTGATACTTCCCATTTTACCTTGAAAAAGGTGGATTTAATGTACTAAACAATCGATCATCAGCTATTTTGGAGGCATAAAGTACCAACAGATGATTCCGTTCGAAGACTTCAGCAAGGAAAACCGGGTTTTATGGTGTTCTTGAATCTGCCATCAGCAATACCTACACCGAATTTGATTTTTTTTATCAGTTTGGCAAACTAGAGCAGACAGGGACATATTGGTGGTTGTCGTGGTTATGCATTGATATAAGGACTAGCAACATACAAAAGATAATTTGCGTAAATTAATACTTACGACGGTTTTTCTTGCTTCAATCGATCAATTGTTTACGAAATTTGCTGTGCATGATACCAAATGTGATGTCACAGACCACATGATTGTGCACCGTGTTAAAGGTTTATATGGGTCCAGCTTGGTCACTAATGCACTATATATACTTTTGCAGAGTTTTACAATCTGCGAACCTAAATCGCGCGAAATAGTTTCTAGGTTAACAGTACTATTCATAATTGTGAAAAATATTGCACTCTCTGACTTTCTCCCAAAGTAAAGCAAGTGGAAAATAGCATCCATCTCCATCCTAAGACAATGTTCAGAGAAATAGTGTTAGTCACTGATGTAATTCTTAAGTAGACTCCTGGAGCTAAGTTAAGCATAGGCCCATTCTCAACTTTTTCAGTGTATCTTGTTTTAAGATTAATATGATCCTTGTTTGCAATCATTCTTATGAGTCAATTTTACCTTCTTATTATTTAGGCATATTTTGGAACCAGTAAGTTCATCAGATAATGAGTCATTAGTTAATGAGAAGGTGTCCCCACATAAAAGACGTGCTCAACAACAACCTCACACCCTGCAGATGAAAGTTACTGACCATATTAACAGCAGAAGAAAGGGATGGAAGAACGCTAGAAGAGGAGATAATCGTATGTGTCAATTTAATCTGTTAATCAGGGGTTCTTAGTGTCTATGCGACTTTTCAGGATTTTCAGGATTCAAATGGAAGTACTAACAGATATTGATACAATGTACGCATCAGTCATTGTTCTTTATTCATTGATTGAATTTAATTTTAATTTCATTATGACAGAATTTTAATATTGCATGGTTCTAGCTATTTTCCTAGGGATGATCAGTTCAGGTCGACTAGGACCCCGAAGGGGTTCCAAAGCTGAAATTCACCTGATCTGGAAGGATCGGGATGGTTTGGCATGTCTTTGGGGTGTTCTGGAACCCTTCCCATCGCTCCGCAACGCTTGGGAAGCCTTCAGAACAGAAAAATCTTCAGCATCACAATTTTAAAAGTTTTATTACCGCAACCATTCGTTTACCGATCCCCGAATACTTCCAGAACAAGCACCACGACAAAGCTTCGCCAATTTTTATTGATAAATGATCCGGAAGGGTTCCCGAATCGAGCAGATTGTAATCGGCATCCCTTCCTCATTGCATCAGGTTCTATTGGATGGCAGGTCTAAGACTTAAGACATAAGTTGAAGTTGGTGCTTTATTGAAAATAATGAATAACGCTTATTAACAGAGTGAACTAAATTTATTAGTCATCTGTAAAAAATGATTTGCTTAACTACAAATTTATGATACAATATATTTAGAAGCAGAAAATACTGTCACTGTAAAACAAACAAGTTTAAATAGTTGATATCCGGAACTCTGTGCAAGGTGGTTTTCCCCTTAATTTACATGTAGGTACAAACAAATCTGGCCTAGTTAGACTGGTTTTGTATTCATATGCAAACACAACTGACCCCCACTCTATTGTCCAGATATGAATATTCAAGCCTCAAAAGGATTATAACGGTAAAACTTTATTTGTACCTACAGATTAGTGGAGATCCGGAGTAGGTCTATTGATCAGTCAGTTTTGATTTGTCCATTATAAACTTAGAAAACAACGAATACACTTTTCTGGATGCTTGTATGAAAACGATGTTATTATTATTTCAGTAAGGGAACTCATCAACATGGTGGAAAAGGAAGATTTAGAACTGGATTACAATATGTTTGAACCATCCTTCTCTGCTTTTGCTGAGCTTTTCAATGAGAAAGAAAAAATGAATGTAAGTCTTATGTCAATAAGTCAATTGCTAGTTATCATCCACAGCATTCCCATCTCATTCATACTTCCACCAACATTTGAATTTCAAATGTTTTTTAGCCCATGACTATTTTTCAAGTTTCAGAACTTAAATCCACTGATTTGTTAAAAAGCATCAATTATATGAATATATCACTAATTGCTTCAAGACAACTAATCTGTAGACACTAGACAAACAATCAAAAGCTGACACATAAGCATTTTGAGAACCTTTCAAGTTAAGATTTTTTTTAACGTAAATTCAGCAAATACTTTATAACTGCCTAATTAATCTGAAATTTGTTCATTTTCTTTTGTTTGCCCTATTTAAATTACTCTTAATTACTTTGATATTAATGAAAATGTTTCATTGTACTCAATAACTGTAGTATAAAAAAGAAGAAATTCAATGTGCTTCCTGAAATTTCTTTTCTTTTGTTTGCCCTATAGAAAGTACTTTTAATTATTTTAATTATTGCAGGAAATGTTAAAGTGTACTGTAGTATAAAGAAGAAAATAGCAAAAGCACTTCCTGAAATTAATCTGAAATTGTTAATTTTCGTTTGTATGTGCTAAATAAAGTACCCTTAATTATCTTAATTACAGCAAATAATTATGTTAAATTGTTCTGTAGTATAAAAAAGAAAACAGCGAAGTCTTTCCTGGTTATTTCAGGAAAAAATTGTTTGGAAACAGTTTATTTTGTATAATATTTTAAAATTACATATTGAAAAATAGTTTCATGCTTATTTTTCTTCTACATGTATTAAGGCTTGGAACAATTTTGTCAACTCAAGTGAAGAAGAACAGATGGATTTTTTGAACAGAGAATCTCAGGGAGGCAGTGATCACGAGAACAACATCGCTACTGAAGAAGAAATTAATAATGAAGTGGATGACAGCTGGGTACATGTAGAAGATAAACGTTCAGGTATTCTTTTAAACTTACCACCCTTTGTTAACACTAACCAATTTACAGTCAGGTCGCTTTATTATCGAAGGGAATATCCCCCAGTTCATGCATTATGCTATTTGCCCAAACCGACTTGCAGGAGGGGGCTACCCCTCCCCCACTCTTAGCTCTGTGACTCTGATTGATTCCTCAGGACTCCTACTTTTTTGCAAGTACGAGGGTCATTCAATATATTCGTAGACAATCGTTCTCATTATATTCATATTTAAATAATAATTTCTCATATCATTTTAAACATTTATCTATTTCCTAACGTAGATATAAATTTATCTTTGATAATGCAACACAGTAACATTTCATGAGCCGTTTTATTACCATAGTAACGCGCTACCACCACCGACCGACGTAACGTACCATTTGAACTTAGTTCAACCAGTGATAAATTCCGAACTAAATAATTAACATTCCCATATATTTGCCAGATTATTGCAAGATATTAGCATAATACTTTGTGAAATTCTTAAGTTGTTTGCAAGTTGGAGTTTGAATTGAGAAGTATTTGATCTATGCCTGTCACGTTCTCATTTACATCAAAATGCCGATGAATTTACGCAAGGAAATGCATTCAACTATAAATTCATGCACTTGCCTTGGAAATACAAAACAAACACACATAAGTTGCTAATGAGAACAAACGGAGCACATGCAGTATTCAGTGTCCTAGTGTTTTAGTGATAAAATCAAATTCCTGATGAGCAGCATGGTATTAAGCATGATACAGAGATCAAACGAAATTTGCAAACGTACGGACATTTAAGGAAACACCAGTCAAAATGAGCGAGGTATTTCAACTTAGCATAAAACCACTGTTTCTAGCTTAATTCTTTAATTTGAATGCATAAAATGATTTGGTAGATCTATTTAATAATTTATAACTTAAAGAATTACGTTTAATTCCATATGAATGACATAATTCAGTTTCGGGTTTACCATATGAGAAATGGCAAAACGTCAATAACGTCGCTGACGTCAGAATATATTTGCATTGTGTGGTGGTTGCGGTAAGGTGATAGTTTTGTTTTAGCCATATTTTCTTTAAAAAATCGTGGTTTCGTGCACAATTGTTTGCACTTGTGTCAGAAAGGCTGTAGTTTAGTGTGATATAATTAGTTATTCTCTGTGCCAATGTGTATTAAAATGACAAGTCCAGTCAACAAATTTATTGAATGACCCTCGTAGGGGTCCTGGGACTCCGGTTTTTACTTAGATTTTGGCTGTTTCCTGTGACGACTCAGTTTGTACAAGGTACCTTCTTACCCTGTCATTTGTTTAGCAGAAAGACCACAATTTCTACCAGAAAACATAGGAGATGCCATGTGCAGAGTCTAAACATTCAAAATTTTCTTGGGGGAGGACACCCAATCCCCCATGAACCGGGCGGGGACACCCCCACCCTCACCCTATGTGCCCTTTTTACAAACTTGCACCCTGCCCTTGTCAAATCCTGGCTGGAGTAATTTTGACCTTCCTTCCTTGCTAAAGTTCCTTTAAATGCAATATGTTGTAAAAGCAACTTTTAAACATTCTGAGGTGGTTTACCGTGAGTTTGGTTATAATTTTGACTTGTAAGTTGTATTATTCTATTTGTGTTCATTTTAAGAGGAACCTTTTAATAAATTAAATGGCATGTGCTGCAGACAAATTGGTTGAGTGTTACCCTGGGCCAATATTTTCATGTACAGGTCGTTAAAAGTGCTTTTTTAACTTTAAGCTTTAACATTTATTA
The DNA here is from genome assembly GCA_963678985.1 of Spisula subtruncata. Classification (NCBI taxonomy): domain Eukaryota; kingdom Metazoa; phylum Mollusca; class Bivalvia; order Venerida; family Mactridae; genus Spisula; species Spisula subtruncata. The sequence continues at coordinate 20,870,562 of OY787662.1, read as the reverse complement.
TATTTACCTCAGAAGAGTTTAAAATCCGTGTTACTATCTAGTGGGTCAACTATTGCTCTTATTCTTTATTACAGGGTTCCCACAGTCAGGAAAAAGTCAGGAAAAAACATAATTTTTTCAAGGTCAGGGAAAAGTCAGGGAATTTTGAAATTAGTCCGGTCAATTTGGAAATGAAGCAAAAGTAAGGGAAAAGCCAGGGAATTCTTCATTAAAGATGTCGCGAGTGTCATTTACTATGAAGAAAATACCAAAAGCTGAAAAAAAATCCTCGTTTGCTTAGCTCGCTCGAGATAATTTTAAATTATGATTACTTTATTTCAATCAGCAGCCCTTAAACTGCTATATGAAATATTTTGATTCCATATAAAGCAAATATAACCCCCTTTTCACTGTTTCTATTGCGCCCAAAAAAGGCCCAATCGCTTGAAAAAGTCAGGGGAAAATGCTGTCTGGTAAGGGAAAAATCAGGAAAAAGTCAGGGAATTTTGTCTTAGAATATTTGTGGGAACCCTGTTTAACTGAAAACTTAAAGCTGTTAGTATGTGAAATTAGAGCTTCACACTGTCAACAAAGCTGCTAGCACTGATCAAATTTTGTATGTATATAGTTTGGTGGAGAAACCTTTTAACAACCTATGTACCAATAGTATGATGTTCTTGTTTTACAGCTCATCCCTCATTCAGTTCTAAAGACTGCTTTCTAAAAATAGATAAACACATCAGGACTATGTTGAAGAGACGAAATAGACCAATGGTATGTATAGGCCTACAATATAATTCGAGGACTCAGTGCAACAGTCCAACTACCATAGTTTTGCAAAACTATGGAAACTATCATAGCTTTGCACTGAGCCATTAATGCTATACTAACCCTATCGGCGAGATCTGTGCAAATGTGTAATAAGGATTTTACCATATTAAGTGGATATTTCCAATAACTTGGCAAATTAACCACAAATTAACATCCAATTGAAATGATCTTTATTTAGTATTACCAAAACCACGAAATTCCATCCAATCATAATTAAATGATTTTGCAGTACAGTTATGTATTGAACTCGGGCATAAAGTAACATTTAAAGTTTGTAGATTGATTGGTTCAAGTAGATTGATGTGCCTTTTGTCATATATTCATAATGTGCAGTGATGTTTTCAGGGTATGCTGGTGAATCTAGAAGATGAACTGATTAATTTCTTCAAGGAATGGCCTAGCTCTGTGTACCTCTCCAAACTGTCGAGTAGTTACGAGCGTATGATGTTGCATGCTCTATGTCAGTATCTAACCCTCTCAGCAAAAAGTAAGTTCTTCTTTCTTGTATATAAGTTATTGTATGGAGATATAAACCTGATCCTCTCACTCTCAAATCGTGCATAAATAACAAGCTTCTTCAAGTACACATGTATAAATTCACGTATAGTTATTAGTATGCTATAATAGCATTTACACATGCTTATTCACTAATAAGCATGGGCACCAACAGTCCCTCGAGACGCTGCACATGTGATAGCAGGAGTGATGTGTCGAGAGTGACGAATATAAGTTTGAAAAAACTTGATTCACGATCAATCTACAATAAATTAGTATGAACTAATTTCAGGAACTCTGACAGAGTAAATGATAATATTAGACAGTAACGTATTTGAAAATGATTTTAAAATGACTCGATGAAGACTACCAAAGACTTGTTAATCTTATTAGTACCCGGTTATAATAGGCATTATATTGATGGGGTTATAACCATTATATTCATGCTTATATATTTGCATGTCTGTTTTGTTTTATCAGGTTTTGACACGGATGGTCTACGACAGACTCAAGTTGAGAATCCCAAGCCACAGTTTATACCACCTCCTGTTCTACTGTCTCAACACCTTGAACAAGGTCATGCTGCATCATGACTATTTGTACACCAAATTCTTAGTTCTCCACACTAGTTTTCTTTCCTCTTTATTGTATTCTTGTCTCTTTGTGGTTACTCATACATTCTTTCCATGTTACTTAAGTTGATTTTCATTGTTAAGCTATGTTGTTTTAATATGAGAATATTACTGTGTATCAAACCCAATAACGAATGGCTTGTTTTTTGGTGCTGTGGAGTATAAAGTGCTTAATGAGTAAAAAATATGTGTTGTAACATTGCTGTTATATGGTAATTCTTCATTTTTTCATGTTTCCATTTCTGACATAATTCGACTTTTTAATTTTTATGCCCCCGGAACCGATGGTTCGGGGGCATATTAAAATCGCACCGTCCGTCAGTCCGCACACACGTAGGCTACCTTAGGTGGTCGGAGGTGTGGCCTAACACAATAGAAATCTATTCAATTCATTCCGTGACCACTTAATTCTTTTGTCCTTTAAGTGGTCATTCCTTTGATCTTAAACAATGGAATGACCACCTAAGGTAGCGATCGTGGGGGCGTCCGTCCGTCCGTCCGGATTCGTTTCCGCTCAATAATTCAAGCAGTGTTTTTCCGATCTTCACCAAACTTCATGAAAATGTGTAAGGCCATGAGATCTAGGTCAAGTTCGATAAACAGTCAAATTGACCTAGCCGCTTCAGAGTTACGGCCCTTGACACATAGAAAAATGGCGTTTTTTTTGGTTTCCGCTCAATAACTCAAGCATTTGTCATTGGATCTTCACCAAACCTCATGAAAATGTGAAAGGCTACGAGATCTAGGTCAGGTTTGATAACCAGTCAAATTGACGTAGCCACTTTAGAGTTACGGCCCTTGACACATAGAAAAATGGCGTTTTTTTTGGTTTCCGCTCAATAACTCAAGCATTTGTCATCGGATCTTCACCAAACCTCATGAAAATGTGTAAGGCTACGAGATCTAGGTCAAGTTCGATAACCAGTCAAATTGACCTAGCCGTTTTAGAGTTACGGCCCTTGACACATAGAAAAATGGCGTTTTTTTTGGTTTCCGCTCAATAACTTAAGCATTTGTCATTGGATCTTCACCAAACCTCATGAAAATGTGAAAGGCTATGAGATCTAGGTCAGGTTTGATAACCAGTCAAATTGACGTAGCCACTTTAGAGTTACGGCCCTTGACACGTAGGAAAATGGCGTTTTTTTTTGGTTTCCGCTCAATAACTTAAGCATTTGTCATTGGATCTTCACCAAACCTCATGAAAATGTGAAAGGCTATGAGATCTAGGTCAGGTTTGATAACCAGTCAAATTGACGTAGCCACTTTAGAGTTACGGCCCTTGACACGTAGGAAAATGGCGTTTTTTTTTGGTTTCCGCTCAATAACTCAAGCATTTGTCATCGGATCTTCGTCAAACCTTTTGAAACATGAAAAGGTGTACGGCCATAAGATCTAGGTCATGTTAGATAACAAGATTTCAAATTGACCTACACGCTTAAGAGTTATGGCCCTTTACACAAAGAAAAATATGTCAATATCACATTTGCCCAATATATTATGACACATCTGTGACGGTGCTGATATCTTAACGTTACGTTACTATCAAAGCATGCACGGGGGCATGTGTCGTCCTATGGAGACAGCTCTTGTTTGAGATTGTTTTTAGCTCACCTGTCACATAGTGACAAGGTGAGCTTTTGTGATCACTCTTCGTCCGTCGTCCGTAAACAATTGGCTTGTGTACACTCTAGAGGCAAAAGTTTTTATCCAATCTTCATGAAACTTGATCAAAATGTTGTGCTCCATGATATCAAGCACATATTCGAAACTGGGCATGCGGGGTCAAATACTATGTCACTAGGTCAAATCTTATTAAAACCTTGTATACACCCTAGAGGTCACCAATTTGATCCAATCTTCATAAAACTTGGTCAGAATGTTGTTCTCTATAAAATCTAGGCCAACATAAAAACTGGGTCATGTCGGGTCAAAAACTAGGTTACTGGGTCTAATCTTAGAAAAACCTTGTGTACACTCTAGAGGTCACCGTTTTGGTCCAATCTTCATGAAACTTGGTCAGAATGTTGTTCTCCATGAAATCTAGGCCAAGTTTGAAACTGGGTCATGTGGGGTCAAAAACTAGGTCACAATGTCAAATCTTAGAAAAACCTTGTGTTCACCCCAGAGGTCACAATTGTGATTGTATCTTTATGGAACTTGGTCACAATGTTGTTCTCTATTGAATCTAGGCCAAGTTTAAAACTGGGTCATGTGGGGTCAAAAACTAGGTCAGTAAGTCAAATTTTAGAAAAGCTTGTGTTCACCCCAGAGGTCGTGCTTTTGATCCAATCATCATGAAACTTTATCAGAATGTTGTTATCTATGAAATCTAGGCCAAGTTTGAAACTGGGTCATGTGGGGTCAAAAACTAGGTCACAATGTCAAATTTTAGAAAAACCTTGTGTTCACTCCAGAGGTCGTGGTTTTGATCCAATCATCATGACACTTGATCCGAATGTTGTTCTCTATGAAATCTAGGCCAAGTTTGAAACTGGGTCATGTGGGGTCAAAAACTAGATCACTATGTCAAATCTTAGAAAAACCTAGTGTTCACACCAGAGGTCATAATTTTGATCCAATCTTCATGAAACTTGGTCAGAATGTTGTTCTCTATAAAATCTAGGCCAAGTTCAAAACTGGGTCATGTGGGGTCAACAACTAGGTCACTAGGTAAATCTTAGAAAAACCTAATGTGCACTCCAGAGATCACCATTTTGATCCAATCTTCATGAAACTTGGTCAGAATGTTGTTCTCGATGAAATCTAGGCCAAGTTTGAAACTGGCGCATGTGGGGTCAAAAACTAGTTCACTAGGTCAAATGCTTAGAAAAACATTGTGTTCACTCCAGGGGTCACTATTTTGATCCAATCTTCATGAAATATGGTCAGAATGTAGGTTGTACTGATACCTAGACCATTGTGCAACAGGTGAGCGACCTAGGGCCTTTCAGGCCCTCTTGTTAAAACATTCATAGAAAATATATTAACCTGTTTTTGTGAAATTTCAGTACTTATGGTTTAAATTATTCTGGTTCTTTGTGGTAAAACGTTCTATTTTGTAATACAATGTATTTGTCACTTTTTAGCTCACCTGAGCACAAAGTGCTCAAGGTGAGTTATTGTGATCACGCACCGTCCGTCTGTATGTCGGTTTGTCCATCGTCCGTCATCACTTTCAAACAACATCTCTCAAACCGTTTGGCCAATTTTGATGAAATTTTGCCAGATTGTAGGTGGCATTGGGGGATTTAGTAATTGCTCAAATTATGGCCCTGGGATCAAAATTGGCCGCACCCCGGGGGATCACCATTTTACATAGACTTATATAGGGCAAATATATAAACATATTCTTGTCTAAAACTACAGTGCCTAGAGCTTTGATATTTGGTATGTAGCATCATCTAGTGGTCCCCTACCAAGATTGCCCAAATTATGCCCCTGGGGTTTAAAATTGGCCCCACCCCGGGGGTCACCAGTTTTACATAGACTTATAAAGGGAAAACATATAAAAATCTTCTTGTCTAAAACTACAATGCCTTGAGCTTTGATATTTGGTACGTAGCATCATATAGCGGTTTTGTTAGATTGTTCCCAAGTTATTCTTTTTGGTGAAAACTGTGCAGGGCTTCACTTATAATCAGGTGAGGCGATATAGGGCAATCATGGCCCTCTTGTTTAAATGTCAACTTGATGTTTTAAATCAATGCGCATGCTCCTCCAAAATAACGACTTCCCGTCAGCAACCGTGTCTGTCAAAGGAATGATTGTAGTCAATAGATATGCTAAATCATCACATAAAACTATAAAACACGTTTATTTATGTAATACATTTTCCTTGAGTACCCTGCCGCCAATTTGTGTTGCGTCTAACATTAACAGGTACTTCAACAATCAGTCACTTCCTTCTTGTATTACTGTTTTCGGATGACAGGTATGTTGAACTTAGACAGCATGACTATAACCATGGGCATAAATAACGCACAACAGACACTTTTCTGGAAGAAAACAACTGTGTGAAGGAATGTTCTCGATTTTGACCCAACAAAAACATTTGACATGTTCTTTCAAACCTGAGTCCACGGATGAGTTCCATGACCCGATCTGTTCACAAGGTTGTCCAAACCACTGTTGGTGAATAGAGGAACATTCTCCAGAAGAGGATTGCAATTGTAATGTGTACCTGCTGTTGTGAACGCACAAAAACTTTACACACACTCTCCATAACTGTGAATTTGGTTTTGAGAACGTTGGTTCCTAGTGACTAAGTAATATTGTTAACTGTCGTTTTGAAATTTTGCTAGACGTTTATACATAAAATGAGCTATATATAGCCATAAAAAATTCATTCTTATCACCTCGGTTTTTATCCATTTACCGGAACCAAACAGAAATGGCCGAGCATTCACGATTGAAAAATCTTATGCAATTAAATATTGTTTACTATCTATTTTCGAGGTTTGAATAAATGGTGTGTTTTCAAAGCCTGTAAGTGTATACATGTAAAGTCTTAGTATATTTATATGTCCTCCGTATTGTAAGTGGGGACACTTGTATTTCCATAATGGGTGCATGTCTAGGTATGTGTTACAATCATGGTATTCTAAGCACACTGGCAGGGATATGCGATATTGGCACCACAGGTAACTGTATCATTGATAATGGAAAAATTGTACCTTATATATAAAAAATATTGTTCTTTTTAGCTCACCTGTCATTATACCTCTCACATAGTGACAAGGTGAGTTTTTGTGAATACTCGTCGTACGTCCGTCGTCTGTCAACAATTTGCTTGTCTACACTCTAGAGGCTACAGTTTTGATCCTATTATCATGAAACTTGGTCAGAATGTTGTTCTCCATTAAATCTAGGCCATGTTCGAAACTGGGTCATTTGGGGTCAAAAACTAGGTCACTAGGTCAAATCTTAGAAAAAAAACCTGTGTACACTCTAGATGTCACCAATTTGATCCAATCTTCATGAAACTTGGTCAGGATTTTGTTCTCCATGAACTCTAGGCCAAGTTTTAACTGGGACATGTGGGGTCAATAACTAGGTCACTAGGTCAAATTTTAGAAAAACCTTGTGTACACTCCATAGGTTGACGTTTCGATCCAATCGTAATGAAGTATTGTCAGAATGTAAGTTGTTTTGATATCTAGACCAATGTGCTACAGGTGAGCGACCTTGGGCCCTTTTGTTATAGAAAAAAAATAATTTTACAAAAATATATTTTTTTATTATTTAGTCTTTATCAATGATACAGTTACCTGTGATTGTCACGCCCATTTGAAAATTATTACATAGGTGGTTGATAATATAATAGGAGAATTGCAAAGACAGCACAACAAGTTTTGATTCTAATTTAATATGTTAAATGACATACTCTTATAGACAAGAGCTCACCCAGGATGCATCACACCAGTCTTCAGCTGTTGATTTATAGAAGAGAGCACCACCTACTCTTACAGCGGCATAGTATTCAACCGTGGTCACGTGACAGAACGTATTGCTGTCCACAGCACTATCTGTATCACATGTATGCTTGATTCGAGTACTCAACCTATGGTCACACTCACTGCGAGATATTCCAAATTTCGCACCCTGGATAAATATAAAAAACGATGTATCTAGTCCGCAGCATTGACATGAAGACATGTGTTTTTAGGACTTAACCGAGCAAAGCCTTTACTTGTCAATCAGTTTTCTGGGTGCCTCAACCCAGATTTAAACCCGAATCACCAGATAAGACGACATGCCTTCTAACAACCGAGTTAGGGAGGCACACACTGCACCGCATAGAATGTCAACAACCACACAATCATAACTTGCATTGCTAAAACATAGCTAATGGAACTTACATGCATGCTTCAAATTAATTCAAGAATAGTCGAAGACGATTGAATAAATATTTTTGTGTTCTGTGTTTCTGTCTGAAATTAAAAACAAAGTTCCGGGTTTGCTCCGTTTGTCAAATATAGAGGTTCAATCGATGTTAAATGACTAATCATATTAAAAATATGACATAGGTTTGCTCATTTACGATTTTGCATGTATACCTCTGTCTCATAATTTCGTGCCTTCTCATGAAAACCGTGCTTAGTTGAATTCAACTCTTGTATATGTTCCACATAGTTATTTTGGTGAAATTAGCCAAATAAATCATCCAACAAATACCCTTCATCAATTGAGGCCATTATTTTGGACGACATGCCATAGCTGTCACCTTGACGACCAGGAACGATACACCTAGTAATTATTCCAAATGATATTTTTCCACAGTTCTTATTTTTTATGCATTCTGTTTTCATTACGCATTATTTTTATCACCTAAGGCTTTAATACTAAAACTGAATACGCATTTTGATAAGCACTACTCCAAATTTATCTTATCTAACTACAAATTTGAAATTCCATAACTTTGGTACCCAATACAGACCCGTTTTTACTGAGGCACGGATTTCATGGGAAACAGTCACCAGGATTCTGAGCATCGACCTAGGCATCAAAAAGTTATGATTTTACGAGTTTTCGTGATCTTTTTTAAATTTTCTTTTTCTTATTAGTTAAGTTAACATTTTTTCTTCCGAAACGGTGCAAACAATTTTAAAACTTGAATGGGCTAGTGCGCATGCGTCGCTTAAACTGTTAAGGAGCACGGAGATACGAGACAACAGCATACATAGTGTCTAAAAAGAAAGTATACAGTTTCAGTGCATTTAAATAAAATCGCAAAGAAATTCAGCACATTGTTAGACGTAAGATGAAATTTTTATCTGGCATCAGTTTAAAACTTGTAACTTTGATTGTTTTTAAAAAATATATAAATTTTCTAAAATTACCGTATTCCTGTCTGTGGCGTTATTTACGACGTTTTCACAATTTCTGTGGTTCTGGTGTTTCCTGTCTTGCATGCATTCTTGGAAAATTTGCATTGTATTTCACAAATGTCTAAACTGATTTATATATACTGAGTTCCAAAAGTTCTGCATCCAATATATGGTGTGTCTTTTTTACTAGAATCTCTTACTTATTTATGATAATTCAAATGCGCATGTGTAGAGCGATGTGTACTTGATATAAATGCATGACAGTTATCGATTTGAAGATATGTATCGATCCATAATAAAACCACATGTGACACCACCAGACGATTCCAAAGTACACACAACGATAAACTTCTATTTTGTAGTGGAAGGGAGGTAATAATCGTAAATAAATACCGAAAATTATCTCTCTTTGACCATAGACAATTATTGATGTTGCAATAGAGTCTGTACAACAGGCCAGATTTTAAGAAGTAAAAAATGAAAACCCAAATTATGAGTGCTTGAATAGACGTTTTTACCAATTGTTATGGTGTGATCATTCAAACGTGACGAAATCCAAAGGAAATTGGTTCAACATAATCACTAAGGATACGCAAATGGACAGTGTTCCTAAAAAGTTCATTTAAGTTAACCATTTCAAAAAAATGAATCTTTGATTAAGATGCAAAACTTTTGGAACTCAGTATATATGATGTGTCTCACGAGCATGGGCATGTTTGTTGGCTTTTTTAAAATAGGCTATACACTTGCGATTTCGACAACAAAATAGAAAGAAGTAAACCCATTGTGTTACTTGCCTTTGTTAAGCAAGTTCTTTCGGAACTCCCCAGCGAATCCTTTGTTTGAAAGTTGTATGGTTTTATGCAAGTTGAACCAGAGTCACACATGGCAACGCACGGTATTGGATCAATTACACATTTGGTGTCAAAATAATTTCTAACAAATTCCACTGCAGAGTGGAATGGCCCGCCTATAGCCCGGGTCTAAATTCATGTGGATTTTTTTCTTTTGGGCTATCCGAGATCGCTTATGTACAATCAAATGCGAATATGCACAAGCTTTATTCTGATCAATGTCAAAATGAAATTTAAAAAGACCAGTTTGTAGAAATCTGTGTAAATGTAACGAACACTTTAAAATAATTGGTGCAAACCGGGAAACATGCGAGACAGAAATTGTGAAAACGTCGTAAAATACGTCAAAATTATGTCACGGTCAAAATCTATGCAAAATATGGTATTTTTTGGTAATTGGTATTTAAAAAAATTATTCGAGTTACAATTTCAAACTGGTACCATAATAAACTTACATCTTTTTTCTAAACATGTGCACAATTTCTTTGCGATAGCAGAACATTAAGAGTTGATAAAAAATACCCTGAAACTGTATACTTTCTTTTTGGACACCCTGTATCCGCTTCTTCTAAGTAAATATAAAACGGAACACACAACACAAACAGTGAATACATACACATTTATAGCAAACATCGTGTTTGTTACAGTCTGGTTTGAAGATATTGGAGTAGAAGAAGGGTAGATGCCCTGGTATACTGCAGCCATTTACGTAAGGGTTCACATCACACGTATAGTCGTTTACTAGGTAACATGACACGTGCTTCCAGCACAGCACAGTTACTAGTGTCGTTATAATAATGCTCGTATGCATGCTGCGAAAAAAGAAGTAGAACATCTGTAGAGCAACATCAATTAATTGGCAAACACAACATTTGTAGGTGTACAGAGTACTTGCATGCTTCTCTAGAGAGTAAAATGTATTGACACACTTATTATGATTGTGTAGAATATAAATGTGTGTGTAACACCTGTTATTGCAATACCTAACTAGTTTTATTTGAATTGATTTAAACAACTGATAACGAGACACGTTGAACTAATAACGGCGAAAAAAGGCATCACGTGCATGTATTCTCACCACGCGAGAAAGGCATCACGTGCATGTATTCTCACCACGCGAGAAAGGCATCACGTGCATGTATTCTTACCACGCGAGAAAGGCATCACATGCATGTATTCTCACCACGCGAGAAAGGCATCACATGCATGTATTCTCACCACGCGAGAAAGGCATCACGTGCATGTATTCTCACCACGCGAGAAAGGCATCACGTGCATGTATTCTCACCACGCGAGAAAGGCATCAAGTGCATGTATTCTCACCACGCGAGAAAGGCATCACGTGCATGTATTCTCACCACGCGAGAAAGGCATCAAGTGCATGTATGCTCACCACATTATAGAATAACATTACTCTCGTAGTGTACTGACAATGTATTTCAGTTGAGACTTGACTGTACCCAATACCTCGAATTACATTTCAATAATCCCCTCTCTATGCCCTTCTCAGTAATCCCCTCTCTACCTTTTTCTCCGTAATCCCATCTCTTTACCCTTTTTCATAATCCCCTCTCTACGCACTTCTCTGTAATCACCTCTCTACACCTTTCTCCGTAATACCCTGTCTACGCGCTTCTCACTAATCCCCTCTCTACCTCCTTCTCCGTAATCCCATCTCTTTACCCTTTTCCATAATCCCCTTTCTACGCCGTTCTCAGTAATCCCCTCTCTACGCCGTTCTCAGTAATCCCCTCTGTTCTCAGTAACCCCCTCTCTACACCATTCTCAGTAATCCCCTCTCTTCACACTTTTCCATAATCCCCTCTCTACCCTTTCTCTGTAATCCCCTCTCTACACCCTTCTCGGTAATCCACTCTCTATGCCTTTCTCTGCAATCTCCTCTCTACGCCCTTCTCCATAATCCCCTCTCTACACCCTTCTTCATAATCCCCTCTGCGCCCTTCTCCATTATCCCCTTTATACGCCCTTCTCTAATCCCGTCTCTACGCACTTCTCAATAATCCCCTTTATACGCCCTGCCTGTAATCCCCACTCCACCCCCTTCTCTAATCCCCTCTCTACGCACTTCTCCATAATCCCCTCTCTACGCACTTCTCAGTAATCCCCTCTCTACATCCTTCTCCGTAATCCCCTCTCTACGCCCTTCTCAGTAATCCCCTCTCTTCGCCCTTCTCAGTAATCCCCTCTCTACGACCTTCTCAATAATCCCCTCTCTACGCACTTCTCAGTAATCCCCTCTCTACATCCTTCTCCGTAATCCCCTCTCTACGCCCTTCTCAGTAATCCCCTCTCTACGCCCTTCTCAGTAATCCCCTCTCTACAGTATGTAGATGTCATGATAATCTGTCAGATATGAGTTCCGTTTCAGACTTTGGTTAGGCAGTTTATACGTGGCCTGTCACATTGTGTGCTGTACTAGGATGATCACGAGAGAATGTGTCTAGTAGGTATGCAAACATTTGGAAAAGTGACACTAAATACGATATATACTTTAGTGGTGATTCATCGAATAGTGCGGGTGTAGGATTTCTAGTCAGCAAAACAAAAGATATCAATGTCATTAAAACAGAAGAAATAGCAATAGGGAGAATCCTGCTATTGAAAATAGAAATAAACAGCCATGTATATTATATTATAAACTATTATGGACCAAACAAGGATGATACAAAACTACTTATTAAATTAGAAAACTCTATCAAAAAAACAAATAACGAACAACTAATCATAGGAGGAGACTGGAACCTCACACTTAATCCATGTATTGATAAACGGGGAGGAAATATGAATACACATACCTTATGTAGACAAAAACTTACTAAAATAATGGACGAAAATGATCTTGTAGACATATGGAGGATCCAACACCCTAAGCAAACTAGATATACATGGAAATCAAGTACAGTGTCATGTAGGTTGGACTTCTTTATAATAAGCGACAGTGTAACAAATTCAATAAAAAAGGCAGAAATAATAAACAGTTTAAAATCCGACCATTTAATCCCTAACATATACATACAGACAAGCTGTACTAAGCGTGGCAAAGGAAGCTACAAAATGAACAATACTATTTTACTTAACAGAGACTACCAAGAGCGAATAAAGAAAGCAATTAATGAAATTAAAGATTACAATAAAAACTCAAACCCTCAAATACTATGGGAACTTATTAAAGGAACAATTAGAAACGAAAGTATAAAATTCTCTATAAAAATGAAAAAACTACAATCGGAAGAAACTGATAAAATAAACTCAAACATAAAAGATCTGTTAGAAAAGCAACAAGACACAAATGACCCAAACTTAGAGGAAGAATTAAATGTCGAGCGCGCTAAACTGGATGAATTATACCATAGAAAAGCAGAAGGGTATATTACTAGGCTGAAATACAATCATTTAATAAATGAAGATAAAAACATAAAACTGCTTAAAGTGTTAGAGGAACACAAAGCAGAGAGCAAAACCATAAAAGTAATTAATGTAAATGATAAACAAATAACAAATCAAGAGGAAATTCTTGAAGAAACATTTAAATATTATAAAGGAATTTATACAAAAAGAATACTCGAAAAACAAACATTTGAACATTTAGAATTAAACAATATCCCAAAGTTGAATCAAGAAAGAAAGCAATACTGTGAAGGCATATTGACCATAGAAGAACTTGCACAAGCGGTGAAAAATATGAAAAATGGCAAAAGCCCAGGAACCGACGGAATAAATATAGAATTCTACAAACTGTTTTGGAATGATATTAAATCCGATCTTTTAAATGCTCTTAATTTCGCATTTCAAACAGGAAATTTATCAGAACTACAAAACCAAGGCCTTATTACTTTACTTCCAAAACCAAATAAAGATTTAACAAATTTAGGAAACTGGAGACCAATTAGTTTACTGAATGTAGATTACAAAATAGCCACTAAATCAATTGCGTCGAGAATTAAGGAAGTTTTAAATAATATAATTCATAAAAGTCAAACTGGTTTCGTAAAAAACAGATATATAGGAGAAAATATCAGACTTATTGGAGACATAATTGAAATTTCATACAACCAAAACACTCCAGGCATGCTTCTTTTCACGGATTTTGAAAAAGCTTTCGACAGCTTAAACCATGACTTTATGCACAAACTACTTGAATTTTTCAATTTTGGAAACGACCTTAGGCAATGGGTAAAATTATTCTACAAATCACCCACCTGTTCAATAACAAACAATGGTTTTAATACAGAATTCTTTAAAATAGAAAGAGGGGTCAGACAAGGATGTCCATTAAGTCCTTACATATTTACCATAAGTATTGAGCTACTATCATATGCTCTTAGAAACAACACAAATATTAGAGGTATAACTATAAGCGGAAAAGAAATTAAAAATGCAATGTTTGCAGACGACACAACGGTTTTATTGGATGGCACACGGCAAAGTTTTGAAAGCACTTTGGAATTGTTTGAGGTATTTGGAGATATATCAGGTTTAAAATTAAACTTTCAAAAATGCATTGTTTTAAAGATAGGATCATTACGTAATGACCATGATTTAATGTATTCGCGAAAAAAAGACATTAATTGGAACAGTTCAGAAGCAAAATCTCTGGGAGTAATATTCCATGCAAACCCAATTAAGATGATCGAACTTAATTTTGAAAGAAAAATAAAAGATTTTTACTGTAATCTAAATAGATGGAAAACAAGAAAATTATCAACAATAGGTAATATAACTGTTTTAAAATCGCTTATTCTTCCAAAACTTACATACTTATTTTCGGTACTTCCAAACCCATCAATACAAACGATCAAAATACTAAAACAAAAAACCTTTGAATTCATATGGGGATGCAAACAAGAAAAGGTCAAAAGAAACATTGTCATTCAAGAATATAAAAATGGAGGTTTAAACATGGTAGATTTAGAAATATACATAAATTCATTAAAAGCAGCATGTGTACGAAAACTAATAGACAATACTAATCAAGGAGAATGGAAACATATCTATACAGAACAATTAAAACCATTTGGAAATACGAAAATATTTTTATCGAATCTAAGCAAAAATGATCTACAAAAGATACGCATAAAAAATAAATTCCTTAAAGATATATTCGAATCGTGGTGTAAATTAAATTACAAAAAAGAAAATACATTATATTCAAACACCGTTATCTGGAATAACAGTCACCTAAAATTTAAAAATGAAATTCTAAACAATAATACATGGATGAATAACGGAATTATGACACTCTCTGATTTATATGATATAGAAAATAGAAAATTTATAACGTTTACAACACTCAAAATAAGACATAATCTGACTGCAAACGATTTTATTTATCATCAAAAGGTAAAATACTTCATAAAAGACGTAATTAATAGACAGTACAGAATAATAAATGCTGATAATTATACAAAATAGTTACATCACAAAATAAACAATATAAAAGGAAGAAGCATAACCAAAATTCTATCCAAAACCCAAATTAAACATATACCTTGCCATAACGAGAAATACCAAATAAAGTGGGCAGAAAATCTTTATCCCGAAAATAATTTTGATTGGGAACAGATTAATATAACTCCTTTTAAATTGACGAAGGACAGCAAAATTCAAAATTTTCAATATAAATTTATTCATAGAAACATTGCTACAAATGCATATTTATTCAAATGTAAGATGATTGAATCTAGCCTGTGCAACTTCTGCAATGCATCGATAGAAACAATGGATCATCTTTTTTGGGAATGCCATTATACACAAATTTTCTGGAACAAAATAAAAAAATACTGCGATACAAAGCACATAAATGGCGAGATAAATAATACCAACGCTTTCATGTGTGTTTCAAGGAATCCTATCTTATCACACATCTGTCTTTATGGAAAACAATTTATCTTCACAAGTAAATATAAAAAAGAATTACCTTCATTTGCCTCTTTCAAAATAAAATTTGAGAGTAGATTAGAACTACAACGGAAACTAGCCCTAGATCAAGGAAACCTAGACAATTTTAATAAAACATGGGAACAATTTATGAACACCTGACGACTTCTGTGACATACAAATAATAACAAAACAAAACAATCAACATCTTTGACAACATTTTTGTTTCTTCTCTCTACTCGTCACTCTTTGACGAAAAAGGTCCCAATCCCTTTTATTACCCCAAAATATCAAATTTATGTAGATAAGTATATTCATTTATAGTATGATTTCTATTTGCTCTGTTAGTTATATATATATAATATGCAAGGTTGTAAGGTTTGTGGGGGATGATTCTCCGACCCCCATAAAACCATTGGACGGGGAAAATAAATGGGGTTACCCTTCTGGGGCCCGAAAAAAAACAAAAAAAAACAAAAAAAAAAACGAGAGAATGTGTCGCTAGCTTCGGAAATAGTAAGCAGGTTACTATCATCAGGGTTATAATTTCCTGGAAAACTGCTAAATTAGGTTCTCTGCACGCCACACAGGTCATATATAGTGTTAACATGTGTGTAGTCTGCCATACAAGTTGAATTGCGTATTCTCCCAATATGCCATACAATGAAGTTACAAGTGACTTTGCTCGAATAAGTCATCTACGTTTGATTGTATAATCTCCCCATAAGTCTTAGTGAATAGAATAACGCTATGGTAACGATTGTTGAAAACATAAATAACATAACACGTTATGATAGCAAAACTAAATCAAAACGAACCTTGAAATCGACGTATTTGCTTGTTTAATGTACAATGGTAAACTGGATAGCAGACACTATATTCGTGACACCGTGGACCGTAATTATACAGTCTATAATCATATAGTCTCTTATCTCGACTTGGCGTACATGTGCCGCTCATTATCAGTTCAATGAAGAAGTCAGTGACATGGGACATTTCGAAATTCTTGAAAGCCACTGTGATATTAGTCAACATAATTTTTATTTCTTGATAAAAAGATGCACAAGTACATTTATATACATTGTTTTCGAATTACATACATGTAGGCCTGATTGTCTCCCAACTAATCACTTCCTTAAGGTAACTTCCCCTGCTGAAAGTGTGTAACCGTGTCAGAAAAGAATTAGATTTTTTCAAGTCTGCAACAGCTTTTTTTACAAAATTATACATTTACATTTACGAAATTGTCTGTGTTACGAAACGGTGTATGATACTTCGGAGTTTTTCTGTAAAAAGGTATTTAAGTCAATGAAGAAAAATACACACTTTTTTTGTTCAAAGGAACCTTAAATGTCCATATAATAATAACTGATGTGTTAAAGAGTAGACAAGGTGTTATCTGTAGTCCAAGATGCCCTCTTGTTGCCATCTATAATTGCATCATTGGTCGCCTTCTTTGACATGTTCCGTAACGAGATTTTCTTTCATGATTGCCTTAAGTTCGCACGGGCATTTAACACAACTAAAATAAGAATACCTCTTCGGAATACTAGATATAAGTACAATGTACTCACAAAAGTCATGCCCCGCATACTGGGTGGACATACAAATGTTATAACTATTATTGAGTGTTTGGGCGAGTTTAACGAGACATGTTCGATGGTCAGCCCAGTAATGAGTACTAACCATGCTACTTCACATGTTTCAACAGAATATCACGGGCATTTCACCAAAACCCAGTCGGTTTCTGGCAAAAACTGTGACCTGTTTCACAGAAATATTAAGCTCTATGGAATATGTTCCTTCTGGGTTTGATCGTCGAACAAGTTAACATGGAATAAAATTCTTATGGGTTGTTATTGTTGTTTGTGGACGGAATGTTATTCATTATGGTAATTAATATAAACATATCACTAAAAGAATACGTAAAATTTATAATTTAATTATATAAATACTTGACAGAAACAATAAAACACAAATTATATTTATCGGAGATGGATGATGTGTTCCCGAGGCAGATTTTGGCAGCCACCAGAAACAAAATATTGGGTCCGTTTTCTTGCATTTCTGTTCCAATGCCCGCACCATTGAAGTGTTGGTAAAGTTAACGGTTAGTCCGTCTTTCATGATACAATCACCAATGAGCGTATGAACTATTTTAGAATTGATGAGTTTCTCAATCTGACAATCACAGAGAAAACCATTGTTTGATATATTTAGTTTATAGAACGTGCATTCATCCGATTCAAACAGAAAACTTAGAGAATCAAGCACATTGTCTGACAAATCTAGGTCAAGAGGACGCCTGTAATGCTTAAAAGCATCTGGCGTTACGAAACGAACTCTATTGCTTCTGAAAGACAGCCGTCTCGCAGAAATCCCAGCAAGTGTATCGTTATTGATGTAAATGATGCTATTGTGTGATGCTTCAAGATTTTGAAGCCTTTTAAGAGACGCCAATGGCGTTCGTGGCAGATACGGAAGTTCTACGTTGCGCATGCGCAGTGTAAGAAGACTGTCATTAAAATTCGCGAACATGTTGTCATTTACAAACCAGGAATTGTCACTTATATCCAGAAACTGAAGCTTATATTTGCCTTGAAAAGACAAGTTTGTCATTGTACTTAAATGATTGTATGAAATATCTAAATGTGTTAATGAGTTTAGTTCTGCCAGAGAACTTGTGGGAATCGTAGACATCCGAGTGTCGTGGAGAAATAACTGCCGTAAAGAATTTTCTAATCCAAACATGGCACCATTTCGAAACGAATCTCTTTTACCGAAACTGTTTTTGGATAAATCCAACACCTCTAGGCCTGCTATATTCGTAAAGTCGCCATGGTATAACGTCATAATATCATTTTCGCTCAAATTCAACTTTTTCAAAACTGAAAGTCTGCTCAAAGCCCTTGGTACGCGTGTTAAATAATTCCGACTCAGGTCTATATTCTCTAATGTAGATAATCCAATAAACGCGTGCACATTAATATCTTTAATCCGGCACAAAGATAAACGCAGGATTTTTAGGGACTTTAGATCATTTTCCACAAATATTGCCGGGAGTTTTTCGACGCCATATTCCATGTTTCCAGATATATCCAACTTTGTCAAGGTCTGCACACCTTTCAGAAACGACAAGGAGGTAAAGTTTTGAAGGTCAAGGCCAATGTCCTTGGCGATTAGAGTTTTCAAATTACTAACAAAATCCTTTAACAACAATGTTTCCAGAGAGCTTCCAATTGGGTTTTTACTGATGTCCAAGTAAGCTACGCGAAACTTCCAGTTGACATTGTTCGAACGGAGCGTTGTCAATGAATTATTTTGTAGATGAAGCTCCTGCAGTCTGGTCCCTTCACCGAAGCCCATATTAGGGACACTCTTGAGTTCCTCAGAAGAGCAATCTACGTGCACGTATTGCTCGCGTCTCACACTCCCACCTGACGTTGTGTAACACGTACATGTATGACGTATACTCGCCGGACACTCATATCCTAAAACACATTGTATAAAAGCCATGAACGCGAAAATATGGGCGAACATTGCATATAACGTTAAACAAACACCAAAATATTACTAAAATTCACTTTAAAATTTATTTTATATCTTTGTAGTAAGAAGGTAAGAAAGCGCTACAATGGCATACAATATTCATTGTACTCGCTGATGAACTAATGTATTGTCCGATGGCATCGCATATTGAACATTGCATTAACTTGAATCACGGTAATAGCTGCTGAAATACAACGCAAAACGCAATCCTTCATTCTAACGTTACTGCAAATAACGCAATCCTTTATTCTAACGTTACTGCAAATAACGCAATCCTTTATTCTAACGTTACTGCAAATAACGCAATCCTTCATTCTAACGTTACTGCAAATTCACTATAATTTCCATAATTTTGTTGTAGAAAGGTGGATTAGCGTTTTAGTTTTTAAATCGATGATTAAACAATCCAAAGTTTTATAACAAACTCACTATGATGTATCTAACGACCATTGTCTTTAAAGTAGGATTGGCGCTTAAATCGCTGTTGAAATACACTGCTAATCACAATCCATGATTGAACTAAACATTCACTATAATTTCCATAACGATCATTGTTGTAAGTATGAGGATACAAGCATGATTCATCTATCTGCTCTGTCTATAACATCTTACATATATACCAATGCACATAATTCTTTCTAAGAAGGTATAATCTCTATCAAAGAGTCGGCAGCTGTTTGATGAAGTATCTCATTCACTGTACGTGTGTCTGCAATATAAAGTTCTTGTTTATAGCAACAGTATCTATAAACATCGCAAAACATCAATTAAATACAAGGTTGAATTGTTTTCGGCATTTAATCACTTTTCAAGTTTCCGGTTCTAGAAAAAGCATATTCCCTATCACAGATTCACAGAATACTAGATACTGTTAAGTTTATTTCAAATCTATCGTAGTAAAAAAATGAAAGAAGATCTCAACACGTCTTAGAAGTTACGTACAATGGCATCACGTAGTTATGCTAAGATAAATCGTTTTGAAACCTGTCGTTATATTAATGCATCATCGCATTGATAGCTCTCAAAGACGTCTGATGCATGCATGTGAACTATAACAGCTAACGATCTATACCTATATTCTATCATGAAAACGTAGGATACATGCATGCGAACTCATTGAAACCAACAAGACTGTGTGTTCATGCGTTTTAGTCTATATTCAACCAAATCTCCTGGAAACGTCTGATACATTCATTTGATTTTACCTCGGCCAACAAGGCTCTTTACTTTTTATCCAATATTATATCCAAACTCCTGAAGACGTTTGATTTATGCACGTGAGCTTATATCAACCAACACGGGTTTTATCATAGATTCTATAAATACAACCCATTCAATATTAGCTCATATAATCGTATAATTATGTTTACTAAAAGAATATATAAAACTAGATCTATCGTACCTGTAAACATAGATCCAACATAATGCAGCTACCTTCATATCGACACGTACAAAAATATACTAGCTTCTTAATGTATATGTTAGTGAAAACATGACTGCATCTAAACACTCATAAACATTTTCATACAATAATTATACATGTTGTAAAGGAATACACACACATGATACTACATATTTTGCTCAACATCTGTTCTATTTTAAACAGACATTATGTGAATATTTTCACCACAGCCTCTAAGTAATAATCCATGGTCGTCAGTTTTTGCATTTTTCAGAGGAAAGCACATCGCCTCATTACAATA
This sequence comes from Spisula subtruncata, assembly GCA_963678985.1. Lineage (NCBI taxonomy): Eukaryota > Metazoa > Mollusca > Bivalvia > Venerida > Mactridae > Spisula > Spisula subtruncata. Next base: position 20,849,791 of record OY787662.1, on the reverse strand, counting down.
ATAAATGCCTGACTTTTCCTACTGGTTAATATTCGTTTTTGAGATAACTCCAAGCTTTTCGGTCGAGATGGGAACTTTTCCTAGATTTTATTCCAACAATGAACAATAAATTAGGGACCACCTGCCTGGTACTTTTGTTCTTAATTGAGTAGGAAAGTGTTGCCTTGATATTTAAATGACGGAAATTGTCGAAAATTATATATCTAGAAACGACGCATTATACAAAATATTCGTAGGCGTATGTAGGCTTGATATCTCGATAATTATGAGACATAACAAAGATAGCAGTGTCGTTTGCATGCAGATACGATAAATATGAGACTTCTTTGCCGGCTATTCTTCTATCACCCGTCGATTTATAATACGAGAAAGAGGGAGGATCAAGCATATATCCTTGAGTGGATTTGATTGGACTCAAGGATTTGAGTAGATTACGATGGTAGAACTCAATATACGCTACTCAGTGGACAGTAATGACTATTTTTTGCCAATTATGATATCCAAAGGAAATAAAGACGATATTATTATTACTAGTTTTAATACTCATTATGTGATGACTCTAATTTATTTCACGCTTATCGGTGGTTTACGTCGGAATAATGGTGGATTATTCCCCGATAATGTCACAGTTCATAATTTCACGCAAACGGACTCTTTTTTAAAAACAAATTTCCCAGCCGCCAAAAATAAAATAATAAGCATTTTCACTTGCTCTCTTAATCTTTAACACATAACAGAACATTATATGTACATAAATGTAGAACAAATGGACGAACTTGAAGTCATTCACTCATTGCAGAAGAACTACATGATTGCAACTCGACGCGTGCATGGCGGGAAAACGACGTCACGCAAAACATTTCAGGTTTTTAGTGGAGTATTTCCATCATTTAACCCTTTTCGCTGCAAACGTCGAAATTACAAATAACGTCGTCTGTGCCAAGCCTGTTTTGACGTAAACAAGTTGACGTCATAAATTCGACGCTGTAAAAACGGCGCGGTATGACGCATGTTCCAACGTGATTAGATGTTAATTAAAGCGCTGTTTATGCATCCATGATAAGTAAATCACCAATGTATGCTAAGTTTGAACAGACGCATAAAAGCTAAATAAAATTACAATCGATAGACTTGGACATTTTTGCGAATATCTACTTTTAAAATGCAGTATCTTTTTTAATTTTTGATGTAAGTTTTCTAACTTTTTTATTCTAGACTAGTGTGCACGTAAACTTATCCCTTAACTCCATATTTACACAAAACATGGGACCCTAAAACTCTGTGTTTACAAGATGCCTAAACAAGCCCAGTATTAGGTATTCGTATTCTGGATTTTAAGTTTAATCGAATGACATGTGCGTGAACAACACCTAATGAAATCACGATGTAAATCAAATATCAATTTAAAAGTCATATAAAACTATCACGGAACTAAACTGCTATGAACTATTCTCTAAATAATATGTTTTGTAACAGTAATTTACATTATTTAATTATCATACAATGAGGTTTGGTTCATACTGTCCTACATGCCGCGATTCAGTGTTTATAGTGAGCTGGAATTTTAAGGCTCGTTTCCAGTTGTGGCACGTCATACCACTCAATGACAAGTTAACACCAATGTCATTTTTCTCCACATTCATGTCGAAATGTTAATTGTTGCTTGTAGAATGGTAAGCTGGTTGTTATTACTGGTAATGTAGTGGGTTGCAGCGCAAGAAGTCACTGGTTAGGTGAATCTGCCGCCGAATACAACTACTTACTAGTATGTTAAGAAACGGTGTTACATTCAAGCAAATAAAAGATTCATGTATACAAATAATAAACAGACCAGTACTAACAAAAACAGCGTTATTGAATCCCCTCTAAGAATATCAACATAATCATATCAGCTTCAATTAAATACGGATACTATTTTGACACAAATTACGATTGGTGATTACAGTAGATGTTTACAATGCAAATATTTGTTACACAAAATAGTGTTATTACACAAAATAGTGTAACTATTTTACCACTCACGTAGCGATGCACTGAGTGTGGTGCACTGTTCTACCCAGTGTGCGACTTTTTCGAGTAAGTACTGCATTCGGTCTCCTTTTCGATGAGTCGACATGATTGTAAAACGTTCATAAGTATTGTGAAATTAAACAAAACAAAAAATGACAGAAAACATAAACCCGAAACTGCACTATTAACTCATGTTGCAGCATATTTGTGGTGTTTGAGTGCGTGTGTCTCTTTTTGTATCTTGCAAGGAAATGAACGAACAGTTAATAAAACACACATTCTCATGAATCAGTGTATAGTCAATTACGGATGAAAAACACGCTGGTTGAACGAGAATGTAAAACACCCTGCATAGCGATATGACCGCACCGTAGTCGATTGGGCTTTGCTCTTGACTATGGTTAGAGATGTTACTTGTTCGAATCTCGGTCCGGGCACTTTGTCAGTTTTATAGTGCTCTTTTGTGTTCATTGCACATCTAGTTGTAGATTAACTGTCTGTATGTTGTATCCCATGCGCATGTATATATGCTGTACACTCAACCGGGTGTGTTGCAGAATCAATGATTCAATTCGGAAATAGTAAGGTATCACAACATGCATGGATGCCTCGTTTCACACAACTGTCACTTTACTCGAAATCGAACGCTTTCGGTCATTATGAGATGAATAAAACAGATATCTATGTACTTCCGACTGTGGCGGGTGTCCGTTGAAAATAATCCTCTAGACACACAAATAAAAAATGTAGTATCAGGGGAACGAACTATTAATGCCATGTGTGCAGATACAATTTATCCTTGGTGACTTGAACTAATTTTGTAGCGACATGATACGTGATATGTGTCCTGAAACGCAATCGTGATTTTTTAGAATTCTTAAAATTTGTTGTAATAAGTTCAAAGTCCAAAACAACCCACAAAAAGAATATCACGTGCATTTTCTGCACAGAAAGTTAAATTTGTGCCAGTAGATTAAAATGTGTTCTTAGCATAGGTCGATTTAAACTCGAATGTCTGCAAGCAAGGGTTTTCTCTGAAGCATGCGGGGAATCAAATTAATTACCGACTATTACAACTCCTGGGCATTGTTATTGTTTCAATGATCCGCTACAGTCTGTCTTGATGTAAGTCTTTTTTTTATCGAATATGACGAGCATTCGACGTAGGTCTAAGATCGCGCCCCACAATCGAGAAATATCCTTAAACATTTACAGCGCATGCCATAGATATAGCCGTACATGTATAAATTCCAGCTATCAGGACCGACTCTCACATTCATCAAATGCTGGTCGAAACCACAGGAGTACTTTAAGACCATGATTGCTAGCTAAGGACAGCGCTTGGTGAAAGGTCCAAATCTGAAGCGAACACTAGGGACCCTCTCCAGTGTATGTTGAACAAATTCGACAAAGTCGTGAAGGGGGGCTCTCGGTATCTGGTATAGTACTAAAGCGATCGCTGAGCGACATTGAATAACACTCGCTATCTTTACCGGAATGGCTATTGTTACTGCCAAGTCTAACCCTTCACCGGGCAACATCATTAACCAGCAAATGTGTTTTGGATCCTTCTCAGAGTTAAAACCGATCACTTCCTGTTAATTGTTGAGCACGAATCTAGGATCGTGCTCGCAAAGAAACAAAGTGCACCAAAAAACAATCGCTTTTGGCACAGTACATGTGTAGTTCTTTTGTGGGCAAATAATAAACCGCATATTTTTCAAATTGATACCGAGGAAGTGTCACACTATTTGCTGTCGTTCACAATACAAACTCGCAACTAACAGTCTACATCAACTGTTCAGCAGGGACTACTAACTAGGGGCAGATATTTATATGATAGTTAATGGATCAAAGCCTACGTGCGTTGGGATAACGTTACTAATTGTTTGATTACGTTAGGCTCTCGTTATAAAAACGTAGCACTACATATACATGGAAAGTGTTTAATATTTCGTTGTTATTTATAATTATTGACTTTCATATATCACAATGAACTTCGAACCCGGTACCCGTAGTTTTGAAAAAATATGACACAGGATGTGAGGTCCAGTATAATGATGTATTTATTCAAACTATTAATATCTGGTAACATAATGGTTGGGCCTTTCTGGGTGTTATTTTGCCCGCCGATAAAGTTCGTTATAAAGAGATACAATGTATTACTGAAATTGAATAGTGGCATGACATTTACGGCATACAATTGAATAATATTTAGGCCAATAAATCATTAATTATGTCGAGCATGCTTGGAAGTAATTGGCATGACGTCACCAAACGTGTTGTAGAAAAAACACGTCTGATGAGTACACTTGTATTGCAAAAAGCTCATTTATTTGCTACCTGTTCGATGGAATGATACCAAAATTTCAGCAGTAGATAATGAAACTATATAGAACATTCTTATTGTTATAGTTTATGCATCTATGTAACGATATACCGTATTAAGATGAAGTGAAAAAACACGCATAATTCGAAGAATAATTACGCAGTATAAAACATGAATATTTTAACTATTTTAACATTAATGCAGAAGGGTTGTCATTCGACCACCGAAGTAAATAGTTTATTTTACTGTAACTCTTTATTTATTACATAATAAAGCAATATTCCGATTGTCACTTTTTATACGCGATCGGCGAAATGGCGCCAAACGTAACGTCGTCAGACGTATGACGTCATGTCCGAATTCAACCGGAAATGACGTCACAATGTTTTGACCCTTACTTGATTACATCTTGGCCCTTTCCTACGATGCTAATATGTTATGATGCTAGATTCCTTATGGCCATACAAAATAGGCCCAAAATAGGCCCGTGGCACTCAACGTAGTATAACAAAATAGGCCCAAAATAGGCCCGTGGCATTTGGGGGGTTAAGCTATTTGAAGCATGAAATAAATAGAATATTAGTATTTTACCTCGTGAAAATATTACATCAGCTGCTCACTCGGTGAATTATCAGCCGATCACACACGGAAAAATACAAATATCCTCTATGTAATATGGAACAACTAATGTAATTAATTTAGTCCAGTCATTTTAACTTTTAACCTCAAACTAATTGCAAAACAAACAGTTTTGTGTTAATATGGTGCGTAAAGCTATCCTTAGCAATGTACAAAATGTCCTAATTGAATATTCGTGGGACTTTTTGAGATATTTACAAATATATTGAATTGTCACATGTTTTCGCGATAATTGTCACTTTTGATGTAAATAAATCTTGACTTGTACCAGTAACTTATTTTTACATCGTGCTTAGAGGTCGCAATTTTGGTCTGATTTTTATGAAACTTGGCAGCAATGATCATCGGAAGCTAATCTAGGTAAAATAAAATTTTGAGTTAACCGGGGCCAAAATCTAGGTCACTAGGTCAAAACATAGAAAAAACAAGATATAGTCACCAGGGGTCGCAATTTCGACCTTACACTTGTGAAGTTTAGTCACAATGATCACCTTACAAAAATCAAGGTCATGTATGAAATTGGAATAATCTGAGTTAAAAACTAGGTCACTAGGCCAAATTATAGAACAAATCTTTTGAAGGCACCCTTTTTACATACTCTTTATGAAACCATGTCAAAGGATCATGAAGACAAAATGTAGGTCAAATTCAATATTTACTTATCACGAGTCAAAACTAGGTCACTAGGTCAAATAATAGACAAACCTTCATGCGCCAAAAAGTCGCATCAATTATTTTCACCTATTGACCTAATTTTGACCTAAATTATTCAATAACATACTTGTCTTAGATGTTTTAAGATGAGCATTGTGACCAAGTTGCATAAATATTAGACCAAAATTGTGAATTTTGTACCTACACAACGTTTTCCTTTGATTTTAACTAGCGACCTACTTTTTGACCCCGGATGACCCAATTTATAATTTTGACCTAGATTTTGTTGATATTATTATTGTGACCAAGTTTCATAAATATAAGGTCAACATTATGACCTCTACAATTTGACCTAGTGCCCTAGTGATTTACCATTGGTCGTCCATTTCCTACCGTGGCCTAAATTTTGTTCATATGATCACTCTGACCAAGTTTCATAATCATAAAGTCAAAATTGTGAATACAAATGCAATTATGGACGAACAGACAAATAGAACAATCACTATTACTCCCGAATCGATAGATTAGTGTACATTTTGTAAATTGTCATTATTGTATACTGTCCAAACACAAATCTCATTTTTCCATTAGACACACATGTAACGTTATACAACACATGAAATATGTAACTTTGAAACAAATTGGATTAATATTAAAGAAATGAATAAAACTTTTGTTTCCCCTTCCAAGTGCTATTTTGAGTCATTTTGTCGACATTTGAATGGGTTGTATACCAACACGTAGACTGGCATATACATGTATATGAAACGTAAATTGTCTGATGATAAAATCAATATTTGTATACGATAGAAGAAGGTTGTATCTTTCAGAAAATATAAGCTTTAAGGTGCAATTAGTAAATATTTAACGACTTACACGGGAATTATTAGAACTTAAAATTCCCCATGTAGTATGAAATAAGGAAAATGCTGAAATTGCTACCAAAAGTGACCTTAAACATGTCGATTTTGTTGTATTTTCCCCACTGAACTCGCATATTTGACGTTTTGTCTGTAGTTGATAATAGTCTGTAGATGATGAAAATGCAAAGAAACTCTGTTTTGCAATTTGTTTGAGGTTGACCATATTTTTTAGCTTCAATGACTAAACTAAATATGGAACAACTATTATAGCATAAAAACGGTGATTTTGCTCATACTTAAACGGGGGAAAAAGATATGTTATTGTAAAGATTCTCGCGCGCACGCGCTGTTGGTGTTCAGTTTTAAGATTCTCGCGCGCACGCGCTGATGGTGTTCAGTTTTAAGTATGCTCATTTCAGGACCAAGCTGACGAAAATAAATGATTTACAGCGTTATATGAACTGTAATTCACATTCTAATTGTAACTACTAATCAATTTTCTACAATAGTAAAATAACAAACGTAAACAAACCCCCAATATCACTGTTTTCTTGGTATTTGCCAATACCGGAAGTCGACGCTCATAACAAAAACTTATATGAGACGTAACGTTTGCTAAGCCGACGTCGCGTTTGTTTTCCCGACGTCGCCCAAAATGTTCCGCGAAATGTCATACTTTTGAAAAACATACTAATAAAGTGTTGTTTTTATGCTATGATAGCGTTTACGCATGCCTAAGCCTTTTCTTGCTATTACATCTGCAGAGTCCCGAGGGACGGTTGGTGCCCAAGCCCGTCATGTCATAAGCATGCGTTAACCCTACATTTCTGGATAACGTCCATAAATGGCACGGAGCGTCAGGTTCAAAAACGTCTGTTAAACTCTTGCATGACAATGACAGATTTTCATACCGATTTTGTCTATTTTGGTGTAGCACAGATTTGGTAAGATATTTTTTCCAGCTATCTTTCCAGTTGTTTAAAATATTAGACATACTATTGAGTTGGGTATTTCAGGACCAGTAAGCCAGTTATTCCCCTTTCTATGTCTGATGAATAGAGGATGATTTTAGTCGTGGAGAGCCCCTTTGGAGGTGCACTGTAGAAGCAGAATTTAAGAGAATGGGACATTCCCGGGGAACAGTAGAGAAGTTGGCTTATGACAGACTCCGGAGGAGGTCCTTTGTTGCTGCCCTGCATGTCAGAGGGCATAACAGGCAGTAAATAAGTAAAAAAGTACATCGCCGAGGCAAAACAATCTCAGTGTGCCCTAGTAGTCCAGTCAAATTAGCATTAAAAGTAAAACAAATTGCAACAGAAGCAATTTTTCGTTTTTTAGCAAGGTAATCATATGCTGATCACCAGAAAAAAAGTCCTCAAAAAAATTATGTGTCTAAAGGTGAAAATTCCAAGATGGCTTCCATGCTGGCTGCCATGAACTATATAACCTCTAAATATCAATGTGGTAGTTTTATATATAGATATAATTCTTCATAATTGGATTGAAAATAATCATTTAGTAGTGTCCTTCAAATTTGCTTGCAACAGTGACCACTTTTATTCCAAGGTCAAGGTCATTTAAAGGTCAAAAGCGAAAAAAGCTTAAAACTTGTTGCCCCCCTTATTTTCCTTTCTGTATTATAAATTTACACCTTTCCCTATCATTATAAAGTTGGTATAATGGTTGTTTAGTATGTATTTGTTCAATATGGATAATATTTTTAATTTAGAACATGACAGTTCGTTTTAACAAAGTATATGTTATCCAAGACGTTTTGGATTCAATACCATTATTTGTTTGAGATCACTTTTCTAATTTAATATGTAGATATAATGACACATATTTAAAATGAAAATGTGCATTAGGTTATGTCTTCAATATTAAAATAGAAAAGTGACCATATTAAGACCAAGGCCAAGGTCATTTCAAGTTCAATATTTGAAAAGCTTAGTTAGTCTTACCAATGGTACAAATAAATGCTTACAAATAAGAATACTTAGTATACTTTAATGTAGTGTGAATTTAAAACCAGACATCAAACAATGACCATTTGAAGGTCAATGTGCATTTCTTTAAAGGTCAACGTTTTAAGCATAGAGATTTTATTAGAGCTCTAAGCTTAATATTGTACGTTTTGTACAACCCAAGTATGTTGGAAATACTAATCCAATGCCCTATGGGGTTCTTCAGTTTCAAAGTCATAATATACCTAACAAGGGGCACATCACTGTTTGGAACTGTAAGCATTAGGTTACTGTTAGCGACTCGCTATTAGGGTGTGAAGTTTCATCATCAGTACTATGGAGGACTCACCAGTGTTGGAGACCGTCATTCTCAGTAAGTATCGGGCACAAAACAATGACACAACAGTCAACCTATGTAATGCGGGCGACACACCAGTGTTAGGATCAGTAATCCTACGTTACAAGGGACACACCAGTATAATAAACAATCATCCTTTAATGTGCTATGGGGGACTTATCAGTGTAGGAAACTGTTATCCTTTGTTCAGTGGGGACCCGCACTGAGCGTAAGAAACAGTCATCCTTATTCCATGGAGGTAAGTAGCGAGTATTTTAGATCTTAGGTACTAAGTGAGACTCACCAGTGTATAATAACTATCATCCTATGTACTTTTGGCCATTCCGCGGAGTAGATAACTGCCATCTTATGTTATATGGGGGACACAATAGTGCAGGGGACAGTCATCATAGGTCAACCCCTTAAAATAGTCATCCTAAAACCTATTTGTAGTTACCATAAGTGTTTGCATCCGTCCAAATACGGCCTATGGGAATTGAGCATATTGCCATATAGGGATTCACTAATGTATGGAACTGCCACACTTATAAGGACTCACAAGGATTTAGAGCAGTCACCATGTACCCTTTGGTGGACTCACAAGTGTTTTGAGTAGAAGTCATCCAAGGCTTTCTATAGACAAACTAGCGCTTGAAACAATCAATGAAGGTCACATAAGGACATAGTCAATGCTCAATAGATTATACATAAGCTCATAAGCGTTGATTCACTTAGGACTGTCGTATTAAGCCCTGTGGTGGAGTCATCGGCATTGGCAGCAGTCATATTTGGGTCTACAGGGACCATCGGTGTTAGGAACAAAATTATGAAGGCATTATGTGGGGGACTCAGCAGTGCTGGGAGAAGTCATTCAATGTCTTGATTGACCTGTGTTTGATGCAGTTGTCTTAAGCCTTAGGGGGACTCTTCAATGTTTGCAGCGGACATATAGTGGTCTATGCACGCTGCACCATCGTTGAAGTGGGACATTGGGACACAGTTGTTTTACATTTGTAATTTGACCCTATTGTTCGACTCAGGGGTACTAGAAACAAACATAGTAGTATACGGATATATAAATGACTCATCATTGTTGGTAGCAGTCATCAGTGTTGGAAAAAGTCATCCAATATCCACTCATGCAGTGTTTGTTATATTGTCCTAGACCCTATGTGATTCGGGAGTGTTGACAGCAGACATATGAGGGTCTATGGAAGACTTATCAGTGTTGGCTACAGTCATATTAGTGTACATGTATATGAAGAACTCACCAGTTTTAAAACTGTAATGAAAGGTCCTCTCGGACTCATCAGTGTTGGGAACCATCGATGAAGGTCTTATGGGAGACTAATCAGTGCTTGCTATATCCGTCCTATGTCATATGAGGGACTCCTCAGAGCTGAGAGCTGTAAGAATTGATAACAGCCTTACTATATTCTATCGATGACTAACCAGTGTAGGGAACAATCATGAGGAACTATCATTGCACATCCAATAATGCCTGTGAACTGTTATTCTCTGTACTGAAGGTCTCTCCAATACACGGATCATTAATCTTAAGCATTTTTCTGTGTTAGGACCCATTAATGTAGTTGGACCCATTAATGTAGTGTCAATAGGGGAATAATCAGTGCAGGGATTATCATAGGCCCGCCCTGGTACTAGCCAGTTGTGGCAACAGTCATTTTATGTATCAAAGTCGTTGTAGTTAGGCTTTGTTTATATGATGGACTCATTGGGTGTAATTACATACCGCATATAGGAATCATCAGTGGTTACACCACTAACAAAAACTACACAAGGTCCAATTGAAAAGTCAGAACTGTTGTTAACAGCCATTCAATCATTCAATGCTATAATTGTAGGGGCAAGCCTGGACAGTCATCAACGACCTCATGGCAGTATTTAGTTTTGGCACAGTCAGTTTTGGCACTATGTGATGCTCAACTGAACAAAAAAAATTTATCATAGGCCCTATGGGCAACTAACTGCGTCGGAATATTCTTCCTCGTTATATGAGTTACCATAGTATTCACTAATGTTTCAAGCACACATTCAACATACTGAATATTGTTATACCCTCAGCAACACTTCAAAACAAATATCTAACCCACTGAAAAAATACAGTGTGGAAATACCATTGCATTGCAACTGTGTATTTTAACCTGGACGACATTGACCCTTAATTGGTTAGTGTGAAAGGTTATACCTACTACTTGCATGCTTTAATAGCCTTATAAAATGTGAAATGTATCTAATATCAATGAAAATATAGCATAAAAATCTTTTTTTTCTGTAATTTGACCTTGAAATGGCCTTGACCTTGTCCTCAAAGTGGTCGTTGTTGCAGACAATTTACAAAACCTTATTCAATTGATAATAATCACACAAACATTTAGTTATACCAATGAAATTTCTTATGCGACGACTGATAATAATATATATCACAATCAGCTCTTGGACAGGATGTACTAGAGTAAAACTGTCAGTTTTCACAAACTTTCAATATTCCGATTAACAAATATGCCTTATAATACAGAAATATACACTTACCAACTTGTTTCATGCTTAAATAGTCTAATAAAATGTAAAATATATCTTAAACCAATGAAAGTATAAAGGAAAATTCATTTTTTGTAGGGTTTTTAGTAGTTTGACCTTGAAATGGCATTGACCTTGACCTTTGAATGGCCCCTTATCCCATCCAATTCAATTCACACTACTTTACAAACACTTTTCATGCAATTATTCCTTATTATATCTTTATATGGAACTACCTCGTTAGAAAATTGATATAGATAGTGGTTCAGCAATCTATTGCAGGCATCCTAGACGCCATCTTGGATTTCACCCCTTTCCCCTTATCAAATTTTTGAGGACTTTTTTTCTAAAGTCCGCCAAGGTTTGAACTTGACATTGGTGGTAAAATTGTTTCTGTTGCAATTAGTTTTGGGTTAAGCCCATTTTGAGCCTATTTTGACTGGACTATAGGCATTAGAGAGACAAATCAATAAATTATGTGTCTTTTATTTAATATTTCAGGAGTCTTTTCCGATTGAATATGGCCTCTGGTTTTCATATTTATCATTTATGATGTCAATATCTATGGCTGGTTCAATGTTTTCACAGTTCTTTGCTCAACATTTTTATCTATTAATGGCAAGTTACAAAGTTCTATTAAATAAGGGGCAGTACTCCTGTATACTTAACATAAAGTTTGTATCTTAACATTGAGTTACTTCCCTTTGTACATTTTGTCTAAGCTGTGCATGAAATTCTAGAAAAGCTTTCCACGGGATATTATCCATTATATTTAGCTGAATGGAACCTGGATGCTAAGGGGCTCAGTTGCACCTTACTTAGTGAACGTTTATTTTCTGTGTGTACATCTATGAGGCTGTCTATACGGCATACTTAGATAAAGTTTGTATCCCTGCATTGAGTACAATTAAGGGGCAATACTCATGCATACTTATAACATGTCCATGTATTAAGGTTAAATCCCTACATTGAGTTGCTTCCCTTAATACAATGCATGTATAAAATGAAGTGTTGTTCCCTGTCCTAAAGCTGAACTGTAACTGTATAGTAATATTTAGGTACCGGGAACCAGACTAGTATATAGTTATGCTGCTTTTAAAATACATAAAATCCCAGTAAACCTAAGGAACAGTATTCGCGCATTCTTGTTTAAATTTTGCATTGATTTGCCCGACTGTATGGTTTAATTCGGTAGAAATGTAAGTTTTCCCTTCCTCGAATAAAAGCAGATCTTCTGTATATGTACGTGGGGCGTTCCACAATTAATAGGACTTTTTTCATAGCGACACGGCAAATAAGAAATTATGAAAACTAATTGTATATGATTAAATTTTGATCTTTCACTGATTAATATGTGTAATATCAAAGAAATTGGTTGAACAATAAGAAGTTTATTGAACATTAAATATACTATGTACCAAGGAGGCGGGTCGCACCGTGACGTTATTATGACGTCGCATTTCAAGCACAGTATTTTAACACAAAGAAACATTCAATATTTTTGTTTTTAGTCATCCTGACCTTCTAAACAGACCTAAGAACACTTCTCTGATTGTTTAAATATGTTTCCGTACCCCTGTTCACAAAAATGTGTTGCAATGATGTTAGAAATTGCTCAAACCTTGGAGCGTGTATCAGTGTACAAAGAGTGTTTATCAACTTCAACTTAATTGTCTATGACCTCACCTGTGCTTACTTGTAAGTTCATAAATCCGTGATCTGTAAACAATTTGAGCCAACAGAACACTAGTAGCTGCTAAATGCCATTACATTATACGTATTTGATCATTTCATTGGTTAGCAACGTTGGTTTACCAAATGTATACCATTATTTGACAATCGCGCGGTTTCTGTTCCTAGGCGTTGACGTCATTTTAATCCATGACGCGCTTGGATACATACAATTGATTACTGAATTATGATGATAAATACAGCGCGATTTCTTCGAAAGTTTGCGTCCGCATGTGAAAGTCGTCCATGTAATGTCGTACAATTAGGCGTTAATATTTATCAAGTGGTTATTAAGATATTCACATTTTTAATAAGGATGGTAATGACAAATTTTAGTGTGACCCGCCTTGGCGTTACATGGTTTCTATGACAACGCTTTGTATGAGCATGATCAACTACAACAACATTATGTTGCTGCCAGTATATAGAGCATACATTGCTATGCATATGGGACAAATTTTATTAAATTGTAATTTTTAAGTAAGAGGTTATGAGAAAAGTCCTATTATTTCTGGAACACCCCTCGTATGTACATATAGGGTGCTTTTAACTTTTATTCCTCCAATTTTGAAGAGCATTTTACATTTATATATAAGCATATACAACAATACAATATAAATTACAAAATCAACAGATTTATTATTTGACGGTGGTCTAGTGGTAACACACTCGGCCGGGAGCACTTGGTCATTTCAGAAACGCTTTTTAAGTGTTTCCCAACCGCCTAGAGATGAACTGGTTGGAAACGGTGCCCTTCATCGGGCACGTTAAAGAACCAATGAATCCATTCGAAACGAGCTATTCCACACCCGGATTCCTTGTATCTCACTTCTACTTCTTCATTGATTGCATTTCAGACATTGCCAATAATACTCGAAAAGAGGCTTCCGGCATTGTATTCCTCATATTTCTAACTATTTTATTATTTCCCCGTACATTTTACTTCCTCTTTCAGAACCGAACAACCATAGATAATATGAGCATTCGAAGTGAAGATGGTGTGGATTATACTACGTAAGTTGAACATGTGACCTTGATATATTCTGACTTCCTGGTTGTATGAGTAGATAGTCAATACGGACAATAATACCGGTAGTAATATTGAGATTAAATTTACTGAAATTTACACAGCATTCCTATAATTCTTCCTTGTTATATATATTCCACCCTATAACTGCGACCGTTCAAATTGATTTCTTTTTATCTTTTAGTTTATGACAACTGTGCAAAATGCATGTATTCCATGTACTTTAATGCATATACGCATCGTACTATAAAAAAACTCTATATATATATCCCTGATCGTTCAATGTCAGTCAAGAAGTAAATAAACGTTTTTTTCTTGCATTTATAAACATGACATGAAAATTCAATCAGTCTTTAAAATCATCTTACATATAATAATTACGTAACAAAGGTAATGTCAGCTTCCTTGTGAGTTCCCTACTTCAATAATACCTACGAGCTCGTAGACAACTCCGGAGCTCGGTGGAAAATTTTCACCGAGCTCCCGAGTCCTCTACGAGTTACAAAAATCCGTACGATGCTCGTACGAGTTTACTATGTCCGTACGGACTCTATACGGCATTGTTAAATTTCGACTCGCACGGAGCTCGTACGAGTAATGTGACCAGGGAAATCTGTCGAATAATTTTATTCTTGTCGCCCGGACCTCGTGCGGTAATCGTGCGAGTATCTTACGGAGAACGTACGGACATCGTACGAGTGACTTGCGAGCTGTGTTTGACCTACGAGTACGGCCTCGGTACGAAGATTTCGATGTCCGTACGAGACATTCTCTTTTATTCGTACGAGCTGTGACCACAAGCTAAGAACCTACACATACCGTTAGGATTTGAAATATTTTGGACTCGTACGAGTAGGTAAATCCGTACAGACATCGTACGAGCATTGTGACCACAGCATAAATAGTTTTTCTAAACAAAAATGGAAGCACGTCTATCCTGTAAGTAGAGACAACCAGTACTGTAAACACAGTTCGGCTGCTTTATAAAAACTAACTAAATAAATATATGCATGCGCTGATATGGTACTTACCTGAAATATATGCAAGTTTAATTGCAGACATATTTTTGTTGCAGCAACTAAAATAATAATATTAATGTGAAAGCATTATACAGTGTTCCTCTTAATGTTATAAAAATGGAGGTGCAGTAAGATAACTGGCAAATAAAGGCTATGCTCGGCATGGCAACAGTAAGATAACTGGCAAATAAAGGCTCTGCTCGGCATGGCAACAGTAAGATAACTGGCAAATAAAGGCTCTGCTCGGCATGACAACAGTAAGATAACTGGCAAATAGAGGCTCTGCTCGGCATGGCAATGTTCAGTAAGATAACTGGCAAATAAAGGCTCTGCTCGGCATGACAACAGTAAGATAACTGGCAAATAAAGGCTCTGCTCGGCATGGCAGCAGTAAGATAACTGGCAAATAAAGGCTCTGCTCGGCATGGCAACAGTAAGATAACTGGCAAATAAAGGCTCTGCTCGGCAAGGCAATAGTAAGATAACTGGCAAATTAAGGCTCTGCTCGGCATGGCAACAGTAAGATAACTGGCAAATAAAGGCTCTGCTCGGCATGGCAACAGTAAGATAACTGGCAAATAAAGGCTCTGCTCGGCATGGCAACAGTAAGATAACTGGCAAATAAAGGCTCTGCTCGGCATGGCAACAGTAAGATAACTGGCAAATAAAGGCTCTGCTCGGCATGACAACAGTAAGACAACTGGCAAATAAAGGCTCTGCTCGGCATGACAACAGTAAGACAACTGGCAAATAAAGGCTCTGTTCTGCATGACAACAGTAAGACAACTGGCAAATAAAGGCTCTGCTCGGCATGGCAACAGTAAGATAACTGGCAAATAAAGGCTCTGTTCGGCATGGCAACAGTAAGATAACCGGCAAATAAAGGCTCTGCTCGGCATGACAACAGTAAGATAACTGGCAAATAAAGGCTCTGCTCGGCATGGCAACAGTAAGATAACTGGCAAATAAAGGCTCTGATCGGCATGGCAACAATAAGATAACTGGCAAATAAAGGCTTTGCTCCACATGGCAACAGTAAGATAACTGGCAAATAAAGGCTCTGCTCGGCATGGGAACAGTAAGATAACTGGCAAATAAAGGCTCTGCTCGGCATGGCAACAGTAAGATAACTGGCAAATAAAGGCTTTGTTCGGCATGACAACAGTAAGATAACTGGCAAATAAAGGCTCTGTTTGGCATGACAACAGTAAGATAACTGGCAAATAAAGGCTCTGCTCCTCATGGGAACAGTAAGATAATTGGCAAATAAAGGCTCTGCTCGGCATGGGAACAGACATATTCTTTGTCATTTTTTATGATTTTTGCATCGGATATTTTCTCTTTCTTTCTTCCCTGTATCCAGTATACAGATGTGTGCAATAGCTCCAGGTGAATTTGGTTATATGATACATGACTGTACAGTGTAGCAACAATGATAAGAGCGCAACTATGTGCTAGATATAAGTAGAATTGCACTTAATTCATATTACGTTTAAGTACTTGAGCTACTATTAAAAGCATCAACAGGATATGTGGGTCCATACATGAGCATACATAAAAAATATCCTTCGAAACTAAATTCACATGATAGTATTGTTCAGTTAAATATGAATGAAAACTAACACTACTATAAATAGGGACCACATATATAAACTTTTTAGCCCACCTACGCTCCTTCCCACCTACAGTAATGTCCTATTTTATTCATTATACCAGAACCACAATATAAATTAGTTTTGGCCTGAGTTGATTACCTGAGCATGAGACAACTTAATTATGTCTCCAGCAGGTGGAATGATTGTGAGTTAATCATCTACTTCATGTTTTGCCTTATAAATGACATGTTGAAAACCCGAAAATCATGCTTCGTGTTTGGTGCCAAGTTGGTGCTAAATGAAACCATCTGCTAACTGATATATGAACTGATACATGACAGGTTCTTACAATGCATAAAACTTGTATTGACAGCAAACATTTCTCATATCGGTTGGTTGTTCTTGGTCCATATTTACGAATGTTTCTCAGATATTTTCTAAAGAAATTTTCCATGAAAACAATACCTCACTTAGAACTAATATCATCTTACTTTTTATCTGAGACACTACATATTCATAATGAAATACATGTACATTTTGTACTTGCACAAAAACACCACAATATACATTTTCATGAAAATCTAAGAAAAATATTTCACAGACTTTACACAAAAAATATCTTAAATATTTGTGAATACTGGCTTTCAGATGTAAGATATTTTGGATTCAAAATACAGCACAACCTCTCTTGGGCAGTGAAGTCCTCGGTTGAGCAAAAAACGTAACATTCCTTTATCATGAATTTAAAAATCTTTAGAAAAAAGGTATGAGAAAATCCAACAGGGAAGAGCAACAACATTTAAACAATGGCCAATATTAGCAGCTCTGGAATGGTGTTGCTCTTCAGAGGTTGTACTGAAAATTGAAAGTGAAATATGATGGTGATATTATCGTGTGTTTTGGTTGTGTTCTTACTTGTTAACTTATTATTGTTATAATTATAATGTGAGAATGTATGGGCTTCAGTGAGGTAGGTATTTAACCAGGTTCCAATGGAAAATATCTTATTATAAGAGTAGCATATTCAGTGAGCAGTTTGACACATTCAGCCTCACCTTTCTGCTGCACATGAGTCTCCAAATTATTTAAGCAAAGGCAATTGAACATGACAGTGATATCAGTGCGTGAAGGTTGAGCACTTGAGGCTGGAATCAACAGATTCAGCACTTGAGGTATTGTGTATACTAGAATCAACAGTTTCAGCAGAGCTGCGTTATGGTCCCGATTTTTAAACTTGTTTTCATAGAATGTTACGGAGGATGTCAACGTTTCTTGTTATCAATTGTATTTGTGTGTCAAAGAATATTTATATATTTGAGATAGAAATGTAATTATGACCTAATTGAATGTCTCCCATAGTGGACCGTTACTGCTTTGGTTGGTTAAAGCTTTTTAAATCTCGATCATGCCGTTTATCAAACAAGTTTTCAAGCTAGGTTTATGAAACTTGGTGTATGTAAAGGGACCAATAAGGAGATAGCGCAGTTGTTGTCGCACCGAATATGACTCTCCGCACTTCCATTGATGACATGTTCTATGCTCTCCGCACTACCATTGATGACATGTACTATGCTCTCCGCACTACCATTGATGACATGTACTATGCTCTCTGCACTACCATTGATGACATGTTCTATGCTCTCCGCACTACCATTGATGACATGTACTATGCTGTGTAAACTAGCCGCACGATTGATGACATGTACTATGCTGTGTAAACTAGCCGCACGATTGATGACATGTACTATGCTGTGTAAACTAGCTGCACCATTGATGACATGTACTATGCTGTGTAAACTAGCCGCACCATTGATGACATGTACTATGCTGTGTAAACTAGCTGCACCATTGATGACATGTACTATGCTGTGTAAACTAGCTGCACCATTGATGACATGTACTATGCTGTGTATACTGTGAAAAATGACGATGTGACTTTGGTCAACAAGACTAGCCGCACCATTGATGACGATATTAAAGACAATACATATATACTCCGGCGGGCTGAAATGGCTACATATAATTGCATTCCTTGTGTGTACACGCGTCTTGGCTCACAACGCCTGTATTTAATAAAACACAGCAGTTTGTGTAAGAAGATTACTTTCCAGTATTCAAACATTGAAGTACTTTTAAACTTCATCATTCTGGAAGAGTTTCACTTGTTATTTAGCGTCGCAAAACGCACCGATTCAGGAAGTGTGTACGAAACTCTCAACAAAGATGTACATGTATATAATATCCTGCATTCACTTGTACGAACAATGTACTTAACTTCCGCAGTAGTATTATACAGTTATAAAGTTAATAAAAAAACCCAGAAATATAACTATGTTATACTCTGTTTTCCAGCTAACAAAGTGTGATAATAGGCTATTAAAATACTTTAAAAACATATGTCCCGTGTATAATGCTATATACTTTGCACGTAAGAGAATCAGGGATGCTTCTGGAACCAGGGCACGGTAATATGCACTAACCCCCCAAAACAAAAATGGCTATGTATTTTGAAATCCATTATTCTAGACCGTCCGCGAAATTAGAAAAATATAATCCGTCGCGACTATTATTATTTTTACAGTAAAAAGCATCTTCTTGAAGCATACGCGACGCTGCGGTGTTAGAAGCAATTTGTATGATGTACTTTATATCCGATTGTTATGACATTGAAGTTGTATCGATTACTTGCAGATATATCTTCTACCTGAAGATTAGTAGATATATATCGCTGATAGGACTGATCGAGTGTTCGCACGCACGCACGCGTGCGCACGCTCATGCACATGCACACACTCTCTCTCACGCACGCACGCACGCATGCACACACACACTTGATCGTAGTGGAATCAATGCAGATCGCTGTTATAAATAACCACAGATAATTGCATGTAGGAAGTTAGCATCGAAAAGGAGTAAAACGACAACAACAACAAAAAATTTCGATATGAAAGAAAAATCCGTTCTGAAAAATTCCTGGAGTGCATGCAATTGTTTATGCAAAAGCAGTTTACTCACACGAGTGCACGCGCGAAATATAAATGGAATTTAATTCACTTTATGAAGTCCTGAAAATCATTTCCCTGCTATGTCTATGTCTAGAGAGAAGAAGTCATTTGCACGAATATCAAGGGCATCTAACTGTATGTCCGGTGTATCACACGGGTATTAAAACTTTCGTGGTAAACGTAAAAAAAGCAAAAAAGTTTTTGGAAAATATTTTTCTTTCAATGAGACCATTTGTACAGAAATTCACCAGCCGGTCCAAGAGTTGCACTTCGTTTTTAATAAAAAAAAACCCTGCTTTATGCAAAGATCTACCAATCATTTGTAAAAAGGCTGTTGTTTCCATGTGGTTGTTTTATTTTAAAAGTTGATCTAGATTCTATAATCTGAAAAAAATATAATGAAAATTAGCCACTGTTTACAATCTACACCTGTCTTCACATTTTGACAACGTATTGTATCCAGACCTTGGGGCAAATCGTAGCATTGCGTCATGTACTCTACGCGCCTGGAGACGCTAAATTAATGACATACATTATGATGACTTTTCGCTGGATAAATGTGTTAACTGTGAATATAATCCGTTAATTTATTTGAAATAATGTTTTCTCGTTCTATTTGTTATCATAATTGTAAATCGGTCGAGATCTATGTTAGTAAATGACTGATTAATTACATATAATCCGTGTCGCGACACATGTCACAACCGTGCGCCATTTTAAACCTCATATATAAAGTCACGTGGGATGTTATTTTTAGACTTTTTCCTAGAAGAACAATGCGCTAAAATTAGTTGCCTTATATGGTTATGTTAAAATGATCGCGCATGCGCATTAGATAGGACAATTGGTTAAAAGACATCTTTCTTTCACTCTTCAACTGGCGGTTGTAACAGTGGCATTGTAAGTTAGTTTTGTGTACGGATAGGAATATAATAAACTGTCAAGATGTGTGACGACGACGTTGCTGCTTTGGTTATTGACAATGGATCTGGTATGTGCAAGGCTGGATTTGCCGGCGACGATGCACCAAGAGCCGTATTTCCATCAATTGTTGGACGACCAAGACATCAGGTAAAATCTTAAAATGTACACGAAAATGATGTATTTTTAAAAACTTGGTGTTATTAATCTATAGATCTAGCGCATGTTTGTCCGTGGCGTTTCGCGAAATTTATTATTGCATCGATTAGTCATTTATGCGCGTGTCAGGGCCGTCTCATTTGCATGTTGCCGGCTTTCACGTGGTTCCGGTTATTTCGGATGTCAAAATGCAGCGATACGCATGACTGCCACGGACGTATTTAGCCTTCTTGTTTCAAGCATTTGCATATATCTGAACAACAAGCATGCTATCCTAGTGTCATTACGTAAAACAAATGTCAAAAGTCGACATGGTCAATGATTATTGATGGTTATTGATTTTCTCCCAGCGAGTCTGGCGAATGAGAATGTGTCAAGTACAGTGAGTACTGTACATGGCTTTGGGTTATGAATTAGATATGCACATGTGTGTTGCCAGTTATGTAACTGATCATCATTTAATTTGTCGATGATAGATATATGACAATCATGTACTTTAACCTATAGCTACAATATAGTGAAACCTCAATATTAATGAAGTCCTTAGACCTTAAAAATACCTTAATTAGAACAGTTAAAAGGCAATTGAAATGGACCTGAAAATACAGTTCCAACTTAACAAAGGTGATCTTACTATTGAGGTTTACCAGTTCAAGGTTGTAGTAGATATTTTACTCATGTTGCCCATAATTCATTATTTCAGGGTGTGATGGTTGGTATGGGACAGAAGGACAGCTATGTTGGTGATGAAGCCCAGAGCAAGAGAGGTATCTTGACCCTTAAATACCCAATTGAACATGGTATTGTCACCAACTGGGACGATATGGAGAAGATCTGGCATCACACTTTCTACAATGAACTCCGTGTTGCACCAGAAGAACATCCAGTTTTACTCACTGAAGCTCCATTGAACCCTAAAGCCAACAGAGAAAAGATGACACAGATCATGTTTGAGACCTTCAACACACCAGCTATGTACGTAGCCATCCAGGCTGTGTTGTCTCTGTATGCTTCTGGTCGTACCACTGGTATTGTCATGGACTCTGGTGATGGTGTATCACACACAGTACCAATCTATGAAGGTTATGCCCTTCCCCACGCCATCTTGAGATTGGACTTGGCTGGTAGAGATCTTACTGATTACTTGATGAAGATCCTTACTGAACGTGGTTATTCTTTCACAACCACTGCCGAAAGAGAAATTGTTAGAGACATTAAGGAAAAATTGTGTTATGTTGCCTTGGACTTCGAGCAGGAAATGCAAACCGCTGCTTCATCCAGTTCATTGGAAAAGAGTTACGAACTCCCCGACGGTCAAGTCATCACCATTGGTAATGAAAGATTCCGTTGCCCAGAAGCTATGTTCCAGCCATCTTTCCTCGGTATGGAATCTGCCGGTATCCATGAAACCACTTACAACAGCATCATGAAATGTGATGTTGATATCCGTAAGGACTTGTATGCCAACACTGTATTGTCTGGAGGCTCTACCATGTACCCAGGAATCGCCGACAGAATGCAAAAGGAAATTGTTGCTTTGGCTCCATCCACCATGAAGATCAAAATCATTGCTCCACCAGAAAGAAAATACTCCGTCTGGATCGGTGGCTCAATCTTGGCTTCTCTCTCCACCTTCCAACAGATGTGGATCAGCAAACAGGAATACGATGAATCCGGACCATCCATTGTCCACAGAAAATGCTTCTAAACTGCCAACAAACCCATACCTAGATTTACGTGCCACATTAATTCAAAAACTGGACTTAGATCTGAACGTTAAGAATGGTGCTGTTAAGAATTGTCAACGTGTGTTTTATCTGTTCCATGTTCAATGCATGAATCTGCCGTGGGTTCCATCATTCTTGGTTCAGTTCCTAGTTGACCTTTCGTCTAGTCACAACAAATAACAATTTGTTATATGTTCATAATTATCTTGTATTTACCAAGTATTATTGTGAAGTATTGTAAACTGTTGGGCTAATTGAGAAATTCATGCATTCTATATGATATAAGGGAACAGAAAGTTTTCGAGTAATTTGAACCAAGAGTCTTGCCACATTGTATCATAGCAGCCCATGAATCTCTGCAATGTCGTCTTTAAGACATTTGTTTAAGTTGCCTTTCATATTTTAAGCGAGTAGCCTCTGTATGCAGTTTAAAGATCATGAAAGAAAACTGTTATTTTACATTCATTGGTTTTGTTTTTATTTAGATTGATGATATGAGTATTTGCCCCGTTATTATAAAATTTCATTCATGCTCATGATGTATAGCTTGACCAGATTCAACTGAGACTCATCAAAGTCTGTAAGCACATCCGCCTATACTCGGCTGTATTCGATTCGTATGTTTATTTACTATATACCGTTATAGCTATATAAGGCCAGCTATAATTGTAAACTTGTATATGTTTTAATAACTTCAGAATTTTCCGGATTTGAATGTATTATACAAGGAGTCTCAGTTTAATCTGGTCGGACAATAATTGGAAGTTGGAGAATGAAAATCTTCAATGATTGATCATTACTTGCAAAGTATGGTAGTAGTAAATAATGTATTTATAATGTTTGAGTATTGTGAAAAGTACTCTGGTTGAAGAAATCAGGGTACTGCAAGCTCTGATCAGTCCTGAGTTATGATAAATGTTGAGTTCTACACCAAGTAGATACTGAAATGAGAACATGGCATCTTTGAAACAAAAGTTCAATATTCCATCACGAACTAGTCACTTCATGACAACTAATTCCCAAAGTTCAAGTTGAGGCTGGGAATTGCATTTGTTGATGCATTTATTTACACAGTAAATCATGCTCATCGGATCATTTAATTACTACATGTATTGTACATGCTAGTGTTTTTATCAAAGCACTAATGGACATTGCAACTTCATGCATTCGTTTCGATTACCTTAGCTGATTATGAAACTACGAAAATAGGACACGTTTAATTTATAGTTCTTTAAAGTCTAACTGAATAATGTTACTTAATATTGCAGAACCTTTTACCACAAATTGTAAAGTGGTTTTTGAGTCTTCTATAAGTGCTTTGACAAAACAGTACCATGAACCACTGGTTCCAGAAACTTGCCAACATGTGACTTGTACATGAACACAAGCAACAGTTGATTAATATCACAGAAACTAGGTTTCACTGTACACATGTCTGTATCAAGCTACCAATGTATGTGAGTATCTGCCACAGAATCATAAACATATGGAGGCAATTAGTCACTGACAATTTCTTATGTAGTTCATACATAACTTGCATCAGAAAAGGCAATAGTTGTCTTCTATGAGAAAGTGACGTTCTCATGTGAATAATGAAAACAAACTTCTTCTGACAAATGATGTTATTGTGACAGGAATCTTCAAGACACCAGGCATTTCACATAACTGTAGAACCATGAATATTTACCACAAATAATTCACACTAGTTTCACTACAAAGGCGCACTTGAATAATGGATAATATCTTTCTCTTACAAATTTGTTGAGGAATTGAAAGGGAGCAAACATTACTGTTTTACAGTATGTACACATGAAGTGTTACAACATTGAGCTGATGCTCATATTCTTTGTGTATCGAAACAATGTTTTGACAAAACTGACAGAACAACAGATAAAATAGAATATTCAAGAATGTCAGTTGCTGAAAATGTTACATGGTGATACTACATACGTCAACAAACAACATAAATTCTCACACACTTTGAAGCATTTATAACTTCTAACATAATTAAGTTCATTACGAGTATATTGATGAAATTAAATGAAAAGGGTTTAAGTACATTTTGAGTGATATCTGGAAAAAAATAAGTTACTACATGTATATAACAT
This sequence comes from Spisula subtruncata, assembly GCA_963678985.1. Classification (NCBI taxonomy): domain Eukaryota; kingdom Metazoa; phylum Mollusca; class Bivalvia; order Venerida; family Mactridae; genus Spisula; species Spisula subtruncata. The sequence goes on along the minus strand of OY787662.1, from coordinate 20,825,162 downwards.
TATGCTAAAGGATATTACTCTGGACTGTCATTAATTGTTATCTGGGTTTTATTGCATGCTGACCCCCATGTCATTCTTATCCGGCCTCTATAATTATATTTTGAAGCTGGACTCTATGTCATTGTCACTGCCCGTTCAAAGTTAAATGAGAACGGTAATAAACATAAGCTCATCCATCAGGTAAATTTCAAAGGGGTTAGTTCCCTTATTAGTATTACTCATTGAATCGACAGTACTTCAACCAAGGTTTAGTATTACAAGTAGATGTAGTGTGAAACCCGAGACAACACTAGCAAACACATTGCTGCTCTAACAACCTACCCGTATACATTAATTTACATTTCCTCTCAAACATTAAGTATGATGTATCTTCATTTAATTACTTCAGTTTAACTTGTTTACACATTAAGCCGTCGGATAAGTTAATTTGATTTGTCCAAAAAAGATGCATTACAGCAGATGATGAGAGATATTTGAGTAATTACGTATTTTAAGGTGTATGATACATGCTACGCCGTACATTACAGACGTACTAGTAATCGAAAACTAGTAAAACTAGTAAATTATTCGATTAATTAAAAAATGGGATTTTCTTTAGATATTAATAATACCGTGTAATTATAATGCTGGTTTAGTGATTAAGATATCAATTGAGGTCCCGGTTCCGCCGGACGAATGTTAATAAAACTGATTGGTCGCAAAGTTCTAGAAAATTCTCCTCTTGTTGTGGAAAACTTTTTCTTCGGCGTTGCTAATGTAAGATAAGCGCGTTGCTAATGGAAGAAAATCTTATCTTACATTAGCAACATCTTTCTTACATGAGCAACCGCACGTGAATTTATTCCGACCTTTAAGTGGGTGTACTTTTACTTCTACTACGTCTGCATAGTAAATAAACTGGGTATTTAGCTAACAAGAAGAACAAGAATAGGTTCTATACTATTTAAGGGGCATTTTCTGAGGGCAGAGCATAACTGTGTAGGCACATTACGACGCTATGTTATCGATTGTTTTGAATGCGAACGTACGGCAAATGCCACATTATGATGACGTCACGTTGACGCCACGAACGCTAAATAATGATAAAAACTCATATTTTCACGAATTGCGTCGAAGAAAAATGATCCACCATGAGACAGTCTATGTAGGATAAGGAAATCTCACCCTCGGGATCGAAATTTTAACCAGGGAACTCGGCAAGCCTCGTCCCTGGTTAAAATCCGACCCCTCGGGTGAGATATCCTTATCCTACATAGAAGCTCATGGTGGATCCTTATAATCTCTGTCTATCTACCCTTATCTACATCAGTCTGCTTTCTGAGATCAGAACAAAAAATCTGTCTTCAGGTGGAGGGCTTAACTAAGAAAGGGTTCCGGGAGGGCTCCCGTGGTCGAACATTTTTAAACTGGCAAATTGAATTGGTGCGGTTTCCTGCTTTAAATATACAATGCAATACAAACATAAATACATGTAATTATTGACAGTTTTTCAACGTACGACAATTTGAGTCAAAATTTCTGTAGTTTGTTTGAATTAGTAAAAGATACATGTTAGTAATAAATGGCAAATTTTATAAATTAAAAACAAAAATTACCAACAACTTAACCAGATACTTTTACATGATAAGTATTATATAGATCTACAACAAGCACTCGGGCGTAAATGTACTTTTAACTTTCGAGTAATCCAGGTTATAGGGTTGTTTTTAGTAATAAAGGGTGCATTAAGAATAAACAAATCAAGTGGAGTGCATAGCGCAGTCGGCTAAGCTACTGTGAATACGTAAACTTCAAAACTGAACGAAAGAGTTCGAATCCCATTCCACTATGTTTTTTTAAGCACATAAGAAATATGTCATAGCTGGTATATAGATAAAGCGACAACGCGAAAGATCTCATCGAGAACGTACATAGGTTTTGTTATGGATGAGAAGGAAATAGGACTGAAGTTTTCGCTTGTCAGTGTGTGAGAGGGGGTTGTCAGACTGTCAAGAGCTAACATATACTATAATAGACTGCATATAAGGTTGTCTCAGCGTCGTAACTTGTATTTCAATTGATACTTACACTGATTCTGACACATTGTATAATTGATACAATGAATATTGGAAAAAAGAATAACGCAAACTATGAATAGAAAAAATATAATGATATGTGATCATAATCAGGTAATACAATGTATGCATATAGCATTAATGTAAGCATAAGTTTATTAAATAAAAAAACAGTTCGTTAGTTGGTCTTTACTCACACAGGAAAGTAAATTAATGTAAAGGAAACAAAGCGGTTTTTTTATTAGTTATACAACGTAAAATTAATCAAATATTAAGAATTAAAATATTAACGTAAAACGATAAAAAATTGAATTAGAAATTTAATTATTGAAAATGAGTATAGCAGAGGACTCGAACCCACAGTCTATATATCAGTATGTTCCTGACAAGAGAACAGTTTATCCACTAAGCCACGTTGTCAACTAGAAGTAATAGGAGATTTTCTCAAACCTATCCGTATTTTTTCATAAAATAACGGTAAATATCGTTTCAACCTTGGTATATGGACTGGTCCAGGGGTCATATTTCGAAGGTCGTTGTAGATCTATAGTAGAAATTATATCACAACATTCAGAGTTTCTAAATCTCATTACTTTAGTAATAACAGAAAAAATGGGTGACAATTAGTGTACGTTTATTTTGCGGCTGGGTCGGATAATGGTAGCTGGATGAAAGGTGGCCAGGGCGCTAACAAATGGACAATGGAGACATATATACACGTGTATATGAATTTCTGTTTTACTATGATCCCTTTCTGATGGACATTTTAGAAAGTAAAAGTGCCATTGTATTGATAAAGTATTACTTTATAAGTAGTGATTGAAAAATGTACGAATGGAATAATAAAATGACACGTAAAGGTATGGAAAGTGGAATACACGGACAAGACGGGTCAAGTTGATATTTTTTATTTAATATACCGACGTTTCGGCTATGCAATAGCCTTCATCAGGGATAATAGTAAACCAGAAATTGTATACACACTATACGTCTGCATTGCCACCACTATCATTCAGCCACCATTATCCGATCCAGCCGTCGTTATACGGATACAGACCGTGAGAATGAGAAGGTACTTAGACATTGTAAGACTTCACATATTGGAAATCTGCATTACAAGGCGCTTTTTGTGTGCATATTGTCGTGGAAATAGGAAGTTGTCATGTTGACCAAACAAGTTTTCAGACAATTTTTCTTTTTTCTCAAAATATTGATTTTGTACAAGTTAACGACCTTTTGATTCTAAGCCAGCGATATACAGTTATATACAGTTATATACAGTTATATACAGTTATATACAGTTATATACAGTTATACGTTTAAACATAATTATACAAATGTGCAAACAATTAAACAGTTTTCCCAGCACTTGCGTGTTCTGTCGCACAAAAACTTCTGTCGCAAAAACAGCTTCTGCATTTGTAGAGGATAATTAGCAATGATCCCTATGGGTTATAAGCTTAAATATAAGCATGTGTAATAACTATAATGAACATGGCATTAATGTAGGATCATTCTCAGGGCGTGTTCATTGTATGATAAGTCTACAGAATTCAGGTTATTGTTAATGATGGTATTACATATATCAGTATCAATTAATTAGAAGAAACGCTTCATGTACGTACGAGGGCCATTCAAAAAATACGTAGACAACCTCGATTGTTTAACTATTTATCATCCGATTTTCATCAAAATTGGTAGAAATCAGGTTCTACCTGTTATGAATTCAGTACGTATATTTATCATGAAAAATATATGTTATGTTCGAAAATATGGTAGTTATAGCAACGCAAAATTGAACACACGGGGCAACCCATCGATTTATCCCGTAGAAAATGGGTGTTGATTTCTTCACCCCGTCATTATCTTTAACGGTTGCGAAACCTTTATAGAATTGATGTGTGTATCGTTTGAGACTATATAGTTCTGTGTTTCAAATTATGATGTCATAATTAACAGGGTTACAGAGATATTGGTTATAATACAAAGTCACTCTTAAAAGCTGAAAGAAAACGTGACGTCGCGTTAAACCACGGGGGAAAGCGTAATCCTGCAATTACGTGTTGCGCTTGGTATAAACAGTTTTTAAACACACATACTTACTTGAATCGTGGCCGAAAATTGGAGATTTCGCCTAGAGGAAGTACTGGAACATCATGTAAAAATATACAGTGCCGGGGTTGTATATATTTCTTGATTTTATCAGCTTAAACATGTCCCACGAAGTCCAATTTTCGCTGATCTGACGTCAAGACTTCGATATTGGCGCGATTTGGGTACGTGAGTGTAAAACTCGATACAACAAATGAAATAATAAATGCTATTTGGTTTTTTTTGTCAGTTTAATCCGCCATTGTAAATTGGTCATTATACAGAATGATTTGAGTTGTACAATAAGTATTATTGTGAGAATTTAGAAAATGCTGTGAGGTTACCGAAACATATGACGTCAACAACGACGTATGGACTTGCCCCGAGGTCACTATAGGTACATTGCATAAAACATGATCCTCACTTAATTAACCGTCGGTCCGATTTCTATGAAACTTTTGGTTTTTTGAGACTAAAGGTAGTGCTACACCAAACAAATAATAATATTGATTTATCTGAAAAAATAAGCTAGCAAATTGATTTGTCTACGTATTTTTTGAATGCCCCTCGTACGTGTTGAGGGAACTTAAAGGGTAGCACACGTTTTCTGTTCTCTGTTCACTTATAATAAGTACAAATATAGTCATTTCTCTACTGTACATATTAATGTAGCATAGTTACGTCATGGATGTTTTAGTTGAAGGAGCGTGTGTAAAAGTTAAACTTGTTATTGGCTTTCAAAGAAATGAGCCCTCGACAAAACGAAACAGATTCGCATTTTCGGTCTTCGTCTTTCAAACAAACCGCAGTTTAAGACCATCTCAATAATAGGACCACATCCGAATATTAATTCCATACTCCATGTTTTGTACATCTTCCAAAGAGCCGACTGAAGAGACAACTTATTACTATTATTGGAAAGGGATGCCGATTACAATCTGCTCGTTTCGGGAAGCCTTCGGGGTCATTTATAAATAGAAATGGGCGTAGCTTTGTCATCGTGCTTGTTCGGGAAGTATTCTCGGATCAGTATACAAATTGTTCGGGTATACACGCGGTACACATGCCGAAGCCTATCCGAAGAAGCCAAATGTATTGCGACTGAATACCGACAGTATAGGAGTTAGTCCCGCATGTTTCCCAATCGTGCGGAATGGTTTACGAATCGATGCCGATAGGTTACCGATGTATATAGACGATACCGAACTACTATCTCAACCTATTGGCAAACTGACGGCATCGCCTCCGCTGTCATTCGGGATATACGGCGACGACTCGGTATCCCTTCCGCGATCTACTGGTACCTTCGGTAACTATTCGGCATGTGTTCTTAACATGAAAGGCAAAGCTTCCGTGTGTAGAACGCATCCATTCGGCGTTTTCGGTGAGCTTTCGGTATCGATTTGGCTTTCCTTCGTGAACCGTTCGAGGTGGATAAATGATTACGAAGCGTCGCAGAAGGCGACCCGAAGATGCCGACGGGTTCCCGAACACAGTACACCGAAGTTCTCCCGAAGCACTACCCAACTAGACATTCAGCGTCCAAATTTTAAAACTTTTAAAATTGCGATGCCGAAAATGGTTCGGTCCCGAAGGCTTCCGGAATCACTGCGGAATGTTACGGAATGGCTCCAGAACATCGCGAAGACATGTCAAACCATCCCGATCTGGTGAATTTCAGCTTCGGAAACCCTTCGGGTCCTAGTGGACGGCAAGTCTCAGACAGTAGCATTTTATTTCACGGTGTGACTGTACATATTAAGTATCGCCATAATGACAATAACTACTACAACATGTGCAATAGTCTATAAATAATAAATAACGTGATATTGTTGTAGTAATTAACTGTCTATACTAATTTAGTTTGATCCAACCACCTACATGTAATGTAGTTGTGCACCTAGTTTCTTTTCACCTATACATGCATATAAACATATGTATTATAAACAAACGCACACACATGCGTTTATGAGTTTCATATGTAACTTCTTAATATGCGTATCTAGTCAGCAATAAAAGCATAGACATAAACTTAGACAGACCAACTGTCTATTTAATACCTTGACACAGGTTAGTATGTATGTGCACATTCAATGTATGTGGTCGACAAGTATGTGCATATTCAATGTATGTGGTCAACAAGTATGTGTACATAGTATGTGCACATTTAACGTATCGACGCTCTAGTGCTATAAGGGCGTAAGTGGTACTTACGCCCTTTTTTATGTTTTTACGCCATTCGATGCAGAACGTCATCGCGCACCTGTGGACCAAATATTATAGTCATAGCATTAAAATTGGCTTCAATATTGTGGAATTATCGGTAGGGCGTAAGTGCATTGAGTTCGAAATGAAAATTTTATAAGGGCGTAACTACACAATCGACAAATTTAAAAAGGGTGTAACTACTAGTTACTCCCGTATATAATTTTAGTTTACTTACACACTTCAAAATCCTATAAGGGTCTAAGTCATAGATAGGCCCTTTTAAGATTTTGATAAGTGAGTTGAAATAGACAATCTTAAAAGGACCTAAGTCATACTTACGCCCTTTTAGGATTTTATTGATTATCTATCTTTAACCCAAAGCAGACGACGTATGTACTACTTACGCCCCTTTAGTATTTTCTGATGAATACAAAAGTTTGAAGGAGGGAAAATTCAAAACATCATTGTATCGTGTTTACTCCGTAGAGGGCCATTTTCACAGGTATGTATATATGCATTTTGACTTAATTAACATTTACGCATATTTACAATAGTGTTCTCCGTTATAAAATTGGACTCGAGAATAACACATGTTGTAAAGTTACATAGTATTCGGATAAACATGCACGTTTGATATATTCAGTGAAATTCCTGCTATTATATTTGATATATCAATCCATTAAATCATATTACATTATGCAATTTTAATAGAGAGTGTTGGCGAGTCATTTTCTAATTGAAATATAATATAAATACCAATTCTAAATAAAAGTATTGAATTATTTTTAGGATATTGGAATTTAGTCAGACATGCATGATGACCATGGAGCCAAAGAATACATTTATAGATTCACAGGTATTTCTATCTATATGTGTATTATTCCTCGCCGTAATTTCATTCAACTGCTTCTTTGTTATTCCAAGCAGTCAATATATCCAGCGATAGACTGACTGTGTTGCATGTTTCAAATACAGCAGTACGGACCGGCAAAAATATATGGACCGACAGGTAACTTTAGTCGTGGCATAGAATGCTCTACTACCCTTGGCCTATTCCCAAGTACAAACACTGCTGTAACTTTTTTATTGTCGAACCGAAACATGGCGTGTGTGTATTCGTTTTCTTGGGTAGATCACTTGCTACCAATTTTATGTACGATTTAAAAATCATTCCCATTTTTTGTCACATTTCTGGGTTATTTTATTGAATACACAGGAAGTACACATAGATCTTAGGTCTCCTCATAATGATCCGAAGTTCACGAATTAAAACCAAATGTATTTAAAATTGTCTGCCTAAGATTTGAAATTTTATATCTAATTCAAATACATTAATTATGTTTCAGGACGAGACTACAGTACTGTAAGCAATGTACTCTGAATCAGAATATTCTGGTGCAAGCGAAACTGAGAGCGACCTTGAAACAAATATCATCAGCTACAAGTGCCACATATGTAACTTTAGGCAATCATTTCAAGTATTTTACCAAATATTAGAAAGAATAATCATCGAATGACCATATTTGATACAATTACCTAACGGTGAATACTATGTAAGGTGTTTATTTGAAGACTGCGAACGGTATTATCACTTAAAATGTATACACCCAAACTTTCCAGATGAAAATCTAAATCCAACACATCTGAATGACATTAGACAACACGGTATTCGTTGTCCTAAGTGTGAACCCGGAAATAAAATTATTAATTACTAAGAAATATGGCTTGCAGAAATAAGTTAAAGCGAAATTTAGAGATCGTGTCGATTGATTCAGGAAAATATTCAAAGAACCAGAAAAGACACCGTCGAATTTTAGAAGTTTTAACATCATTAAATCAATTGAATAACAAGCACAGTGGAATGAAGTTAAAACATGTTGACGGTGAGTTACATAGGATAGATAGTGAGGGAGTGAAACATGTTGACGGTGAGTTACATAGGATAGATAGTGAGGGAGTGAAACATGCTGACTATGAGATTAACAGGATAGATAGTGAGGGAGTGAAACATGCTGACTATGAGATTAACAGGATAGATACTGAGGGAGTGAAACATGCTGACTATGAGATTAACAGGATAGATACTGAGGGAGTAAAATGTGTTGAAAATGAAATTAATGGAGCAGCAGATAGGTCGTCTGATGAAGTGCAATATTTTGCAAGAAAATTTAATAGTACAGATGCAGATGCATTGAAATATATTGAAAGTGAAATATATAGTGCAGATATTGGTGAATATGATCAGACTGAGTATGGTTCAGGTGATTTTGTCAGTTTAAGTATTTTTATGCAAGAAAACAAAGAAGATTTTTTAATATACGACACAGATGGAAACTTGGTTGCAAATTCGGTAGAAAATCGAGTTAATGCACTGAATATTTCAAATATAGATGAAATAGACTTAGATGACTCAGTAGGGAGTGAAGTAGAAATAGGAAACAATGACATGAATGATAATGTGATATATGAAAACTTGCAGCCTGTAGAGAATTCAGCCGATGATACTGATACAGAGTCCTATATTTATCTTTCCGACGAAGCATTGGTAGCAAGTGAATCAGGAGTACATGCATATGCTAAGGAAACTTCTAAAAGACTATCACGGAAGAAAAGACGAGATACAGACAGCTGGATGCGATCAAGAAACAAGAGAAGGCGAATAGACGGACAGGAATATGAATCATGCACAGGCAAAAGGGTACCTAGTAAACATCCAAAAGAAATAAAGTGTAAGTGGGGGTGTAAAGAAATAAACAGCCAAACACAACAACAGATATTTGATGAGTACTGGAACTATGAGTTTGAAAATCAAAGACAGTTTTTAATCCACCATGTGCAAGAGGTTGAGAAGAAAATTCAAACAACAGGAAACAAACCATCTAGACGTACTAAGACACTGATGTATTATTTACCAGTTGGTGACGAGTTACTTAGGGTTTGTAGTAAAGGATTTTATAATACTTTGGATATAAGTGTAAAAACAATTCGTTACAGATTAGACAAAGGTCTGTATTCAATCAAGGATAAGAGAGGACAGCATGTTAAAAAACAAATCCCTGAGAAGGAAAGAATTCACGTCCGAGACCATATTAAGCAATTTCCCAAAGTGCCTTCTCATTTTTGTCGCAAAGATGTACAGCGACAGTACTTAGATCCCAATTTAACTTTGAAAAAGATGTTTTGACTGTATGAAGATGAGTGCGTTAGTAAAGGAAGAAAAACTCAAAAGTTTTGGTTGTATGAACAAATCTTTAAGACAGAATTTAATTTGGGATTCCATATGCCGAAAAAGGATTTGTGTCTTTTTTGTGAGACATACAGGACCTCAGAGGAGAAAGAAAAAAGAAAAAAGAACACGAATATAACTTACATGTAGAAAGAAAAGAAGATGTACGAAAGCAAAAGGAACAAGACAAAGAAAGAGCAAAGAAAGAAAAAACTACCAGAGTCATTAACTTTGACTTACAGAAAGTATTAATTTCCCCCAAAACTGAGGTAGGAAGCGCATACTACAGTAGAAAATTGTCAACATACAATTTCTCTGTGTTCGATGTTGACTCTACTAAGGCAATGTGTTGTATGTGGTACGAGAGCATAGCACAAAGAGGAAGTAACGAAATTGCATCCTGTCTTAACAAATATTTAGAAAGACTTGATAACGTCAAAGAATGCGTATTCTACTCAGATAGCTGCACAGGGCAACAAAGAAACCTGCCATTTTCAACGATGTGCCTGTACGCGGTGGAAACTTTAGAAATTGACAAAATTACGCATAACTACTTCGGAAGAGGTCATTCACAGATGGAAGGAGACTCCGTCCATGCTAGGATTGAAAAAGAAACAAAACGACAGGAAATAATGAGTCCTTTTGAATGGATGATGGCTGTAAGAAATGCCAAAGTCAATGAACCAAAGTATTCTGTTTGTGAAATTGAAACTAATGACATCAAAGACTTCAAGGCCATGTCAAATGCAACAGTTGGAAATCGTAGCAAAGCTGTAGATGGCAGCAAATTAGAATGGATAAAGGTACCTTTCAATACAGGAAAAGTGAACCAGACAGAATATATTTCAGATATGATTTCCGATCTGAATTTAATTATATCGAAATATGTAGAGCAAATCTTAGAAGAATGGTGAAACTATCGTCAATTAAAGGATTTGAATTTAAACAGGCGTACACTGACAAGATATCAATATCAGAAAAGAAATACAAAGATCTGATGAAATTATGTAAAGAAAATGTTATCCCATCAAGATTGCATACATTCTACCAAGATTTACCACATGGCAAAACTGTTAGTTCTGATGAATCTGATAATGAATATAATTAAACATTGATGAGCAATGTAGTGATAGAACAACTGCCTAATGTGAAGGTACTACAGTATGGTAACATTTACAACATGAAGTTCAATTACGTTGATGTATTGTCAGACACTGTCAAATAGTATTGTTTGTCCAAATGTTGATTAAATACAACATTGTAAAAATGTTCTCATATTGCTAGTACATATATGTTATAAGTTGAGATTAACTTTATCTGTTAATGTTCACCGTTTTGAAATTGTTATTTACGCAAATAAAAAGTTATCGTTCATAATGTTGTCTTACTAGTTTGGAACATAATGTAAATACCACATTAGACTAAACTGAGAAATTTTTAATGTTTAAATTTATCGATTATTCAGGTCAGACACTTGTTTACATAACATTGTGTACATAAACATTGCAATTTCTGTTATCAATATCTTATTTTTTTATATATTTTAAGTGTATTAATATGTTCCTTAGTGATAAAGGTATTGGTTTTCAATGCCTGTATCTCAAATTATAATGTTTAAAACAATAAAAATACAATGTTATGATATTGCAACGTTTGCATACAAGTGACAGTTCTGATTAAATGATTGGACTTATACTGCAGATCGATTGACCAACCACAGTATGATGACGTGCTATCATTCTATGGCCTATTTCCTAAGCAACAGTGTTATGCTTTCGAAAAGAGGGATTCGAACCTATATTAAACGGCGCCAATGCCTAACAATGTAAAGTACGAATGAATTACTTCACTCGGCTATCGCAACAAACCAAGCACTACCAGTATCAGTATTATTGTGACTGCGCCATACCTAACCAGTAATCGGTTGATACGGATATAAAATGACTATATGAACGGTGTGACTTTTTACAGCATCCACACAGAACATAATACTGTTGCGAAATACATAGTTTGCACCTACAGTGGGATTCGTACTGAAAGGCAACTTCACCTATCAATGTGAAGTAGCAACAACCTTATGATTGAGGAAGTTAACTGTACGCTACTTTGTCACTTATCATAATTTTTAATTGATATAGATCAATTTCAAACTAACATATTATTGATAACCCATTGAGTAAACCGAATTCTAAAAGGTCGTATGTGGTAGTTACGCCCTTTTTGCAAAATCCGAGTTATAAGTTTAAAAGGATGTAACTGTTAGTTACGACCTTTTAAAGTTATCAACCGATTCCTACCATTGATCATATAAAAAGGGCATAAAACGTATTTCGTATTTTTTATAGAAATGGTGTATTATTGTATAGTGAAAATGTTTTACATAAGTCAATAATATGTGTTCTAACAATGTTTCAAATTTCGTCATGATTGAAAAAGTATTAAAGCCGGCAGACAGTTTTTTTCAATTTCCCAAAAGTTGTCAAAATGCACTTACGCCCTTATAGCACTAGAGCGTCGGTATGTGGTCGAAAAGTATGTGTACATTTAATGTATGCGGTCGTCAAGTATGTGCACATTTAATGTATGTGGTCGACAAGTATGTGTACATTTAATGTATGTGGTCGTCAAGTATGTGTACATTTAATGTATGTGGTCGTCAAGTATGTGCACATTTAATGTATGTGGTCGACAAGTATGTGTACATTTAATGTATGTGGTCGACAAGTATGTGTACATTTAATGTATGTGGTCGTCAAGTATGTGTACATTTAATGTATGTGGTCGACAAGTATGTGTACATTTAATGTATGTGGTCGACAAGTTTGTGTACATTTAATGTATGTGGTCGACAAGTATGTGTACATTTAATGTATGTGGTCGACAAGTATGTGTACATTTAATGTATGTGGTTGACAAGTATGTGCACATTTAACGTATGTGGTCGACAAGTATGTGTACATTTAATGTATGTGGTCGACAAGTATGTGTACATTAAATGTATGTGGTCGACAAATATGTGAACCTTTAATGTATGTGGTCGACAAGTATGTGCACATTTTATGTATGTGGTCGACAAGTAATACTTATCTAAACCAGATTTCTTGGAATGACAAGATCTTCTTTATTGTATCGAGCAAGGTAGGATATTCCCTAATATAAGCGAACTACCGAAACATTCTTTATTAAACCAAATTTAGAAATGATCTTCCTCGATAACGATGACATAATTTCATTATAACATTAAACAGCTGTACGGATCTCCGGGTGGTAAAATTACGATTATCATCGTCAAAATGAGTTAAAGCAGATACCAGGGATTGTTTTGTCTATGTTGTCGAGTTTGTAAATCACCATCCCTCGTCAAGCCTGGTCGGCTATCACAAAATGCATCAACTTAAAAAAACAAGTACTGCACTACTAAACAGGATCAATTGATACTGAATGTACTTTATACACAGCAGACGGCTGCATTCAAAACCACAATAATCGGTGGTATATGGACACTGTAATGTTCAAATTGAAGACGTTATAATGCTGTTTTACACAAAGACACGTTGGAGTAGTGCTTTTGGTGGTATTCACCTATATACTTTATATGTTCACTTTAGTACTGTTTACCATTTAATACAACGATGAATAGTTCTACTGAAGTTGAATTCGCTTGTGAAAACACTCAAGAAATTAAATATAGAAATACACATTTTCTACGAGCACTAGAAATCAGTAATTTCCAAAGAAAAACATTCATGAGCGTCTTCGATACTGTTTTCGTGGAGAGTATATAAGTGTTCGCGGATTCCGCGGTTAAATTCGAACATGAAATTTTAACACCACGAACAGTCAGCCAACTAACAAAGGTCGCCCCTTCCATGTTTTGTAATCCATGTATTTACAACACAACAAAATACGCGTGTCACCGAAATCCACGAAATCTAAATGCCAACGTAAATAAGCTATTTTACAATTTTCGCAATTTAGTGGTACACAAATACAATAATATCAAGATGTCGATGTCTTCTAAACACGGGCCATATATCACTCGTCTTCCACATTAAATTTTACCGCACACAGGTACATGTACACTCTATTTGGAAACAGGAAATTAAGGGTATAATGATTAGTTTGTGATTCATGAATAGCTACCGAAAGTCGTAGGTAGGTGACAAGTTATAGTGAATCACGTCCTCGTTCAATTAAACCGTAATCTTTGAAAGGTTTTGTTGTGATGATTGCGCTCGTGGTGTGAGATCGGTAAAGTCGGCTCATGTATCCGCCTATCCATTGTGATGAGTGTGCTCGTGATGTGAGATCGGTAAAGTCGGCTCATGTATCCGCCTATCCATTGTGATGATTGCGCTCGTGATGTGAGATCGGTAAAGTCGGCTCATGTATCCGCCTATCCATTGTGATGATTGTGCTCGTGCTGTGAGATCGGTAAAGTCGGCTCATGTATCCGCCTATCCATTGTGATGAGTGTGCTCGTGATGTGAGATCGGTTAAGTCGGCTCATGTATGTGATGATTGTGCTCGTGATGTGAGATCGGTAAAGTCGGCTCATGTATCCGCCTATCAATTGTGATGAGTGTGCTCGTAATGTGAGATCGGTAAAGTCGGCTCATGTATCCGCCTATCCACTGTGATTTAGTGGGCTTATGTGTGTTTCAACTTTGGGTATATTTACCTAGTATAATTTACCGAAAAATGGTGCTTTTCTCATTATAAGTAATTCAAATGCGTACTATAGTTTATTTACAACAAATAGTTTATTAAATACAAGTATTTGGGTAAAAAAACGTTCATACTTGTGTATATTTGTGTATCGGCGCACGAAGAGCGTCAGAAAGTAAAATTAAGCGATTCTCACGACGTGCAAATATTATGGACAACGCCTGTTGGAAAGGATATTGGGCCGAGTCTTGCCGAAAAACTTGCTAGTTTACGTTTATTTAGCCATCACTGATCATTAAAATGCGTAATATAGTTAATCAACCCCATATTGTTAGTTAAATACAAGTATTTGGGTAAGATTTGGGTGTTTCGTGCTGCCGCGTCGGCCTGACCTAGTTAACGTAGTGATCTAGTGGAGGTAATCCATACTACAGGTGCACGTCAAAACACATATTGAAACACATTTTTTTCTTCTTATTTTTAATTACTTAAAGGGGTAAAAGAAATAATTATGGTTATTAACTTACATTACTTTATTTTAAAAAATACAAATAGAAAAAAATAAAAAAATGGTGTTAGTCTGGTTCACGACATTCTTAAACAAGAGGTCGCTCACCTGTTGCACATTGGTCTAGGTATCAGTACAACCTACATTCAGACCATATTTCATTAAGATTGGATCAAAACAGTGACCCCTGGAGTGAACACAAAGTTTTTCTAAGATTTGACCTAGTGACCTAGTTTTTGACCCCACATGACCCAGTTTCAGACTTAGCCTAGGTTTCATAAAGAAAAACATTCTGACCAAGTTTCATGATGATTGGATCAAACCCACGACCTCTGGAGTGAACACAAGGTTTTTTCTAAGATTTGATCTAGTGACCTAGTTTTTGACCCCACATGACCCAGTTTCAAACTAGGTCTAGATTCAATAGAGAACAACATTCTGACAAAATTTCATGAAGATTGGATCAAAATTGTGACCTCTGGTGTGAACACTAGGTTTTTCTAAGATTTGACCTAGTTAACTAGTTTTTGACCCCACATGACCCAGTTTCAAACTTGGCCTAGATTTCATAGAGAACAACATTCTGGTCAAGTGTCATGATGATTGGATCAAAACCACGACCTCTGGAGTGAAAACAAGGTTTTTCTAAGATTTGACCTAGTGACCTAGTTTTTGACCCGGCTTGACCCAGTGTCGAACTTGGCCTAGATTTCATGCAGAACAACATTCTGACCAAGTTTCAAGAAGATTGGATGAAATTAGTGACCTCTAGAGTGTACACAAGGTTTCTATAAGATTTGACCTAGTTTTTGACCCCGCATGACCCATTTCCAATCTTGTCCTAGATTTCATGGAGAACAACATTCTGACCAAGTTTCATGAAGATTGGAACAAATTGGTGACATGTAGAGTGTACACAAGATTTGTCTAAGATTTGACCTAGTGACCTAGTTTTTGACCCAACATGACACAGTTTCGAACTTGGCCTAGATTTCATAGAGAACAACATTCTGATCAAGTTTCATGAAGATTGGATCAAAACTGTTGCCTCTAGAGTGTACACAAGCCAATTGTTGACGGACGACGGACGGACGGACGCCCCTACGATCGCTTCCTTAGGTGGTCATTCCATTGTTTAAGATCAAAGGAACGACCACTTAAAGGACAAAAGAATTAAGTGGTTACGGAATGAATTGAATAGATTTCTATTGTGTTAGGCCACACCTCCGACCACCTAAGGTAGCTTTCGTGTGTGCGACGGACGAAGAGTGATTACAAAAGGTGAGCTAAAAATTCTTTTTTTTAAATGGTAAACCAGTCAGAACAGGTCACGTGCCCCTCCATGGACTTTTTTCTTAAGGCTATCCAATATAGCCGCAGGTTAACAATACTCTTGACTGACTCGAGTCGCACACAGAGTATTACACTGCCTGTCCTCAACAGAGTCTCAGAGTCCATGATTGTACATCGTAATACGTACATACAGTACCGTCTAATCGTAAGTTACCAGTACGTCGCGGATTGTTTAAATTGTCATTGTAAACCATTTTAATACTTGCCAATGAAGAATAGGGAAATATTCCAATATTAAACACGGCCAGGATCTACTAGAATCCCTGCCGTCGCTCATTCCTTATTCACTAACCTGTATACTATTAGTTACATGGTCATCTAGTGACCTGGTACGGGATGATACATGGTCAGTAAATATCGTACCTGGCGAGGCGAAGCCGAGTCATGGTAGTTGATAGTATGCATAATAATTAAAAAAATAACCTTTATTGTAACATAATCATAGAGAAGTTCCTTAAAAATCACACAATCACATAATAATCGTTAACAATGCAACAATAACCCTAGATACATAAGTAAAAGTCATGATGGGTATTATGTCCAGCCTGAAATTTATAACTGTGTATACGACATGATAACCAGCTGTACGCTATTCAATTACGGGGACTGCAAGAGTGTATGGTGATCCTAACCCGAATAAAATGAAGGCAACTACAGTACTAACTATAAATCGTATACATCATAGTCATGATTAATACTTAGTACATAATTGTCAGTAAATAAATATTGAATTACAAGTAGTCGAAGTGATAAAACAACAAAGTTTTATTCTTAGAGAAAAACAACATATTTTTATTCTTAGGGAAAAACATCATATTTTATAAACAAAACATATTCTTATGAGCCAATAGAAAAAAGCAGCACATAATATTTTTTACAACAAGTCAATTATATTCTATCCACAGCATACTATAAATGGTCATGTTATTGCATTATTTATTATTTTATTGCTATACTAGTCAGCTGTAAGATATGTTATATTAATAAATGACGTCAGCGAATTATAGTGACCTCTGTATGGTTCGTCGTCGAGAACATAGCCGCGATGATTGATATAACCACTGCTTAATACTGTAATAACGTTACTACAATGTGATTATAAAATCATAATATGATATTGTTACATGGCTTTTACAATGTACTTATGTTTATTATGGTAAACAAGTATGCCAAGTGTGAAATCAATGCATTCATGGACTTCAAAAAATATTTGGGTTTCAACATTTTGGGACGGACGGACGGACGGAGACGGACTATTAAACGAACGAACGTCCGGATGGACAGGTGCATCTCGCATCAGTAAATACCGGGGCATAGCAATTGCCGGAAATTATATTTTCTGCGACTGATTCCGCGACTTTTGCGTTTAAATTCCTCTACTAGTCTATAGAGAATGGTTGACTTTCCCACAAGTCTGTATCGTATGTAATTGTATGAAGTCTGTGTATATTATAACCATAGGTAATTTCTTAGCTGACACACTGTCTTATTGTTACTGATACGTACGTTTGCATGACACTGCAAAAAATGACACCCTGTGTTTCATTTTCGTTTTGACAATGTGTAACAGAATCGCTGACGTCAGCATAATGTGCAGGCTGAATATGATAGACATTATTGTCATACAAAAATGTATACAAAATGACATCCATTCTATGTACGCACTACACGAGTCAGGGGCGTAACATACTGCTAACTGCTCTTGTTTTAGACACGTGAAGTGGCCACTTCTTGTTCCGTATAGTCATTGTATTCGCATATACTCGTACACGACACATCCTCTCTTAAACGACCAATCACATAATTTGCCAAATATGGTCACTTATTACAAATGATTGTTAAATACAGGTTACGCCATATATTTAAAGTTTCTAGTAATAATTCAAATTCAATAGCATGGTTTCGAATGTTAACAAAAATCTCGGATGTTTTAAAAATACCTGGGGACTTATTCACCAACGTTGAAAGTCTAAAATTCAGACTTAGGCTTAAAATTGCCAAATGTTCTATTTGCTATCATCTTGTTATAAATGTAACAAGTTTTATATAAATAGGTATGCATGTACAGTGGGTAACAACAAATAATCTGACAAAATTCCATAGGTTTGAATCTAATTGCATAGAAATGGTAGTGATTATAAATATTGTCAATTTTAAGTCTAAGTCTGATTTTCAGCCTTAGAACGTTGGTGAATAAGGCTCCTGGTCCTATATCACCAGACCCCGATCACTCTTAACATCTCAATTTGCGCTGAATATCATCTTAAAGTTTGTCATCTGCCATTTAGATAATTTCATTGGAAGGTTGGACTCAAAATTTGCATCACAAAACAAAACACAAAATTTATCAAACTTGAACTTCAGATTCTTCTCAAATTCAGACTCTGACTTTAGCAAAATCCCAATTATAGTTAAGATTTCTTCTTGTGATGCTTCGGGAGATTGGGGTCAGGACTCGGACGATATGCGTATATCTGTTATGTGTACTCTCGATGTCTAGACGGTGGTACGGTTGGATTTGGGAAGCAGGTATGATTCAGGAGACGCACTACTTACACAGTTTTTAACCTTGTAGTATTATGCGACAAGTAACTCCGGATTGCTAGTCATTTTCCGAGTAAATCATGCAATTCAATGGGTATGTCACTCACTGACGGTATGCACCAGACATATGGAGCTGTCGTCTGTGAGTGGTAATTAATCCAACACTGGAACCTTATCGGAGACTCTTGATATTGTATCAACATGATGAGGCTTGGGTCTACAGTCGCGTACATATATTACATTATGTACATTGTATGTGTGTATATAAATCAGTGTGCATAATGTGCTTGTATATTGCATGACCTTTTTGTACTAGCATGTATGATGCGGGTACACAGCACAGCTTATGCCTGGGTTACAAATCACTCGGACGCTGGTCCAAGTCCGTTTATCCGACGTATGCATATACCCGACGTGACGATGCATCGTGCGGACATTGACTGCGTGTATTGCACAGATACACTCGAGATCATTGACATTCCCTCTGGAGTTCCAACCAGGCCATCTCTAGTTGGGAGATTCTTAAATTTCGAGTGTCATGTTTGTTGTCTCAACAAACAATAAAGTTGATATTGTACCTAATCAGAACTAAGGCGTTTATGGTGCCTGTTAGAAACAGGGTATTGAATAGTGTTTTGTGGTCATTTATTAAAACTATCAGGTTCCTGCCGGCGTTTTCCAATGTACATGTATTTACCGGCGACAAACGGATATGGCCGAGCTTTCACGATAGGCATGATACCTCAAGCGATTTTTTGGCGTGGCCTCATCTCCAGCCACGATCTAAAATCATTTATGTTTGTGTTTACGTAAAGTAGTGTAAGCGGGTGTCAGTTGCCTAAGCAAAGCGCTACCGAGCGCCTTTATTTGGAATCCGGACAAAATCCCGGGTGAACAGAATACCGGCCCCTCATTTTTGACAGGGTGGATATAATCCCGTCCATGTTTTTTACAGGGTGGACAAATCCCCACCCTATAAATTTCAGGGTGGACATAATACCCCTTGACTTATAAGGAGGGTTAATCGCATTGTTTACGATTATTGTGTGATTTTGTAAGGAACTTCTCTATGATTATGTTACAATAAAGGTTATTTTTCTATTGAACATGCATACTATCAACAATATCATATATATATAGTCATGATAGGTATTATGTCCACCCTGAATTTTATAGGGTGGTAATTATGTCCACCTTGTCAAAAATGAGGGGCCGGTATTCTGTCAACCCAGGATTTTGTCCTACGCTCCCTTTATTCAGTTACCCCCGTTCTATTAAATATAGAAGACATGGGTTACCTCCCGTGGAAAGCGCTACGTAGCGTCCCGCTTAGGCAATATGATCTTAGGATAGGATATGATCTTAGGAATGATGATGAAACGCCGCCCAGACACATTATCTTGAATACTTCCATGCATATATCAGGAATTGTTGTACGTACAGTATACATATTGAGTGACCTTTCTGTTCTGACTGTGCATTATTTGTTATTTAAAAATACAACTACACGTTAACGGTATATAAATGTACATCAGGGAATAATTTATATCCATATTTGTACATAGGAAGTACACTTGTAATTACTGTTTAAAAATCATTTTAGTGCTCGTATCATATCTAAGTTTAGAAGCAATTTCTGTCACAATCACCTACATGCACATATAAGGTGTATAAAACTTATCAAATTGGCAAGTAAACGACTATATATAAAACTTCTAATGCAATATTAGTGATTACTAACGTCCAAATATACACCACTCCTAAATATGGTAATAGACTTAACTATAGGTAACATTTACGTCTACACTGTCAGATTAAACAAATGTGCTTCGACTTATCATTATTTACAGCTAACTATTTTCCACCCTGAATGACACGTTGGTGACATTCAAACGTCAGACTACCATAAAAGGAGAAGAACCCCCATAAACTTGGCAAACAGTCCACTATGTAAATACTAGTCCGGTTCCCAGATGTATGTTTGCTTTAAGGTTTGTCTAGGCTACCTGTGGCAGAAATAAGTAGCTATTTAAGACTTTATGGTATGTTATGTCGTTATTAAGCTATGTCCCGGTTTATGCTCTACCCAGATACTATCTACGATTATGGCCTACTAATAAGGCTACTATTATACATGACCAAAACCACGCCCTTAAGCGTCCGTAATTTTTGACAAGCCTCCTCGGGGTTATTGTTAGTGTAAGATAAGAAATGTAAATTGTAATTCCCCACGCTTTGAGAGCAGATATTGTCAACACAATTATAAAGGAAGACTCGTTGTAATTATATGCTTGTCAAAATGGGAAGGTATACATGTACAATCACGTCGCTTATTAAATATAGAATGGAAAGTTTAAGGACCCTGTGTGAAGAAATGACAATGTATCAAAAGTGAGAAACATTCAAGATTCCAGCAAATTTTCATACAAAAATGTATTTAAGGGGCCTTTTTCAAGTAGTATTAAATTATACAACTAAACTGAGGTTTTCCATTAACAACACAATGACCAATATTGTAAATACAGAAGTTAATAGGAAATATTTTTGACAATGATAATAATACATGTAAATGGAATTTAGAAGGCAGCACTCAACAGATACAGTAGAGCACGAAACACGGAACAGTTACACAACACGACAGCGTACTGCGACAGACCCCCTCCCCCCAGTCCAGCAAACATTTGAGCCGTTCTCAAAGAAACCCGGGCTTAGTGACAAAACTACGAAAATCATGATAATATTATATCGTTAGAAGGACGAGACTCTTATAACAGTTTCTAAACGTTTGAACGAATTATTACATACAGTAACAAAGCTAGACTTTTGAAACTAACCACTCCCGCCAGATTCTTGAGTGAGGTTGTGGGCGGCACTCGAACGTTAGATATTTGACGTTAACAGTCGCGTCATAAATCCAGTGTTTGCTAAATTATTATAGCATAAAAACGGTGATTTTGCTCATACTTAAACGGGAAAAGAAAGGTACGTTATTGTAAAGATTCTCGCGCGCACGCGCTGTTGGTGTTCAGTTTTAAGTATGCTTATTTCAGGACCAAGCCGACGAAAATAAATGATTTACAGCGTTATATGAACTGTAATTCACATTCTAATTGTTACTACTAATCAATTTTTTTTTAAAAGTAAAATAATAAACGTAAACAACCCCCAATATCACTGTTTTCTTGGTATTTGCCGATACCGGAAGTCGACGCTCATAACAAAAACTTGTATGTGACCTAACGTTTGCTAAGCGACGTCGCGTTGGTTCCCGACGTCGCCAAAAATGTCCCGCCAAAATGTCATAATTTTGAAAAAAACATACTAATAAGTTATACGTGTTCTTTTTATGCTATAATAGCGTTCACGCCAGTCTTTCCGCGTTTATACATCTGCAAAGTCCCTCGGGAGTGTTGGTGCCCTCGCCCAGACGGGCTTGGGCTCCAACCGTCCCGTGGGACTCTGCAGATGTAATAGCACGAAAAAGCATGCGTTAACCCTACAAAAATGGACGAAATTGAAGCCATTGCAGAAGAACTACTTGATGGCAACTCGGCGCGCACATGGCGGGAAAAAGACGTCACGCCAAATATTTGAGGTATTTTGTGGGATATTTCCATAATTTAAGCTATTTGAAGCATGAAATAAATAGAATATTAGTATTTTACGATGTATGATATAGAGGCTATTTGTATTTTACCGTGTATGATCGAATGGTGAAATTATCGGGGAATAATCCAACGTTATTCCACCGTAAACAACCGATAAGCATGAAATAACGTTTGATAATTCACCTCGTGAGCAGCTGACTTATATTTTCACTCGTGCCTACACCACTCGTGAAAATATTACACCAGCTGCTCACTCGGTCAATTATCAAGCGATCATACACCGCAAAATACAAATATCCTCTATACTATTATATTGTCACTAAGGGAGGTCCGCTGCATACAGTTTATCACTATGATACGACTCCGGTCAATTGATATACTAAGCCCGGTTTTCAAAGAGAATGGCTCATTTATTTTGCACAAATCTGGTTTAATTTCAAACCAAGGTGAGAAATGCCGGTTGACCCCCCCCCCCAATAAAGTAAGCCAAGTATAAGCCTCAATTTACTTCTCCGTGCAAGGGTGTGGCAGTCTTTTAGTTCTATCTATCACATATACTACGATGTCGTTAATATGATTGTTATTTAGATTGTGTAGTACTTTGAATATATATATCCATTAAATTGAAACAATGAACGAAATGTGACGAACAATAAGTATCTGAACAAAATGAATGAATGGTGTTGAGTGATTGTATACTTTACGCCTTCCTGTATTTCATTGCCATTACGATGTATTTGCAAGATTCAATATGAACATTTAGAAACTGCTATAGTCAGTAAAGAGATAATGTATCTCTATCTATATAGGACTAGATACTACACTCAAAATACTTCTAATCGCTCGTCAAAGTTTCATAGAGTAAGTTTTGCGGTTTTCATTGTAACAGTTTCCTTAAATGTTTTAAAGTTCAAACTTCACTTCGTTAGTACGAAGAGGTCTGCTGTAATAGAATATACTAATGTTTGTATATACGACCCCCAATCCCCCGACGCAATAAATATGAAATGTCATGAGTCTCTGAATTTTGTAAAACAAACTATGGTCAATTTATGGTAAGTGATCAAGTTTTGATTCAGGGTTGCATTGAAGTTCATGTACATCGCAGTAAGGTTGAAATACACCCTACTTTAGTCAGAGGGGGGAATCACGTGGTGATTGCATTTCGGTTTTTCTAATGGCGGCGCCCATGTCAAACAGGTAATTTGCTGTTTTCTGTCTTTTTTCTTCGATATGTTAACATATTATACTGATCATGTTCTGGCCAACAACGTCCGGTTTCCATTGATATCTTGCTTTTGGCTGTAGGTGCCGTAGTTTTTGTGATTACCCTGTGCACAATTTCGAATCGACGACTTTCTGTTATGAAAACCGCGATTGCATTGGGTCTTAACGCAAAAAAGTCACGTTTTTTGTCAAATACTGGATTTTTCCAGATTATTATCGATAGTATATGTTCTCATTGCACAACATAGTATATGTGTCCTATCTGTTCAACATTAAGAGGCATTTTAACGATTTTATTCGAATTAATGAATAATGATTGCATTGGGAAACATATTTTTCATGGTTGCATTGAGTACCAAGCAGTACAACATAATCGAGAAGTTATACATGCGCTGTTTACTGTTGGCATTTAAAATATTTAACGATAAGAATATAATTTATAATACTTACATTGAAGTGCTATGTCAAAATAATATATCATATACATGTAGTCGGTATTTTCCATACAATTTATAAGGCATTCCTGTAGCACGCATTCAGAGTGTCGTATTAATTATTCATATTATCTTATTTCCAGTTTCTAAAGACATGTCAAGAAAGAAAAGTAACCTTCGACCATATATTTGACACAGTAGCGAGCTAGGTAGACGGCACTCAAACAAGAACACCAATCAAACACAAGATCGGGAAAACGAAAGCTAGAAAAAACACTGTTTAGTCACCATTCAAAGCAGCACATCTTTATCTAAAGTCGCCTTCTGATAAAGGTCTAAATCGCTTAGAACCTTATTTTGTTCCAACAAAGAGTTCACCAAATAAAAGTGAATATAATGTCTCTGAGGAAGTCAGCAATTAATCCGGGAACTATAATGTGTAAACTACTGGCAGTAGACGAACGTATATGTGAGTTGGGGTTTGAACCATTGTGCGATGATGACAACGACGATCAGACTGTTGAACCGGTATATTAAAGTCACGATTTTAATTAGCTATAACTTGGTAACTTCTCTGCAGAATTTAGCAATTTTGGCACTTTAGATGATTCCCAATTATGGAAAACATCATAAGATGGAAGAAAATGGAATAAAACATCCCGATGGTGCATGATTTAAAGTCTAAGAGGAACAACCCTTGCAAAATGAGTATTTTGTTCACCACACAATTTGCTAAATACGATACATGGTCTACTATTTGGACATAATTAAGTAGTTAACATTACGTCGTCGAGTATTGATCATTTGTTAAGAAACAGCCCAATGGTTCCATAATTCATTGTATGTAACGAATGATCGGAGAAAAAGTTGTGGGAGCAATAATGTGACATTAAAGTATCGGTACTATAACCAAATGGAAGAAAATCCAAGTACAGCCAAGATTATAAGTTCATGCCCCGAAGTCTAAATGAGATTGGCAAAATAGATTTATTTGTACAACTAAAGTAAGGGTATTGAACTCGTCGCCAGCAAGCAGTTTCCACTCCATAATATAGCTTTTCTTCTTCGGACGGAAAACTTGTTTTACTTTTCATCTACAACAAAATTTGAGGTACACGGAGAAGAAGAAGTGGTTTTGGAAACTGGATTGGAGGATATTTGGGCAACGTCTCGTAACTTGTATCCACTGAGAAAGTGTCTGCAAATGGCCGATAGGGGGCATTTCAGCTCCGAGTTATCTGTAATAAACTTTGTCGTTCCTGATATACATACATGTGTTGAGCTATTTGATCAATAAATAAAAGGACACCCTTTTTAAATACATATTTTTATTGTTTATGAAAAATTGGTAAATGGATTTGTTTTGAAAATATGATTAGAAACACTACTTGTGTTAATAAAAACTGAAAACAAATAATGTGAACCATATGTATGATTTTACATTCAATAAATTACAGAAACAACTTTATTTATGTAAAAGGAAATCACATTGTACAAATACACAAGGTCCAAGGTCTCACTATACTTAGATCATGTCGTGCCTATGTTAACGTAAAGGCATACACAATTGGATTGATGTTACAGTGAGACAAAACATGTGGTATGAGACATCATGAATGTTTGACTTTAAAACACATTTATAAGTAAATGTGTGCCCACAACCGTAAGTATTTGATTCTTTTACCGATTTTAACGAGACTTTCTCGACACTCAAGTCTAGAATGAGCAACACCATGTCTAAATACGCACATACTGTCTAAATCCCCAGGGATGGGACACGTAATCATGTAGTAATTCCCGAGTCTTGAAACCGGACCGAAGTCTTTTCCCAGGGACTTGGAGTAGATAAGGTTGTCAAATTCCCGACTGTTGGGAAGAGTCGTCTGTCTAATTTCCCTTTATATATACTGGTGCATCTTCCTCACATACCACATAGATCTTGTATGTCCACACTGATGACTAGTAATTTAGATCAAATATTTTGGTGAACCAAAATGAAGAAATCCAAATGCAATTCAAGTGGTTTTCAGTATTAAACGTTTCCTCGTGCGCTATTCCAGGGACCCTGTTATTAATTATTAAGTGTTGATATGACCCTATGTCGCTCATAGTAGCTAAATGTGAAAAGTGGGCAAAAGACATACGCATTGATAATAATTCATACGTTACTTAACACATACAACAAATTTTCGACGAAGAGGATTTATTTTTGTGCTCAAGTGAGCTAAAAAGAAATCACAGATTATGCAATATTAAAACAATATCAAAGAACGTGATCAAACTAACAATCTATGAAAAGTTTACTCGTACATGCTTAGTTTCACGTTTATGTCTATACGGTACACTAGTAGTTTACACGATGACAGCTTTTGCCACATCTATACAATGCGTTCCTTTTATCGCCCTGAATGCTGTTCTTGAATTTGATTCGAAACTACAGGTGTTGCAAGAAATCATATATCCAGTCTCATCATTGTGAAAGAGCGAGGTTTGCCGTTGTGCCTGTTGCCGAGTTATAGCTTATTAAAATAGTGACTTTAATCAGGAACTATCTAAATCCTAAAGATTATAATTACATTGTTCCTGCTTTAATATACCGGTTCAACAGTCTGATCGTCGTTGTCATCATCGCACAACGGTTCAAACCCCAACTCACATATACGTTCGTCTACTGCCAGTAGTTTACACATTATAGTTCCCGGATTAATTGCTGACTTCCTCAGAGACATTATATTCACTTTTATTTGGTGAACTCTTTGTTGGAACAAAATAAGGTTCTAAGAGATTTAGACCTTTATCAGAAGGCGACTTCAGATAAAGATGTGTTGCTTTGAATGGTGACTAAACAGTGTTATTTCTAGCTTTCGTTTTCCCGATCTTGTGTTTGATTGGTGTTCTTGATTGAGTGCCGTCTACCTAGCTCGCTACTGTGTCAAATATATGGTCGAAGGTTACTTTTCTTTCTTGACATGTATTTAGAAACTGGAAATAAGATAATATGAATAATTAATACGACACTCTGAATGCGTGCTACAGGAATGCCTTATAAATTGTATGGAAAATACCGACTACATGTATATGATATATTATTTTGACATAGCACTTCAATGTAAGTATTATAAATTATATTTTTATCGTTAAATATTTTAAATGCCAACAGTAAACAGCGCATGTATAACTTCTCGATTATGTTGTACTGCTTGGTACTCAATGCAACCATGAAAAATATGTTTCCCTATGCAATCATTATTCATTAATTCGAATAAAATCGTTAAAATGCCTCTTAATGCTGAACAGATAGGACACCTATACTATGTTGTGCAATGAGAACATATACTATCGATAATAATCTGGAAAAATCCAGTATTTGACAAAAAACGTGACTTTTTGCGTTAAGACCCAATGCAATCGCGGTTTTCATAACAGAAAGTCGTCGATTCGAAATTGTGCACAGGGTAATCACAAAAACTACGGCACCTACAGCCAAAAGCAAGATATCAATGAAAACCGGACGTTGTTGGCCAGAACATAGTCCGTATAATATGTTAACATATCGAAGAAAAAAGACAGAAAACAGCAAATTACCTGTTTGACATGGGCGCCGCCATTAGAAAAACCGAAATGCAACCACCACGTGATCACCCCCTCTGTTAGTACAAATTGTATTTATGTACGACCACAAGCGATACAATATATTCCTGTAATCGCATATGACTAAACACCCGAGATCAATACCTCAAACTATAATACTGTTCTACACAGGCAGATCGATGTCAAGACAAGCTTTAGAATTATGTTAAGGCATGAATACACTGAATGAGGGGGGGGGGGGCTATAAAATTAAATTTTGAAAATAGTGAACAAGTGCGCATGCTTGGATCGGTGCATCGCGCACCACACTCGATCGCTGCCACAACTATATTGAATAGTGTTCCGAACTTCTGATATTGGTCAGAAATTGAAAGTCGATAATGAACAATGAATGATTCATACACACCCCAGCCAGACAGAGAGATTAGGGTCATACAGAGATAAACAATACATATTGTCCTGTTCGGACCATATCAGCACATTTGCATACACAAGACGTCTGAAAAATTGGGCAACAATAAACCTGTCTTAATAGTATTGATAGAAATGTCAATATGGGAATAATACATCAATAAACCTATCCGAATCATCAACGCTGCAGATAAATGTTCTGACAACTTGACCACTGCAATGTCACAACTGCATTAATCACATATGCATGTAAACAACACTTAATTACTAATGTGTTTACCAATATTCCTCAAAACACATTATTGACTTCTAGAATTAGACTAATGTTTTTACCAATATTCCTCAAAACATATTATTGACTTCTAGAATTAGACATTTCCACGAAAAAAACAAAACATAATTATTGTTGGGAGGGGGGGCACGTAAAACGCGAAGATTATTACGACAATGGACGACTATTGGCATATCCAGTAATGAACAATAATCACGACTCAGTAATACAATCATGTATTATTTAATCATTATAAATCGTACATCAACGTGTGGGTATTCATATTGTTTTTCATTTAATGCCAACACTGATTGTATCGTTTTATTGCATGATGTTTTTAAAGTGCACCAACCTATATTCCTACGTACATTTTATAGTAACTTAGTAATAATTAATCGTTTATTATTGCGTAAGTTGTACGGTGTGTGTTTAAGCCTTTGGGGTATGATTTATTTATTTACACACATGAAACATTATGAATATCCTGCATACCTTAGCATTTTTGATCAATGCCTAATTTATTCTGGTCTGTTTACGGACAAACCCTTATAGCTATGTCATTCGTATTTCTCTATTCTCACCTGTATAAAAGCGTCACGTGACCGTCTGTCGTAGCCTCGTTTTTGTGTCTGTTCATAAATGACATGCCCAAATAAGGTAATAAAGTAATCTGCACATGCGTATTGTATGACTAAGTCGGAATATTGATCGCTGGCTATAAAATAACGGCCGTTGGTTTGACGGGTCATTCGAAAATTAGATCTTCGACAGTCAAGTCACGTTTGTGAAAATACACTACCTTAAAAATTAAAAATGTGCGACGAGGACGTAGCTGCTTTGGTTATTGACAATGGATCCGGCATGTGCAAAGCTGGATTCGCCGGAGATGACGCTCCAAGAGCCGTATTTCCATCAATTGTTGGACGACCAAGACATCAGGTAAGCCCCGTTTTTTGTACATTTTTTAGAAAAAATCTTGTACGTTTATTCGCTAATTTATTCAATATGATCGCGAATAACTTTCTAGCAACTGCACAGCTATTTCTTTTTAGTACCCTTACTCTAATGTATATCATGTACGCGTCCAGTTGTGACACGTGTTCCGGGTGCGCGATGTATTGTACCGATTATGTTACATTCGTATTGTCAGAAATTCTTTCATTTGTCTATTGTTAAATTCGATTATTTTTGTTATTTCTATGAAATATAAAAAAAACATTGCGTGCTTTTCATTTGTCTTAACTTCATTTGAAAAAGAAGTGTTTTAGATATCCATATTTGCGGCCACTCATTTGCATATTGCCGGCCGGTGTTGTAGTAGTTATGGGCGTGGCACTTGCGATATGCGTGGCATTTGTAAAATGTCGCTATGTTTGCATACATGCAAGTACATTATTTAGAGCAATACTTTGATGCATGGTATAAAGTGAACGGGGAATTAAATTTGCAGAAAATATGAATAAACCAAGCAAAAAAACTTAACAATATCCATTTATTATTTCCAGGGTGTGATGGTCGGTATGGGACAGAAGGACAGCTATGTTGGTGATGAAGCCCAGAGCAAGAGAGGTATCTTGACCCTTAAATACCCAATTGAACATGGTATTGTCACCAACTGGGACGATATGGAGAAGATCTGGCATCACACTTTCTACAATGAACTCCGTGTTGCACCAGAAGAACATCCAGTTTTACTCACTGAAGCTCCATTGAACCCTAAAGCCAACAGAGAAAAGATGACACAGATCATGTTTGAGACCTTCAACACACCAGCTATGTACGTAGCCATCCAGGCTGTGTTGTCTCTGTATGCTTCTGGTCGTACCACTGGTATTGTCATGGACTCTGGTGATGGTGTATCACACACAGTACCAATCTATGAAGGTTATGCCCTTCCCCACGCCATCTTGAGATTGGACTTGGCTGGTAGAGATCTTACTGATTACTTGATGAAGATCCTTACTGAACGTGGTTATTCTTTCACAACCACTGCCGAAAGAGAAATTGTTAGAGACATTAAGGAAAAATTGTGCTATGTTGCCTTGGACTTCGAGCAGGAAATGCAAACCGCTGCTTCATCCAGTTCATTGGAAAAGAGTTACGAACTCCCCGACGGTCAAGTCATCACCATTGGTAATGAAAGATTCCGTTGCCCAGAAGCTATGTTCCAGCCATCTTTCCTCGGTATGGAATCTGCCGGTATCCATGAAACCACTTACAACAGCATCATGAAATGTGATGTTGATATCCGTAAAGACTTGTATGCCAACACTGTATTGTCTGGAGGTTCAACCATGTTCCCAGGAATCGCCGACAGAATGCAAAAGGAAATCACTGCCCTCGCTCCATCCACCATGAAGATCAAAATCATTGCTCCTCCAGAGAGGAAATACTCCGTCTGGATCGGTGGCTCCATCTTGGCTTCTCTCTCCACCTTCCAACAGATGTGGATCAGCAAACAGGAATACGATGAATCCGGACCATCCATTGTCCACAGAAAATGCTTCTAAACTAACTAATAATGATCTGACAATTGTTGTAATTGATATATGTTCATCGTCGTCGCATATTTTGTGTTCACTTTTTATCATTCACAAAGTATTGAAATGGAGCACATATTATTACATGTAATTAGTATTAAGTATGTGATCTTTGTATTGTTATACATTTATACATTCGGCTAATGAGGTTTTCTTATTGCCCTAAGGTGATCTGTATTATTTTATAGGTTATTTTTCTAATGAAATAAAAAAGAAAAAATCCTGAAATAAAAATAATAAAATTATACGTTTTTCTGTTCTAAATATGGTATTTGATATGGCTTTGTAAGAAATAAGCCTGAAATAAGACATGTAGATGCTGAATTATCTTGGTGAATTACTTCATTCAAAGTCAACTCATACTTTGTTCACTACACACAGTTTGGTAAGCATGATCTTAGACGCTTTCTAGACTTTGAATTTCAAATTGGATATGTTTGCCAGCTAAATTGTAAGTTCATATGAACATACATCTGTACAGACTTGTATATAGAAAGAACATATTATATATACACATAACTTGAACAGCAAATTGACTTGCAACACACACGTGTCCATGAAAAACTATAGGGTGGCAACATTAAAATGGTAGTCATTTAACAATATTATTCGTGTATCTTTACAAAATTAAGATGTTTGTATTATAACTAACCAGATGGGATAAGCGTTGAATATTCACGATTCCCGTTTTCCATGTTGCCATTCTTAAAGTACTTGCATGTATTCATGAAGTACACAAGGTTTTGGTTAATTTAACACCAAAACACGTACCTGCAGGCGGAAAGTAATGTTGTCATTGAAGACCTGGGCATGGAGTTTCCGGCAGACATCAAGCTAAGCCTAAAACAACAAATCGACAAATAGTATCCACTTCACGTTCTATGTTTACACACTTCACACATATCATGAGAATGGATTTGCACATTTGGCCAAAAATGTGGGTCAACGACATTAAAATCGGGACATATGTACTGCAAAACGTAACTGGATGCTTCCTTGAGATTACAGGATTAAGATATTCGTTGCAGACTAGTATCGGCGTCGTCGGCACATCAATTCCTAATACTTAGTGATAGATATTGCTTTACATATGTATATGAACACAGTAGAAAAGTACGAACATATTCATAGGTTACCAAGTTAGCTGCCCTTGAAACTTAAGTTTGTTACCAAAACTTGACAAGACTCCATAAAGTGTAAAGAGCTACATTGTATATCGGAAGATATTTTTTTTTAAAAGTTTCAAAAACTGAAAACAAAATTATGCTTTCATATCCATTAGATCATTTTTCTCTTCATTTTTAACAGTAACTCTCTGTGATTTATTTTACATGCGAACTGTCCATTTTCTTACGAAAGTGTTCTAGAACATGCAAGTAATTTTTTTACATTGAATGACAGTAAGAATATAGCTCTATACACTTTAACGCCTAGTGACCTATCACTATGTTGCATCTTACTGAATATAGTACGATAGACTGTTCATATACAAACTTTGAAGTAATTCTTTGATTGGGGGAGGGGATCTCAACATCTTGCAAGAAACTGCCATGAACACAATTGTAATCAGCACTTAAACCTTTAATAAAGGGGGGCACTGGTATACAGAAATCGCCAATATAAAATAATACTAATGAGGAATTTAAGAAATGTCCGTTTGTACAAATATATGAGTAAGTATGTGTAATAATTATTTATAAACATCAATCGGTTTAATTAGTCATATTGGAAAAACAGCTGTCACGAGTCAACAGCAATACTATCAAATGACAAGAATGCAGCCCTGAGGGTAATACAGGCCGCTGGGGCAATTGATCATTTTTTATGACAAGATCGGACTTCATTGTCCCTAGTAAGGTAAAACATACAGACACTTGAATGATTAATCAATAGTAAGTATGTACGACTACCCGGTATATCCAGCCAATTTAGACATATATGTCTGAGTGAATGATGTATTGAAATAACCGATCCTTGATTATGTCTAGGAGTATATCGCTGGCACAGAATGAGATGGTCGTGATTATAAACTCGATATTTTGATGAATTAAGAAAAAAACCGGTCTACTAATGGTAAAACAAGCTGTTTCAACTTCCGTTTGGTCAACATGACAAGTTACGATTTTCATGAAAATAGGCTAAGAAGCGCACTGTGGTGCTGATATCTATAAATATGTATCAGGCTGGCAAGCGTTGCGTCGAAAATGTTTCCACAAAAATATTGCAACACACCATTGATACATGACGTATTGGATAACCCAAAATAAAGAAGGTACAATAATTAATAAACTCTTAGTCGTTATAATTATATACTCAATAATATCCAAATATCGAGTAGTGCCTAATGATTATTTCAATATGCAACTGAGTCCGTACACCTTTACTCAACAATAAAGCTATTTTGATCCAATCTAACAATTTCCATACAGAAGCATGTAACCCAATATCAATACCGACAGGGTAGGGCTTTGAGTGTCGCCAGATAACTACAAAATCGATATTTAAAAAAATCCTGTCTGAAATTTACTCTTTACGCATGGTAAAACAAGCTGTTAAAACTTCAGTTTGGTCAACAAGACAAGTTCCTATTTTCATGACAATGGCCTCATAAGAAACGCCTTTTTTAAAAAAATGTACCGGTCTGATAAGGTCGTTAGTAGCTTCGACCTTTTCATTCGAAGAGAGCGATGTGTCGAGGTGGAGATTGTGTACACAATACAGGGACTGGTAATCTTACTTATTCCTCTTCGCTCAGGGTTGAGCATAGGGTCATCACCACTGTCCGCCAGTTGTCTCAGGGTTGAGCATAGGGTCATCACCACTGTCCGCCAGTTGTCTCACGGTTGAGCATAGGGTCATCACCACTGTCCGCCAGTTGTCTCATGGTTGAGCATAGGGTCATCACCACTGTCCGCCAGTTGTCTCATGGTTGAGCATAGGGTCATCACCACTGTCCGCCAAATGTCTCAGACTTGTGCTTTCCGCCGCCCCGACATTTTTAGTTAATTTTATATACAGCAGCAGATTCAGCAAATAATCCTGGATTATATTATAACTAGTACATGTACTAGCTTGAGATTAAAATGATGAGAACTACCTGAATGATAACAGAGAGAAAGAGCCAACGCAGACGTATAGGTTGAGAGCAGCTGTGCAAGCCTTATGCAATGCCAATGAAGAGTGGGAAGAGAACCAAAGTTAAGTAGGTATAGCTCATCTGGACATTTATGCATGGCTATAATTACAAGATCATTGCTTTGGATATATCAATTTCCACAAGCAAATCGTGCAATATCAATATTTTAAATGTGTTTGTATGACTTCTGGGAAACTCCCCGATTATGAAAACATACAACCAGGGTTATAGATATACACAATAATGAATATATCGACTGTTAAATTATGTTAATTAAAAGGTCAGGATCGTATCAAATTCGTTAAGGTATACTAGCTTGCCCCTCCACATGGAACCAGCAACTTCTCCACATGTAGAGGAAAATTAACATTGATATCAAATTTTCATGGAAGGCTCTATCAAATAAATGATTTTCTAGCAGAAAAAATTACACACAGGGCATATACATTTGTAATACATATTCTGTCTCAAGTTTTCGTTTCTTCTATCATTGATAGTGGGGGCAATGAGGAAAATAACCGTACAGTAATCTTCTGAGAATAATTGAGGAAGTTATAAATTTTATAAAATTATTCATTAATTTCCTGCTTCTTCAAGGGAAACTCCCTTTCTATTAATCGGTTATTTACCCCATGAGTATCAAAATCCAGGAACTAGCAGAATTGACATTAATATGCCAATGACAAGTACATGTTCTTATTATTAGAGTATGTCTTCATAGCTCATTGGTAAGCATGCTTTTTTATGACTAATTCTGTGACCCAATGGAGGCACTCCTATGTCTTGCATATTTTTGCAATTTAATTTCACTGTTGAAAGAAACATGATTTTTACATTTGCTGCAAACTACACTATATATGTGGCTTAATTTGAGTGACAATTGTTTAACACGTTTTAAACATTATCTAACAAGATATAAAGTTTTTAGTTTTAAAACAAGATATTAAGTTTTTAGCTTTATGGAAGATCTAGGTAATGTTCAATTGAAGGGAGACAACTCAATTTTGTAATTTTTACTTAGGATGTTAAGCCTATGAAACATCAATATTCGATGTAACCCATTCAAGCAAAATGAATATAATGATATTCTCCAAATGCTGAGCATAGCCTTAATTTGCAAGTCAGCTTTCTGCTGAAATATGGTAAGAATATGAGTTTCTCCATCTGAATTTGCAGCCGGGTTGCGGGATTAGGCAGCAAGAGTGTTAACCACTGAACTACGGACAATCAGCGGGAATAGGCAGCAAGAGTGTTAACCACTGAGCTACGGATAATCAGCTGAGTCAAATACCTCATAAATGAAGTTACAATGAAGCAATATACAATGTTTTATACATTTTAATGATAGTTTCATTTGCGCAATGTACAAATATACACATGTATATAACTCACATTCTCTCACTCATAGCTTAAAATACACACAAGAGATTTTATGTAAAAGATGTATATGAGGGACTGTACAGGGAAGTATTTACAATGTTTATATGTAATCACAATGTCCTCCATGGAGGCAGGGATCATCAGCTGTCTGTTTGTTCAGCATCTTGTTGGATATATACTTGTTGACCGGAACCTGCTAACTGCTGTACTTGAAAAACACCCTGAAATCATACATAGTTCATTTAACATTATTATTTTCAATATTTTGGTCTGATTTGTTATTTTTCTGCTTTTGATCTTGCAGAAGAATTTCAGGAATCGGTGACATTTTTTCATTCAAATTTTTAAAAAACTCACATACTTTTCAATGAAATGCTGCAGACTCAAAGTTGAGTATCCTCAAGTACTAAGCATCATATTCAAGTACTTTTGAAGACATGAGCGTTAGCTTGCTGTACAAAGATGACAGTACCCATGGCCATCTTTAAACTCTTCAAGGAAGTGTTACAATCTCAAATTTGATTGCCCTCAAATACTAGGAATCATATTTAAGTACTTTTCATAACATGTGCAAACCTTAAAATCCAATGGCTATTATCATTCTTGCCAGCTTCTTGGGTGTTGTTTTCTTTGTGACTTTAAAGTCATTTCAAATCATCCGCCTCCTTTTGAAGAATAACTGGGTACATGAATTTTTATACCCCCACTCCCTGCGTTCTCATATGTCCATATTTACATTGTTAAAATAAACTACAGGTGCAAACTATACCTAGTAGTTCTACTAAGTCATTATGCCCAATCCTGAAAATGTGTCACAAGTCTGTTTCAGATGCCATTAGCCCCAACCTGTACAAGAGAACCTCGCTTCAAACATGGTAGCCCCAACCTGAACAAGAGAACCTCGGTTCAAACATGCTATATGCCCCAACCTGTACAAGAGAACCTCGGTTCAAACATGCTATATGCCCCAACCTGTACAAGAGAACCTCGGTTCAAACATGCTATATGCCCCAACCTGAACAAGAGAACCTCGCTTCAAACACGGTAGCCCCAACCTGTACAAGAGAACCTCGCTTCAAACATGGTAGCCCCAACCTGTACAAGAGAACCTCGGTTCAAACATGCTATATGCCCCAACCTGTACAAGAGAACCTCGCTTCAAACATGGTAGCCCCAACCTGTACAAGAGAACCTCGCTTCAAACATGGTTGCCCCAACCTGAACAAGAGAACCTCGGTTCAAACATGCTATATGCCCCAACCTGTACAAGAGAATCTCCGTTCAAACATGCTATATGCCCCAACCTGTACAAGAGAACCTCGCTTCAAACATGGTAGCCCCAACCTGTACAAGAGAACCTCGCTTCAAACATGGTAGCCCCAACCTGAACAAGAGAACCTCCGTTCAAACATGGTAGCCCCAACCTGTACAAGAGAACCTCGCTTCAAACATGGTAGCCCCAACCTGAACAAGAGAACCTCGGTTCAAACATGGTAGCCCCAACCTGTACAAGAGAACCTCGCTTCAAACATGGTAGCCCCAACCTGAACAAGAGAACCTCGCTTCAAACATGGTAGCCCCAACCTGAACAAGAGAACCTCCGTTCAAACATGCTATATGCCCCAACCTGAACAAGAGAACCTCGCTTCAAACATGGTAGCCCCAACCTGTACAAGAGAACCTCGCTTCAAACATGGTAGCCCCAACCTGTACAAGAGAACCTCTGTTCAAACATGGTAGCCCCAACCTGAACAAGAGAACCTCGCTTCAAACATGGTAGCCCCAACCTGTACAAGAGAACCTCGCTTCAAACATGGTAGCCCCAACCTGTACAAGAGAACCTCGCTTCAAACATGGTAGCCCCAACCTGTACAAGAGAACCTCGCTTCAAACATGGTAGCCCCAACCTGTACAAGAGAACCTCGGTTCAAACATGGTAGCCCCAACCTGTACAAGAGAACCTCGGTTCAAACATGGTAGCCCCAACCTGTACAAGAGAACCTCCGTTCAAACATGGTAGCCCCAACCTGTACAAGAGAACCTCCGTATAAACATGGTAGCCCCAACCTGTACAAGAGAACCTCCGTTCAAACATGGTAGCCCCAACCTGTACAAGAGAACCTCCGTTCAAACATGGTAGCCCCAACCTGTACAAGAGAACCTCGGTTCAAACATGGTAGCCCCAACCTGTACAAGAGAACCTCGGTTCAAACATGGTAGCCCCAACCTGTACAAGAGAACCTCGGTTCAAACATGGTAGCCCCAACCTGTACAAGAGAACCTCGGTTCAAACATGGTATATTGTTTCTGATGCCATTAGCCCCAACCTGTACAAGAGGACCTCGGTTCAAACATGCTATATTGTTTCTGATGCCATTAGCCCCAACCTGTACAAGAGAACCTCGGTTCAAACATGCTATATTGTTTCTGATGCCATTAGCCCCAACCTGTACAAGAGAACCTCGGTTCAAACATGCTATATTGTTTCTGATTAAAACACTCTCATTTTGAGTTAGGTTTCTTTTAATAGTAATACATACCTGATTAGCAAACTGTACTTGTTGTTCAGGTTGTGAGACGA
Organism: Spisula subtruncata; assembly: GCA_963678985.1. Lineage (NCBI taxonomy): Eukaryota > Metazoa > Mollusca > Bivalvia > Venerida > Mactridae > Spisula > Spisula subtruncata. Next base: position 20,787,331 of record OY787662.1, on the reverse strand, counting down.
CTGTTTGTTGTGTGGTTTGTTGAGGCTGGGAACCAGAGGTCTGTATGATTATAGGCTGGTTACTGGTTTTACCCTGTAATTGCATCTGTATAGCCTGTAACTGTTGTGGGGTGAGCTGAATCTGAAATAATACGAATTCTGATATTTTAAGACAAAATTAAACTTTATCTTCATACCAACATATTATAAACAACAACAGACAGACATATATACGGAAGTATTTTGCTGGCTTAAAATGAGGTCGTATTTATTACCTACTACCTCATAACACTCATGTACTTATTTGAATTCTGCATAGCAAGGCGCTTCTTACGAGTCTATTTTTATGAAAATCGGAACTTGAAATATTGACCAAACTGAAGTTTAAAAAGTTGATTTTTTAAATTAATAAGTAAAGAGTAGTTTTCAGACAGATTTTCTTGTTTTCTCAAAGTATTGACAGTCTTCGAATTTGGTCACTAGCACGAAGCCCGAGGCTAGTAAAAACTGGGTCGGGCTAGTAATTTTGTCTAGGTGACTAGTCCGAAAGGCTAGTGTAAATTGTAATAATTTTGATAATTTAATGGTCAGACTAGTAAATTTCACCTCGGGCTAGTAAATTTTGCCTTGTTGGTAGCCTGACTGGCTAGTTCTTTGAAAAGTTTTTCGTGAAGACTGTATTGATTTTGTACTAATGACCTTCTCATTCTAAGCCAGCGATTTGTGCACAAAATTATATTCTCAATTTTAACTTTGTTTTTAGTTTTGGAAAAGCAGTATTTGTTTCACAATCAAGGTATTAGGTATAAACAAAACAAAAATTTAATACGTCTTTAAATACAAACAAACAAGAGGGCCTGAAAGGCCCTAGGTCGCTCACCTGTTGCACAATGGTCTAGGTATCAGTACAACCTACATTCTGACCATATTTCATGAAGATTGGATCAAAATAGTGACCCCTGGAGTGAACACAATGAATTTCTAAGCATTTGACCTAGTAACCTAGTTTTTGACCCAACATGACCCAGTTTTGCACTTGGCCTAGATTTCATAGAGAACAACATTCTGACCAATTTTCATGAAGATTGGATCAAAATTATGACCTCTGGTGTGAACACTAAGTTTTTCTAAGATTTGACCTAGTGACCTAGTTTTTCACCCCACATGACCCAGTTTAAAACTTGGCCTAGATTTCATAGAGAACAACATTCTGATTAAGTTTCATAATTATTGGATCAAAACCACGACCTCTGGAGTGAACACAAGGTTTTTCTAAATTTTGACATAGTGACCTAGTTTTTGAACCCACGTGACCCAGTTTTGAACTTGGCCTAGATTCCATAGAGAACAACATTCTGACCAAGTTCCATGAAAGTACAATCAAAATTGCGACCTCTGGTGTGAACATTAGGTTTTTCTTAGATTTGACCTTGTGACCTAGTTTTTGACCCCACATGACCCAGTTTCGAACTTGGTCTAGATTTCATGGAGAACAACATTCTGACCAAGTTTTATGAAGATTAGACAAAAACGGTGACCTCTAGAGTGTACACAAGGTTTTTCTAAGATTTGACCTAGTGACCTAGTTTTTGACCCGGCATGACCCAGCTTTAAACTTGGCCTACATTTCATAGAGAACAACATTCTGACCAAGTTTCATGAAGATTGGATCAAATTGGTGACCTCTAGGGTGTACACAAGGTTTTAATAAGATTTGACCTAGTGACCTAGTTTTTGACCCCACGTGACCCAGTTTTGAACTCGGCCTAGATTCCATAGAGAACAACATTCTGACCAAGTTTCATGAAAGTACAATCAAGATTGCGACCTCTGGTGTGAACATTAGGTTTTTCTTAGATTTGACCTTGTGACCTAGTTTTTGACCCCACATGACCCAGTTTCGAACTTGGTCTAGATTTCATGGAAAACAACATTCTGACCAAGTTTTATGAAGATTAGACCAAAACGGTGACCTCTAGAGTGTACACAAGGTTTTTCTCAGATTTGACCTAGTGACCTAGTTTTTGACCCGGCATGACCCAGCTTTAAACTTGGCCTAGATTTCATAGAGAACAACATTCTGACCAAGTTTCATAAAGATTGGATCAAATTGGTGACCTCTAGCGTGTACACAAGGTTTTAATAAGATTTGACCTAGTGACCTAGTTTTTGACCCTGCATGACCCAGTTTTGAACTTGGCCTAGATTTCATTGAGAACAACATTCTGACCAAGTTTCATGAAGATTGGATCAAATTGGTGACCTCTAGGGTGTACACAAGGTTTTAATAAGATTTGACCTAGTGACCTAGTTTTTGACCCTGCATGACCCAGTTTTGAACTTGCCCTAGATTTTATGGAGAACACATTCTGACCAAGTTCCATGAAAGTACAATCAAAATTGCGACCTCTGGTGTGAACATTAGGTTTTTCTTAGATTTGACCTTGTGACCTAGTTTTTGACCCCACATGACCCAGTTTCGAACTTGGTCTAGATTTCATGGAGAACAACATTCTGACCAAGTTTTATGAAGATTAGACCAAAACGGTGACCTCTAGAGTGTACACAAGGTTTTTCTAAGATTTGACCTAGTGACCTAGTTTTTGACCCGGCATGACCCAGCTTTAAACTTAGCCTAGATTTTATAGAGAACAACATTCTGACCAAGTTTCATGAAGATTGGATCAAATTGGTGACCTCTAGGGTGTACACAAGGTTTTAATAAGATTTGACCTAGTGACCTAGTTTTTGACCCTGCATGACCCAGTTTTGAACTTGGCCTAGATTTCATGGAGAACAACATTCTGACCAAGTTTCATGAAGATTGGATCAAATTGGTGACCTCTAGGGTGTATACAAGGTTTTAATAAGATTTGACCTAGTGACCTAGTTTTTGACCCTGCATGACCCAGTTTTGAACCTGCCCTAGATTTTATGGAGAACAACATTCTGACCGAGTTTCATGAAGATTGGAACAAACTGGTGACATCTAGAGTGTACACAAGGTTTTCCTAAGATTTGACCTAGTGACCTAGTTTTTGACCCGGCATGACCCAGCTTTAAACTTAGCCTAGATTTCATAGAGAACAACATTCTGACCAAGTTTCATGAAGATTGGATCAAATTGGTGACCTCTAGGGTGTACCCAAGGTTTTAATAAGATTTGACCTAGTGACCTAGTTTTTGACCCTGCATGACCCAGTTTTGAACTTGGCCTAGATTTCATGGAGAACAACATTCTGACCAAGTTTCATGAAGATTGGATCAAATTGGTGACCTCTAGGGTGTATACAAGGTTTTAATAAGATTTGACCTAGTGACCTAGTTTTTGACCCTGCATGACCCAGTTTTGAACTTGCCCTAGATTTTATGGAGAACAACATTCTGACCAAGTTTCATGAAGATTGGAACAAACTGGTGACATCTAGAGTGTACACAAGGTTTTCCTAAGATTTGACCTAGTGACCTAGTTTTTGACCCCACATGACCCAGTTGCGAACTTGACCTAGATTTTATAGAGACAATCACTGTGATCAAGTTTCATTAAGATTTGATGAAAACTGTGACCTCTACAGTGCTTACAAGTCAAAATGTTGACGACGTACGACGGACGACGGACATTGGGCGATCACAATAGCTCACCTTGAGCACTTCGTGCTCAGGTGAGCTAAAAATGTATCAATTGTATACTGTACTCTGAAGAAGACAAGGTTGTTGAAAAACTTGAAATTCTGTGTTTATTGTACTTTACTTTATTTTATTGTATAAATGCTCGAACTTACAGGAACATTCTCCACCTGTCCTGATGGTGTAATAACTTGTTGAAATACTTGTGTCTGTGGCTGCTGTACTTGTTGTACCTATAAATACAATACATGCTTATACCTCCTGCATTCTTACAACTAGAATCATATTGTAACTAGAAATATGTCCATGGCACACGGCTGCCCCTATTATGGTATATAGTAAAAGTAACAAAGAGCCGTAACTCTGATAAAATTTGATCCAGCAAAAATTCCATCCTTTACGGTCAACTATACATTAAAGTTAGTAATCTGTGTAAGTGTGAAGAAATCCCCCTCGCCAATGGTTAAAGAGGCGTTCAGCACACAAGATTTGCGTTACGTATGTACGTACATTCTGACAGACAGACCGGCAGCACCAATACTATATGCCCCCCACTTATATAAGTGAGGGGGCACAAAAACCCATTTTTAATACATGTACATACAAATGATGAGTCAAACTCTTGCAATTGTGTAATTAGGCAAGGTAGTCTTAGTCTATAATTCTACAATTGAGGGAAAGTAACTCGATCTGGTTTTTGGGTAATAAATTATTAAAGGGACTAAACTCCATTTCAATGATAAAAACACGTTTTATGTCTACGTTTTAATCACGAAACTATGTTTAACGAATACATATAGAATTCATTTCAATTCACATTACAATCAAAGGCACTATTGATGAAAACTACCGAACGCATGTTTTACCGTCAGTTAATTAGGTTACAGCTTTTCTCTGCATTTAAACACGGTACACAGCGTTGAAATTGAATATATATTTTAATGCGTAAGTCAAGCTACAGATTTTTTTAAAAATTTAATAAACCTATGTTATGAGATTATTTTTCTTCTCGATAAATAAGTCCAGATTCGTATATAAATGTGTTAGGTAAGGTCAAGCAAAACAAACGTGATTTTAAGAGAGCTTTTCGATAAATTTTGCAATTTGCCATATGGAGTTGAGTCTCTTTAAATATTGCCTGTCAGGAAAGAATGGACAATTACAGCTCTACTTTCCTAATCGTCTAACTTTAGTCATCATAAGCCTCAATTTTAAAATGAAAGCTTTGGTAAATCTTACACAAAGATGATAAAAAGCTAAAAAGCTAGAAACTATTTGATACATGTAATGATGAAGTCCGATTCTGGCGATCTCAAAATAAGAGGGTCTCGTTAATACTTATAATGGAATAAATAAAATTTACACAGAACAAGAGGGCCCTTTTTGGCCCTAGGTCGCTCACCTGTTGCACATTGGTCTAGATATCAGTAAGACTTAAACCTTTCTATAATTTGACCTAGTGATCTAGCTTTTGACCGCAGATGATCCAGTTTAGAACTTCATTTATTTCATTGAGAGAAACATTCTGACCTAGTTTCATGAAGGTTGGATAAAAACCATGCCCTCTGGAGTTAACAAAAATATGTTTAAGTGATCTACTGAATTAGGCATCCATCTGCCAATATATAGAGGATATTTGTATTTTTCCGTGTATGATCGGCTGATAATTCACCGAGTGAGCAGCTGATGTAATATTTTCACGAGTGGCGTAGCCACGAGTTAAAATATAAGTCAGCTGCTTACGAGGTGAATTATCAAACGATCATACAAGGAAAAATACTAATATTCTATTTATTTCATGCTTCAAATAGCTTAAATGATGGAAATACTCCACTATATACATCAAATTTTTGCGTGACATCGTTTTCCCGCCATGCACGCGTCGAGTTACAATCAAATAATTCTTCAGCAATGGCTTCAATTTCGTCCATTTTTACATTTATGTACATATAATGTTCTGTTATTTGTTAAAGATTAAGAGAACAATTGAAAATGCTTATTATTTTATTTTTGGCGGCGGGGAATATTGTTTAAACAAGAGGGCCATGATGGCCCTATATCGCTCACCTGATTATAAACCCTGCACAATTTTCACCCAAAGGAATAATTTGAACATCTTGGTAGAAAATCACAAGATGATGCTACATACCAATAATAAAAATTCTAGGCAGTGTAGTTTTAGGCAAGAAGATATTAAAATGTTTTCCCTATATATAAGTCTATGTAAAACGGTGACCCCCGAGTAGGGCCAATTTTGACCCCAGGGGCATAATTTGAAAAATCTTGGTAGAGGACCACTAGATGATGCTACATACCAAATATCAAAGCTCTATGCAGTGTAGTTTTAGACAAGAAGATTTTTATATGTTTTCCCTATATAAGTCTATGTAAAACGGTGACCCCCGGGGTTGGGCCAATTTTGACCCCAGGGGCATAATTTGCACAATCTTGGTAGGGGACCACTAGATGATGCTACATACCAAATATCAAAGCTCTTAGGCATTTAAGTTATAGACAAGAAGATTTTTATATGTTTTCCCTATATAAGTCTAGGTAAAATGGTGACCCCCCGGACGGGGCCAATTTTGACCCCAGGGACATAATTTGAACAATCTTTGTAGAGGACTTCTAGCTGAGTCTACATACCAAATATGAAAGCCCTGGGCCAAGCGGTTTTGGAGAAGAAGATTTTTTAAGGTTTCCCCTATATAACTCTATGTAAAACTAAGGGCCCCTGGGGCGGGACCAATTTTGACCCCAGGGACATAATTTGAACAATCTTTGCAGAGGACCCCAAGGTGGTGCTACATACCAAATATGAAAACTCTAGGCCTTATGGTTTCAGAGAAGAAGATTTTTAAAGTTTCCTTTGTGAAAATCTATTTTTAGCCTGGGTGACCTACTTATGCGACAGACCGGAAATTTTTTAACAACTTTGAAAGAGGACCACTCAAGGATCATTCCTGTGAAATTTGATTAAATTCCATCAATTGGTTTAGGAGAAGAAGTCATTTAAAGGAATTGTTGACGGACGACGCCGGACAGCCACCTATCCTAAAAGCTCACCAGTGAGCACTTCGTGCTCAGGTGAGCTAAAAAGTAGTCCGTTTCCGTGAAATTATGAACTGTGAAATTATGGACTGTGAAATTATCGGGGAATAATCCACCGTTATTCCGCCATAAACCACCAATAAGCATGAAATAAATTTGAACCCCTATTATACTTCAATATTAGATACACATCCATTAAACAGACATCTTATCTAAACAGAGTTAAGACCCCCTTTGACATATCCTGTAATCATGTGACAGCTAGGTGAGACAAAGCTTTATCGAAGACAAACAAACCTGTGTTTGCTGTTGTTGTGCTGCCTGTTGCTGTGCGGCCTGTTGCTGTGCTGCCTGTTGTTGAACAACCTGTTGCTGTGCGGCCTGTTGTTGAGCAGCTTGTTGTTGCTGTTGTTGTTGAGGGGGTTGTATTGTGATAACTTGTTGAGATGGTTGTTGAGCCTGAAATGAAGTAGGTTAATATAATTGAACTGTTTTCAGGAACCCTGGGCTTAGTGACAAAATTACTAAAGTCACGATAATATATCGTTAGAAAGACAAGACTCTAATGAACAGTTTCTTAAAATTTGAACCAATTAATACATGTATAAATTAACAAATTTTATAGACTTTTAAAACTAACCACTCCCACCAAGATCTTGATTGACATCGCAAACGTCATTCAAACGTTTTTTTGACGTAACTTTGTCAATTATTTTATTAACCCAGTGTTTGATAAATTATTGACATATTTTTTTCATAATTTTATCACATTTTAGAATATTCTAATTTGAATAAAACACGACAAAATTGTAAGTAATGGTTTAAAGAGACAAGTAGCTGCTAATTGTGAACCACTAAACCCCTTGTTTTTCTCAAAGGGGTAGTCCTCGGAAATTGGTCACCACAGCTTAGAAATTACTTAAAATCAAATCGGTGAACAACACTTTTTTCTCATTTTAGACATATTTCTAAATATGATTACATACTGTATAGCGGGTAATTTTCGCGGGTGTTTAATTTTCCCTATATTCGGGGTCCACGTCGAAGGCGCGAAATCTAAACCCTGTGAAATAATCTCCTAAAAGTGTACAATTTTTACAAATGAAGACAATTCATCATTAATGTCAATGGGCTTTAAGAAATAACCCAACGTTGACCCAATTGTTTTGCAAGGTGTACAAATCAACGTATAATGTCGGTTCAGTAAAATAATAAATAGACTATGAAATATTATTCGAAATTAGATATTTGTGAAAAAAACGGGTTTAATCTCTATGCATGCGTATCAATATCGTGTATTTTCACAATTATAAGGGGTGAATTGTATATTAAAGACGGTGCATCAAACTTGTTCAATTGTAATAACAGTTTTGTTCGCGGAACATGTAAATGTTTGCCGGCTTAATTAATTTGTTTGTCAATACATAAATTTCTTATTTAAGCTCATGATAGCTTGCTCATTGTTTATACATCATCAAATTTGGATGGACCGTAATTTTTTAATCATTGATTATGGATAGCAATATTTGAGTTCATAAAGTGTACATATCTTCGCAATTTTAAAAACAAATCTTAATTAACATGCGGTATTGCATATACAGTTAGGCTTAATTTCCATGCTATTTTTTACGTACTTACACTGCAAAACTAACCTTAGTGGGACCTCCATATTTGTCTTTTATTTAACAAGGCTTTATTTTCGCGGTCAATGCCATTTGCGGGAAATCAAGACACCGCAAATTCAAAAGGATCCAATTAACGCGAAAATTGGACACCGTGAAATATACCCGCTATACAGTAATTATTATTTTAGTGTTTCTTAGCCCAGTTTTCCTGGAGAACGGCTCAGTTTTTTTATTTACAAAGATTTATAGCTCTGTATTGAGAAATTCTGACACCTTTATTTACAGTGTACTAACAAGATTTGAAGAAGCTGTCATAGACAGCGATATCCCAGCGGAAGAGAAGATAATCAACAAAGGGACATGACTCACAAAATCCTGACTATATACATTGTAGGTCCTCATAGTTGTTATTCGGTGAAAGTTTCGGCAAAATCCCTTCAAAATTCGGAGGAGTTGCACACAGAAGCTTGGACGGACAGACTAACCCCTACAATTAGCATATATCCCCTAGCTTCTGCAGGGAATGATAAAGATCTGAACATCAAGCAGTGAACTAAAGTGAACAACAAGACCAAGTATACTTACAGAGACGACATTTGTCTGAGCTGGTTGGGTGACTTGGAAAGGCTGTTGTAGAATTTGTCCACCTATAATACAGAATTCAAAAAGTAAGAGGCGAGAATGACTACTATCTCAATGGTACTGAGTACTAGTAGGACATGGATGATCCCACTCAATGGTACCGAGTACTAGTAGGACATGGATGATCCCTCTCAATGGTACCAAGTACTAGTAGGACATGGATGATCCCTCTCAATGGTACCAAGTACTAGTAGGACATGGATGATCCCACTCAATGGTACCAAGTACTAGTAGGACATGGATGATCCCACTCAATGGTACCAAGTACTAGTAGGACATGGATGATCCCACTCAATGGTACCAAGTACTAGTAGGACATGGATGATCCCACTCAATGGTACCAAGTACTAGTAGGACATGGATGATCCCACTCAATGGTACCAAGTACTAGTAGGACATGGATGATCCCACTCAATGGTACCAAGTACTAGTAGGACATGGATGATCCCACTTGCTGCATCAATGGTACCAAGTACTAGTAGGACATGGATGATCCCACTTGCTGCATCAATGCTCATTACTCTCAAATAATTTATTATGTAGGTGTGCATAGGGTGTAGGGGTGTAAAGGTATGCTGACCTTACGATGTGATACATACCAATATATTTTCAAACGGTTAGTTATATTTCGGCAGGGTTCCCGCTGTCGGTGGGGCTGAAGTCTGCAGTTTGTTCGTGTACCGCATTATACTGTAACACCCATAGTACTTACACATGCTGACTATTGGCAATATTCCTAACTTGATGTCAGACTGTGAGTGTAACTGAACTACTCACGTGTAACTTGATGTCAGACTGTGAGTGTAACTGAACTACTCACGTGAAACTTGATGTCAGACTGTGAGTGTAACTGAATTACTCACGTGTAACTTGATGTCAGACTGTGAGTGTAACTGAACTACTCACGTTTAACTTGATGTCAGACTGTGAGTGTAACTGAACTACTCACGTGTAACTTGATGTCAGACTGTGAGTGTAACTGAACTACTCACGTGTAACTTGATGTCAGACTGTGAGTGTAACTGAACTACTCACGTGTAACTTGATGTCAGACTGTGAGTGTAACTGAACTACTCATGTGTAACTTGATGTCAGACTGTGAGCATAACTGAACTACTCACATGTAACTTGATGTCAGACTGTGAGTGTAACTGAACTACTCACGTGTAACTTGATGTCAGACTGTGAGTGTAACTGAAATACTTACGTGTTACTTGATGTCAGACTGTGAGTGTAACTGAAATACTTACGTGTAACCTGATGTCAGTCTGTGAGTGTAACTGAACTACTCACGTGTAACTTGATGTCAGACTGTGAGTGTAACTGAACTACTCACGTTTAACTTGATGTCAGACTGTGAGTGTAACTGAACTACTCACGTGTAACTTGATGTCAGACTGTGAGTGTAACTGAACTACTCACGTGTAACTTGATGTCAGACTGTGAGCGTAACTGAACTACTCACATGTAACTTGATGTCAGACTGTGAGTGTAACTGAACTACTCATGTGTAACTTGATGTCAGACTGTGAGTGTAACTGAACTACTCACATGTAACTTGATGTCAGACTGTGAGTGTAACTGAATTACTCACGTGTAACTTGATGTCAGACTGTGAGTGTAACTGAACTACTCACGTGTAACTTGATGTCAGACTGTGAGTGTAACTGAATTACTCACGTGTAACCTGATGTCAGTCTGTGAGTGTAACTGAAATACTTACAGTTAACTTGATGTCAGACTGTGAGTGTAACTGAATTACTCACGTTTAACTTGATGTTAGACTGTGAGTGTAACTGAACTACTCACGCGTAACTTGATGTTAGACTGTGAGTGTAACTGAATTACTCACGTTTAACTTGATGTTAGACTGTGAGTGTAACTGAACTACTCACGTGTAACTTGATGTCAGACTGTGAGTGTAACTGAACTACTCACGTGTAACTTGATGTCAGACTGTGAGTGTAACTGAACTACTCACGTGTAACTTGATGTCAGACTGTGAGTGTAACTGAACTACTCATGTGTAACTTGATGTCAGACTGTGAGTGTAACTGAACTACTCACGTGTAACTTGATGTCAGACTGTGAGTGTAACTGAACTACTCACGTGTAACTTGATGTCAGACTGTGAGTGTAACTGAACTACTCACGTGTAACTTGATGTCAGACTGTGAGTGTAACTGAACTACTCATGTGTAACTTGATGTCAGACTGTGAGTGTAACTGAACTACTCACATGTAACTTGATGTCAGACTGTGAGTGTAACTGAATTACTCACGTGTAACCTGATGTCAGTCTGTGAGTGTAACTGAAATACTTACGTGTAACTTGATGTCAGTCTGTGAGTGTAACTGAATTACTCACGTTTAACTTGATGTTAGACTGTGAGTGTAACTGAATTACTCACGTTTAACTTGATGTTAGACTGTGAGTGTAACTGAATTACTCACGTTTAACTTGATGTCAGACTGTGAGTGTAACTGAATTACTCACGTTTAACTTGATGTTAGACTGTGAGTGTAACTGAATTACTCACGTTTAACTTGATGTTAGACTGTGAGTGTAACTGAATTACTCACGTTTAACTTGATGTCAGACTGTGAGTGTAACTGAATTACTCACGTTTAACTTGATGTTAGACTGTGAGTGTAACTGAATTACTCACGTTTAACTTGATGTCAGACTGTGAGTGTAACTGAACTACTAACTTGTAACTTGATGTCAGACTGTGAGCGTAACTGAACTACTCACAGATTTGTATACAACACAAACCAATTCCATCAATGTAACCAACTAAACTCTGCTGATAATTTCTCTTTTCTGCAGGATTTCCGGATTTATCTTGAATTGTAGGTTCCTAATAGGATAGGGAGACTAAGGATAGTTACATACCTGCTAGCTGTAATCCACTGACATTCTGTGTGTTACTTTGTGGAGCAGCTTGTTGTGGTGTCTGTTGTACCTGTGGCGTGGCTTGTACTGTAGTCTGGCTCTGTTGTTGTTGGGCTTGTTGTTGTGCCATTTGTAAGTAGTACTGTATCTGTTCTGGTAAAACTGACGTCCTTGCTTCATCCTGTATCAGAGAAACAATATGAAGGCTCAGTGCAAAACTACACTAACTACATCAATTTATAGATGCACATACTACAGTTTTACACTAAGCCCTCAAATAGCAATAGCATATGACCCTATTGGAAATAAGTGATTGCACTTTTATGGGTTATCCTGGACTGAAAGGTTTTAATAATTACATGATACAACATGAAATTGTAAGCACATAGTCAGTTTTAATGTTGAAAACATTAAAATGTAATGTATTTAGTTTAAAAGTTATTCCATAGGTTTAGCTTAGGTTCTATTCACTATTTCACACCACTTGTTTCTCTTTATCAAAAAGTCTGGCTGGTGCAACTATCAATGGCATATGCTTCAAAGGGCTACAAAAGGGTCTCAGAAAATTCAGACATTTTCTAAAAGGTTTTGTTGTTTGACAAAATTTGTGATATGATAATCATATGAAGTGAACTATAGCTAACACATTTTGTAAAAGAAATCAACAAGTTATGCCAAAAGTTTGTAGCATTTCTACCCAAATCTTGTTTGTACGTAAACCAACTTTCTTAGAGAAATGAAAAAGCCACAAAAACATCAGTGTTTAGAACAAGGGACATAAATCTGTCAAAATTCAACTCATGAAAAGTCAGAAGTATGAGCCATTCAATTAAATACAGTTAAAGGGAGACAACTCAAATATAAATTCTATTACCTGTCTTTTGGCTGGTTTTATATCTTCTCTTGGTACAATATCTATTAGAAAGTCAAACTGATCAAACTTGGTGATCGCCATGGCAATATCATTTCTCTGTAAACATATTGTTTATTTGACTTTAGTCATGAAACAGTTTAACTAATATAGTTCTGTTGGATATTACAGTTGATAACAATTTCCAGAAAATGGGACAATGTACTAAAAATTATGTATCATTAATTGCATGTTCAACACATTCTACAATAGATGAAAGGAAGAAATTTGGAAATTCCTGAAATTGTGTCGTTTTGAGTCTATAGGGAAAACAGAGGAAAAATCAGCTTTTAGAACATTCAAAATCGTGAACTTTCAGGCTACTCCTAAATAATTCAGTTCTATTAATAAAGTATTTTATAAGTACACCATCTTGTTTGTTTCTATAAATCAATACATTTTGGTAATTTTGAATAACTGTGCATTTCAGTTACTATATGTCTAGCCTAACTAAGGGAATCAAGTCTATGGTTGATTCAAGAGAAAAATGGCTAACCCCACTTCCTGACCCAAGTCACTGCCAAGTGCAAAAAGATCATTTTAAGCCTGGACCATTTTGTTTCAAAGATTTTAAGGGGAAACGGATGAAAATGTCGAAAGGAGGAAAAATACCTCCCTGATTAATCATAATATGTTTTATATATATTCTTTTTTTTAACCAATTGTAATGTACTACTGGTAGTTATAAGATGAACATCAGAGACTGCAAACAAAATTAATGTACCTGTAAAGTTCTTCTTTTGTTATCTTCTGTGTGTATCCAAGCTCTCAGTGACAACTCACTGACAAATATCTCACATGCTTTAGAGAACAAAACTGGAGCTTCCGCACTGATCATCTGTAATTAAACAGTGTTTGGTTGGTTGGTCAACAAGTGATTTAAGTTATGAAGCCGGACCGTAGCCATGCTGGGGCATACAGTGGTGCAAATATTTTTCCTAAATAAGCAGGTTTTTTTAAGAATTAAGCAAAAAATGGCCCTAGAAATGATTTGCCTGTCCTCATGCTTTTTTGTCTCTGGATATGGCCGTCTGATAGCTTAGATAATAGAACTGAAGACAACTTTACCTAGAAACACTAAACTTGGTTTTTTTACTTAATGAAGGGGCAATAAATTGTATAATTCTTACAATATAAACAAGAGCACAGCTAAGCGGCACATTATAGGCCCGAAACAAAAACAATGACGCAACATCTGAACACGGAATAGCAGTGGAAAACTTCAAAGTCCCCCTGTGACCTTGGCCTTTGACATGGGAACCTGAATCAAGTGTGTGACACATTTTGTCTACCTCTGGTAATTATTTGTGCCAGATCATTCCATTAGTAAGAAAGATATAGCCCAGACACAGAATAGCAGTGCAAAATTTCAAAGTCCTCCAGTGACCTTGACCTTTCACCAAGGGACCTAGGTCATGCGTATGACACTTTGTCTCCATCATCCATGTGGTAATCATTTGTGCCAAGTTATTTTAAAATCCTATCACAAGTGAGGAAGATACAGCCCGGACACGGAATTACTAACAGATGGACGGACAGACAATGGAGACCATAACATAATACAACCCCTTCAGGCATATAAAAATTATAATTAAACTTTATCCTTAACATCAGTTATTATAATGAACAATGGATAATCTGACCTTGACATCTTCATCGAGTTTCATAATTTTCTTGATTCTAGCTAGGGGCAGCTCCTGCTGTCTGAAGTGGTCCTGTAAAAATAAATAAATTCTAAAATTAACTGTGGGAAACTTCACTATGTAAACATAAAATAAGTTGTGGGATATTAAAGCCCTTCCATAAAATTATTAATAATTTACCGGTAAATATTTAATTATCGTTTATTGTTTTATCTAGTGATACTACAACCAAGTTGGAAGCATTCGATTTTAAATAAAACATACTCAACCGCTTTAAAAACACTACTGAAAATAATCAAAATTTGTCAAAAACCTATTTTTGCTAAAATTAATAGTTAACACGGTTTGTTCAGTTCTTCAGCTTGACCTAATTATAGAAAACGATTTTGTTTTCATTCGGAATACCCCGCCCAAAGAACTTTTTTATTTTGCATGTTTTGCATGTGCAGCTCGATCGTGTCGACCTATGTGGCCAATATTGACTTTAAACTGTACGCTGTTGGTTTACACATAGAAAAAAACAACAGAAACAGTATGAACAAATGGTATTTTTATGCTGCGAACATCTCGAATATTTGTTTGGATGATTGTGCCTCGCTTCCAACTGAAAAGAGCATCGGTGTCTTAGCATGGCGGTTCAGCTGTCTCCACACAACGATTGTGGGCTTAGCAAATGACACAGTCAAAGACCGACCAGGATGAAACATGCTAAAGGTATTGAGCCCGAGCTATGAGGAAACATGACACAGATTGGGCCACTGTTATTGGTTCCGCATGGTTGCACACAGTGTCAAAAGAATGCCGAGTGTCAATAAACAAGTACATGATTGCATTTTGATACATGTAACTATTCTATACATAATTGTCAATCAAAAGGAAAATCATTTTAGTACACTTTTAAACGAGTTTAGAGCTGAATGACCCAACTTTTTGTCTTCAAGCTCCTTCATAGTGTTGATTTGAGGTGCCATATAAGCACGATGGGAAATATCCTGACAGTCTGATGCTCATAACTAAGAGTTCAAGTTTAAATAAGACTTGAATCCATCTTATGTTCACATAATGCGCATATATCTGGACCGCACTTGGTCGTATGGTATTAGCCAGACAGCCAAAGCCACATAACATTTATAATTCAAGTTAAGCTTTGCTTGGATGGTTAGAAACATCATGTCGAACATAATTCTATCCAATTACGTAATTAATGTTATTCTTTAGGAGAAACCACGTACATGCATCAATGTAGAAGGCTCTTATAATTGCTTTTGAAATTGTGACTTTCACTTTCATGGGTCACTGTGTTATCAATATCATAATTTATTTTAAACTCGTAATAATGGCATGAAAATCACATAACTTGTTGTGCATATACTGACAATTATTAATCCGAAAATAAATAAGCATAGATTGACGTTTTCATCACTTAAATCAATATTTCATATGTGGTGTGCTTTTAAAGGATTTGAGTGTATTTCTGATTTAAAATTTATGTTTTAAGGATGGAGTTTATCAAAGGAATTAAATCTCCAATAGTACATCTAGTTATTTAAATTTCCAATCCACCAACCTTTCAATTTTATTTCCATAAAATAAATCTTTAAATTACAGCTAAAATACTTTCTAAAAGACTAAAACAGTTCAGTATTTGGAATAGTAAAGTAATTACTTACATTTTTCAAACTTCGAATGTCTTCTGAAACTTTAGGCCAAAAGTTGTGTAAAAGATTTGCTGCCTCTGTGGAAACATTGGCTCCGTTGGTAACAAAATTGTTAGCATCTGTCATGTTTTTGTATCTATGGATTAATACAGTCAAGAAGTGGCTAAAAATATAAAACAATGTATGCTTTATTATACATATATAAGTTTATAGCTTCTTAACATCTAACTAATAATACTTAACTTTGTTAAAACTATCTTTCGTTTGACCAAAATAAATTAATATTGAGGTTAAGGTATCATGCCGAAAATGGGGTAGGTAGGAAAACTTTTATTTTACTTATGTATTGATTGTTCTCTTTTGGCCTTAAATTTCTGCTGCAATTAATTAATAATTTATGTGTTACATGTGTAAATTTACATGGTAAGTCATTAGAAACCTCGCCCCAAAAAAGGAAGGTTTTTATCCTTTTTCAAACGCCGGAAAAATACCTGCCCCCCCCTGGGCTTCCCCAGGTAAAACCTGCAGCTATTTTCTTCCTTTCCCCTGCCCTTCCCATTGATTGAGGTGGGGGGTTCAATTGACTTGTCACTATGCATAATGTGTCAGTTGCAACCATGGCCCCAACCCCTGGGATGGGCGGGCGATAGCCAGGGGTTGACACTATTTTTGGTCACTGGTCCAATAGGAAAGAAGTGTTTAATTTGTAAAGAAAACATTTAGGTCCTTGATGATTTTCACTGGTCCTTCAAGATTTTCACTGGCTCGGGGACAATATCTAGTAGTAAGGGGCTGGGGAAATACATGTACCGGAGAATTTACCAATGAGTAGCTGAATGACAACCCGAAAAGTAAAAATCCTCGTCCATCCCCAGTGTGGGGGGGGATGGATGCAAGTGACTCACTGATCAATGCATAACTTATAAATGCACCAGTCAGTTGCATCAACGGCCAGTGGCCCCCACCTCCAGGGATAGCCGTGGAAACGGCAATGTTGTTACCTTGCAGCTTCCCGTGCACAGCCTTGGAAATGTTGGGATTTTTTCCCAAAACCAACACCAATAATTAATATTTAGTAAATTAGTTGTCAGGTGCCAGGGGAATACCAGAGATTTTACCATCAGCTTTCCCTCACAGGGCATTGGCAGGGCCTTTTTTCCTAAAATTGGGAAGGGGCCTTAGCCTCTTAATTTTCGGGAAAATATTGGTTTATTTCATGATTTGGGAAACAAACCAGAGGCCCCTGAGAGGCCAGTTATGCTCACCTGAGTAGTGCAGGGTTCAAATTATCACTGACATGTTATTCAAGTATTTTTGACAGTACTGGGAGTATTGAGATTGGGCGGTATATATATATATAGTTGTTTGCATCTGATTTGGATCCTTTTTGAAAATTGGTAGCTACAACCTTTGCTTTTTTGAAGAGGTTTGGAAAAGTTGCAGACAAGATACTTTTAATTTTATTGTATATTGAATAGACCATATGAGACCCATATGGTCATGTTTGCTGGGATGTTTGATGCTTTTTTAATTAAAATAAGAATCTACATGTATGCACTGCCACAGAACCATCATGATGACGTCACATATTCACAGGGAAATTATATGGCTAACAAAATTTTGTAAGAGAGAACTTGTGTGACATAGAAACACAGCATATTTTGAACTGTCAAAAGTGTTGAACGTGACTAGTTTACTATAGTATTTACGTTTAGATAGAAGCCGATGGGAACAAGTGTTACCAGTGGCTAAAATTTTCAGAACGGACCAATAAATTGGACAGAAATGAGACCCAATCAAGTCAATCAGATTACAACCTCCCCGCCAATGAAAATAAAGCTTTGAAACGATGCCAATGCCGATGAATGGAGCTACCAGCACAAGCGAAAAAAACAAAATGACACAGCTGAGATCAGTTACACGCACACATACTGACACATCGATATTAAATAAACATATTCTTACTCTTTTTCGCCGAAACCTTGTATACAACAATGATCAATGGCGGCTTACTTTCTGACCTAATTTATTGGCGCATGCGTGAACTTTCTGTTGTGTTCAATAACTTCCGGACCAACTTCAAGTTGGAAAATCACAAAAAGTACCGGCTTTGTCATGCAGGTTAACGAATGCATTCAAACATTTCTTGTGTTACATTGACCGCAATTACTCCATTATATTTTCTTACTAAAAGACGCTGGCATCAGACGTTTACTGAAGAAAAAAACATGTGTTTACATTCGTACTCAATATTTATCGTACTCGGCCCAATCGGTGACAATGCCAGTGTTTTCACTATTGACAATGAATTGTGTTCAGGGTTGGCACATAAAACCCGCCCTTTAGAACCCCTTAAAACCCGGGTTTTAAAGGGTTGGATTTTATCACTTAAACCCAATTTGAGGGGTTTAAGCATGTTTTTCCGTATTTTGTGGGTTTCAAGAAAATTATTTCTGAAAAATCATATGTAAGACTGTAATAACCCTATAATTGGGTTAACTGATCTTGAAAGTAGCATGTAGGTTAACATTAACACCATTTTAAAGCAGATAATAGCCTTTCACATACTTGAAAGGTGTGATATACAATGCTAAACACTGTCTGACTCTGACACCTTCAAAGGTGCTATTCAAGGCACTTCTTCATGTAATTTTATGAAATTATTTATGAAATTTTTTTTAGACATTCGCGTCTTTAAGGAGAAATTTAGCTAGCGCCTGCAAAATATTATGAATAGTGATATTTTTAAATGGGTTGTATTAAATTTTGTAAAAAACTGTTACACTGAACACTAATTTTGCTTTAAATGCCTATAATTATTCTTTATAATGTACTATAACAGTCAATAGATCTACATTTGTATGATCAACAAGTGGTCAAATGAACTGGTCAAATCATTTTCAAAGTGGTGGATTGGACTGGTCAATTAAAATTCAATGTGAAATAAAAAAAGTCTATAACAGAATGTAGGGTTAACGCATGCTTTTTCGTGCTATTACATCTGCAGAGTCCCAAGGGGCGGTTGGTGCCCAAGCCTGGCAGATGTATTAACCAAAAAGGCTTGCGTAAACGCTATTATAGCATAAAAACAACTCTTTATTCGTATGTTTTTCAAAATTATGACATTTTGGCGGGACATTTTGGGCGACGTCAGGAAAACAAACGTGACGTCGCTTGGGAAACGTTACGTCACATACAAGTTTTTGTTATGAGCGTCGACTTCTTGTGTCGGCAAATACCATGAAAACAGTGACATTGGGGTTTGGTTACGTTGAAAGTATTATAGAAAATTGATTAGTAGTTACAATTAGAATGTGAATTACAGTTCATATAACGCTGTAAATCATTTATTTTCGTCGGCTGGGTCCTGAAATGAATCATTACAATAACGTACCTTTCTCTTCCCGTTTAAGTATGAGCAAATTTTTAATAATTATCACCGTTTTTATGCTGCAACAGTTTTTAAATGACTTGGAAGTTTTAATCTCAACATATATATCATACATTAATGAATTATTATATTTGCATTCAAAATGAAATACACTTGTTACAAGGCCAATTAAAATATTTAATAAATAAATATACTCATTTCAATAATGAAAGTTCAAATGTTATATTAGAATGTGCATGAAAGAGACAGTTATAAATATTGATAATCAGTTAGACTTGTATAAATTGGTATTAACTAAAGCAAAATTGTCAAAACATGTCAACTAAGTGTAAAACTGACAACTAACAGATTATGCAATATTATGTCATTGTCTTTAACAAAGGATTAGCTGGGGGAATGTTTACACAACTGGAGATAATCCTACAAAACAAAATAAAGATGCTATCTTTTAGGACAATTTTCTACACTAAGTGAATCAGTTTCAAGCGTCCCATTCAGTACAATTTTACATTAATGACCCGAGAACTTGTATGAAATAAATATAATTTAAACAAATAACAACAGAAAATATATTAAGTTAAGGCAGTGGCTAGGATTATGGTAGCTTAATCCTAGACCCACAGGCTATGATTATGGAAGTTCCGTAATTCTAGCAAATCCTACGAGGACTGTCTAGGATTGCGAAGATTTATTTTGAGTGTAATTAAACGTGCAGTTGACTTTTATGACATGTTAACATTAATACTTCATGAACTTATACAATTTTTTGCATATTTATTGACAAATTAATTGACATAGCAGTACAGTCAAGCAGGGACTCTAGATACTATTTATAGACAAGGTCTCGAGTCAAGTAATCAGTTTTTGGCGGAAAGTATTTGAATGCAAATAATTTTAATATCATAAAGTTATCAATTGAATAATTAATGTCAACATCATACATGTTTAAATGTACTTGATATAAAAACTTCCATAATCCTAGCCACTGCCTTAAGTTAATAACCTTAATTTTTTGCACTAGGCATGATATACAAATTTATGTACATAGTGTTTTATATGGAAGCATTATTTCATATGTCCAATTCACTCGACCTCTTGTATTGTAGTATTTCCCGATATTTCCCTGTATTTCTCACCGTCCTGTCCGTTACTCAATCGAATGTCTGTTATGCCAACACTGGGGTATGTAGAACATATACTATATTTAGAATTCAACAAAGGACGGGTTTCATGAGAAGACACAACATTATGAAACTGAAGTATAGTAACAACATTGTGACATTATGCCAAAATTGATAAGATCACTAAAAATCACAAATTTGGCAAACCCAATTAATGTATCGGCTTCTAATTGATTTGATTGATTTTATTTCAGAAGGAAGAAAAGCAATTGGAGAGCTCATTGGAGTCTATGATACAGCGTGTTAGTGAATTGAAAAATTCCCTTGGTGCACTTATATTCAAATTGGAACATGAGTATGAAACCCTAAATTGGTGAGTATTGACTTACAGGTGTGTGAGCTCACAGCTTTCATTTCAAAACCAGTGTACAATTGTAGTGATACACTACACTGGTGTGCATATTGGACATAGAATATATAATTTAAGGTTGATTGTGAAACAAGTGAGCCGAGTGTCTAGGATTTAATTACTAATAGGGGATAAACTTATGTAAGCTGCCGGCTAGCTCAGTCAGTAGAGCATTCTCATTGTATTGTTCGAGCTCCAGTCTGGTTGCACATTTTTCTCACCCTATTACATTTGGTGCCCGATGCAAATAACCCACCTTACACCCTCAGAACGTGCCACAGAGGTTTGAGCCTCGGTCTGATTGCACATTTTTCTTACCCTGTTACACAAGTTCTACAACATATATCATTAAACTAATTGTTCTTCACTTATACATGATAATGTCTAAAGTCAAAATTATTCACATTACTCACACGTCAGTGTTTGACAAAAACACATGACAGGACATCCTTATCCTATCGACATATATGTGTCCCTTTTGGAACTGCAAACAGTAGCTGTTGTACAGAGGTTGTTGCACTACAGAGGACTGCTCTGTCCTGCACATAGCCTAATGGATGTATTTATCTTCATATTATTTTGTAGGCCCTCAGTGCTGGATAACTTTGCCTTGCTGTCTGGACAGTTAAATTCTCTAGGACGTCTTCTCAAGAGTGATAAAATTCCTTCACTGAAGAATCAATTATTACTTCCCTTGTTGTTACTTCCAGACCCAGATGAAAATTTGAGGGTGAGTTACTTCCTAATAGGGAATGATTATGTAAGGTATATTATAATTCAAGTGTCTTTTCATATTTTATTTGAAGAGGAAGAAAAGTCCTAATTGCTGACATTATGATGAAATAAATTTCTTCCTTTGTAGTTTCTAATGCACCATTAGACTCATTACATGTATAATGCTAAAATATAACTGATGTTAATCTAAAAACCAATTATTTTATACTTAAGTTATAATCTTGTCACCATTTGTTTTTCATTTTATGAATTTGACTAAAATACTGTTATAAAAATTCATCTTTGAGGGATTTTCTTCAAAATGCAGGAGTTGGAACATAGTATGCCTGAAGTTTGGTGGAAAATTATTTGCATTTCAAAAATATAGGGGAATTGATTCTGAAGACCTTAATTTTATGGAAAATGTGGATGTTTTAATGCAATTTTGACTAGGGAAGAAACCTTATAAAATATACTGGAGTGTCATAATCATAATGAAAAGCTCTGCAAATATAAAATATGATGTTCAATGTTGGCATACTGGGACTGGTATATAAAACATGATGTTCAATGTTGGCATACTGGGACTGGTATATAAAATATGATGTTCAATGTTGGCATACTGGGACTGGTATATAAAATATGATGTTCAATGTTGGCATACTGGGACTGGTATATAAAACATGATGTTCAATGTTGGCATACTGGGACTGGTATATAAAATATGATGTTCGATGTTGGCATACTGGGACTGGTATATAAAACATGATGTTCGATGTTGGCATACTTGGACTGGGATATTAAATATGATGTTCAATGTTGGCATACTGGGACTGGGATATTAAATATGATGTTCAATGTTGGCATACTGGGACTGGGATATTAAATATGATGTTCAATGTTGGCATACTGGGACTGGTATATAAAACATGATGTTCAATGTTGGCATACTGGGACTGGTATATAAAATATGATGTTCAATGTTGGCATACTGGGACTGGTATATAAAACATGATGTTCGATGTTGGCATACTGGGACTGGGATATTAAATATGATGTTCAATGTTGGCATACTGGGACTGGTATATAAAATATGATGTTCAATGTTGGCATACTGGGACTGGGATATTAAATTTGATGTTCAATGTTGGCATACTGGGACTGGTATATAAAACAAGATGTTCAATGTTGGCATACTGGGACTGGTATATAAAATATGATGTTCAATGTTGGCATACTGGGACTGGTATATAAAACATGATGTTCAATGTTGGCATACTTGGACTGGTATATAAAATATGATGTTCAATGTTGGCATACTGGGACTGGTATATAAAATATGATGTTCAATGTTGGCATACTGGGACTGGGATATTAAATATGATGTTCAATGTTGGCATACTGGGACTGGCATGTAAAATATGATGTTCAATGTTGGCATACTGGGACTTGGTTAGGAGTTTTGCAAATTATTCCACCTAAGTACAATAATAAATGAAGTTAACATTGCACTTTTACTTACAGAAACTAACTGAAGGCAGATTGTTATGTTTCAATCATGAAGTTGCACCTAATTATTTGAGAACCAAACTGGAACCTGAGGTTGAGGAGAAGACTCAACAACTGGTAACCAAAGCTCAACAAACCACACAGGAACAAGCGCAGGTAACCTGGTAACTAAAGCTCAATAAACCACACAGGAACAAGCACAGGTAACCTGGTAACTAAAGCTCAACAAACCACACAGGAACAAGCACAGGTAACCTGGTAACTAAAGCTCAACAAACCACACAGGAACAAGCACAGGTAACCTGGTAACCAAAGCTCAACAAACCACACAGGAACAAGCACAGGTAACCTGGTAACTAAAGCTCAACAAACCACACAGGAACAAGCACAGGTAACCTGGTAACCAAAGCTCAACAAACCACACAGGAACAAGCACAGGTAACCTGGTAACCAAAGCTCAACAAACCACACAGGAACAAGCACAGGTAACCTGGTAACCAAAGCTCAACAAACCACACAGGAACAAGCACAGGTAACCTGGTAACTAAAGCTCAACAAACCACACAGGAACAAGCATAACTTGTGCAGTCTTGAAATTTGGACTACCCTCATTACCCCCCTTGTCAAACTTAATGCTGCTTATGTCCCGTATCTTCATCTTGAATATAACTGTCTCAAAATGTTGAATTGTTTCGAGTTTTATATTTGATTGTTTACTTTAATTGTGTGGTTATACTGTGTAGTAAATAAACTTATAGTTTATCCTTCTTTTTTGTCCAATCAAAAGCTAGGGATTTTCCAATTTTGGGACCACTTATTCATTTATTTTTGCAATGGGTATAATAACTATTTAGTAAATCTGTTTATTAGGACAATTTTGCTGATTTCAAATATGGAAAACTAGACCCGCCTACCCTCCTTATTTTACTGTTAATCTATCAGCAAGCATAAATGGAATTTTGTGCAATTTCACTCTCATTATCCCATAAATAGAGAAACTCGGGTCCCTGTCCGGTGAGAACAATGTTATCAGGCGAGGTGATATCGTTCGAGTGGCGAGGTTTACCGAGCCATCCCGTGTGATATCGCCAAGCCTGATAACATTGTTCGAGCCGGACAGGGACCCGAGTTTCTATTTATCATGAAACCAACAACGGGGCACAATTTAGAGGTTTAAACTAAGAGTTGTCGATCGTTCTTAGACCGCCCGATTAACACAACTCCATTTGCTTCCGTACACAAAATATAGTTCTCAATTCTACGATGTTCAATTAAAAAAAAAATTAAACAATAAATAAAATAAATTTCAATTTTTTCATCAAAACGATAAATCTAAGCAAATTATAAGTATTACCAAAATAAGAACATCGTGTCGTAAAAGTAGAATTAAATTCCGCTCATGAATTTTTGATGATTTTGTTCTGGATGATTCATCAATGAAACGTCATCAATGACGTAGTGTGTGTGGAGAAGGTCGTTAATTGTGTCAAACTTTCTTATGTTATGCTTCACACATTGACAAAATACGGTTTCGTTTAAATACTCGATTGTGTGTGGCAACGGGTAGTGCAACATTGAATTCAGTGAATGGGAAATAACTTGTAAAACCTTGTAAAGCCAAGTGGGTGGAGAACAGTTTTCAACAAGATCAACTTAATCACGACAGAATGCTAAGGAAAACAGATGGAAATACACAATGGTGAGTAAGACATTGATCTGTGGAAGAGTCTATTAAAGTTTGTTTTATTTTTTGTATAAACTGTAGGGTTGTCTGCTGAATCTAACAATGTTTTGATTCTCCAAAAAAGCTCGGTGTTTCATGGTTTTCGTTTTGTAGGTCAACCTTCGTGAGTCGTGAAAATGAGATTAAAAATTCCTTTAGGCCAGTAAATTGGATATAGAGTCGATAGCTATGAATATTCTAATGCTTATTTATCTTTGACGATGCTTAGCCAGTGTATTTATCTGTGTTTGTTGGTTTATTTCAGGGCCTTCCAAACGATCGATCCGTGGGTGACCCGTATGAATTCAAGAACAATAACAGTGGCGTAGCCCTACCTGGCGAAGAATTATTGCTTATCTGGATTGTAAAACTTAACGTTGAATAAATAATAGCTATTGAATGCTTAATTCTGTTGTTTTCAATGATATTTATGCCAATTTAAGACGGAATGACAAATTGCAAAATAGTCCGTTATTTGTGGGCGGAGCCAAGAAGTGTTCCCAGGTCATTGACCTGAGAACACATACTTTTCTCAGGTCATGTGTTATCAGGCAGTTACCATGGTAGTTGCATGATCAAATTAATGGGTATGCTATTGTTTGCATACAAAGGGTCACTAAAAGTGGATGGGTAAACTATAAGCCGGTTATAGATCACATATTAGAATTGTAAACAAATTAGTACTGCATAAACTAGCGCTCCCTTGCACTAATTTGTTTATAAATCTAATATATGATCTATAACCTATACATATGTGCCGTTCTCCAGGAAAACCGGGCTTAGTGACATTGTATTTTAGACCACAGCTTACTGTAACTGACCAATCAATGAGCAGAAAAAGTGTTGGATAAATCCCATATACAACACTTTTCTGTGGTATATAAACTTACATTGATTTATCCAATACTAATAAGGCCAAGCAAAATAATCCATCAAGTCAGGAATTCATAGCTTTATTGTAAACACAATCCATCGACAAGTGTGATTGTAACAATGAGGTTTAGCATTAACAATCACTATACATGCATATATCCAATACAAACATCAAACATAGAGTTTAAAGAGGATGTAGCGGCGTCTTCAATGACTTAAAATAGTTATGTTACTTTATATCTATATTTTTTGTAACTATAGTAAAGTATCATTAAAATGCAGAATAATTTATTGCAGAAGCAGTAAGAATTACTATAGTATTGATTATAAAACATATACATGCACTTAAATACTATTTAAGCAGTTACGTATATCTAGAAAAAAAATCAAATCATTGTTCATTAGTGAACTATTCAGTTATAACATAAGAGTTTTCTGCTCTTTTACAAACCGGTATGCCAAAAATGAAAAAAAAAATGTGCCGTGAAATATTATTTTTACGTTTTACTGTTGCTTACACAAATGCTTTGATTGGTGATTTTACTGTGCAATCGACATCTTTCTGCTGCCTTTGAAAACCAATAATAGTAGCTATACAGTCAGGTACTGCTATCACAATAGGACAATCACACACGATTTAAGCTTACACGTTATGACGAGCGTTAGAATTTATACACACAGAGTGCATACTCGTATACTTGTACAACTATTTTCCCGGTCCGAAAGTAGTTTGACGCATCAAAGTTCTACTGTAATAAAATAGTATAGTATCATCCATTAGCTTACAATTTTCTTTAAAATTGTGTTAAAATAACTTCTGTCGTTACATATAGTGGTGACCAGTTTCTGAAAAGTACTCATATCGAGGAAAACAAGGGTTATAAGTGGCTAAAACACTTGCAATTTTTCCCTGTAAGCAAACACATTGTATTAAACTAAGAATTTGATTCTGCAATGTGGCTCACTTTTGAAAGTTTACGTAAAAAATTTAATCAGGTACTGGGTCTTTGGAATACCAATTTACCTTACGTCAAAAACGTAGTGAATGACGTTCGTGAAGTCACTCAAAAAGTAGGTGGTAGTGGTTGGATTCAAAAGTCTATAACTTTGCAAGTGTATGAAATAATTTGTTCAAATTTTCAGAAACTGTTCACCAGAGTCTCCTCTTTCTAACCATATATTATCAAATTTTTCACAGTTTTGTCACTAAGCCCGGTTTTACTGGAGAACGGCTCATATATTTACTACCTGGCCATTTATGATTCTGTAAACACCTACAGTTTATCATATCTTGATTATAGCTCTGAGAATTTTGTCTGAATCTGACCTTTATGCATGAATATTTAGAAAATAAAATGTTCTTGTGTTGAATGTATGAATTCTGCTATTTTACACATGAAACCTCTTTGTGATACTCCTTGCTTACAGAAATATTCAAGAGAATACATATATTGACAAGATATCAGCTGTTAGATAATGCAACTACAAGGATCATGCCAAATATCTCTCAACTAGACACTAAAATACATGTATTGTGTTTGGTATTTCAGAAACAGTTGAACAATTTGAACAAAGTTACCAGTAATTTGTTAGACATCATCAATTCTACAAGAGAAGAGTGGGACAATGAATCAAGTAAACAATTACATTATCTTATAGCTATAAATTCAAGAAACCACCAATGTACCATTTTATCAACACCTGCGTAATTTAATATCAATGAAATGTTTAAATAAAATTTTATGAAATAAAAAATATTTGACACTACGAAGTGTTACCTAATAGCATTTTGATGGTTTCTTGATTGATGTCCTCAATACCGGTATACCACGATACTGTTCTTGCAACATTGTCATTGTAAAATGCCAGAAAAGGAATGAATGATCATGCACTTACCACTGTCTAAGTCAAGCACAAACCAACAAACCTAACAACATATGTCTTGGAGGAATGGTTTATGTATTCGCCTCTATGGAGATTGAAGATTGAAAGTCATGCTGTGAAATGTTATGGATATTTATCTTGTTGAATTAATTAATATTAGCCACAAGCTAGTTAACTACCTACTATATCTGCTTACCTGGTGCCTGGTACTAATCCTAATTAAATAGGTGGAAATTAGAATTTAAAACCATCAGGATATCAGGATTATAAATTTTAACCCATGTCTGAAACGTGCTCCAATCATAGATATGTTATAAGGCAGAATCAGATAACCCATGTCTGAGGAAAACCGGGCTTGGTGACAAAATAATGAAAATAATTAAAATGTGTCGTTAGAAAGACTAGACTCTTATAAATAGTTTCTAAAATTTTCAGCTAAATATCAAACAAATTACAAAGTTACAGACTTTTAAAACTTGCCACTTTCGTCAAGTTTTTGAGTGACGTCGAAAACAAGGACTGGGGCGATTTCAATATTTTGAAATCGGTTAATCGCTGGTATGTAATCGAATCAAACCAATTAATCGGCGCCATATTGACAATGGTTTTACCTTTCAAGACCACTGTATCAATGAATGTTTGAGAAGCTGAACTCATTCGTGTTTGTTTTATTTTCGCGGTATACAATATCAATGTAAGATTTATATGTCAAATAATATGTCAAATATGATCATATATGGAGTACTGTATTGCCTGTTACCGAAACACATCCAACTAGTTTGCTTGACCAACACATTCAGGCATGGTGTAGCCAAAGGTGAAATGTATACATGCAGAAACATATAATTTAATGGAATTGAACGACATGTTTTGCTTTAAAATGATTAGCAGTTTTGCAAAGTTAAAACCGGTTTCACCTTGTAATCGAATCGTATCGGATTAACCGATTAATCGTCCTGGTCCTATCGAAAACATCATCCAAACGTTAGTCGACGTTACGTTAACAAGCATTTAAAAATCCAGTATTTTATTAAATTTTGACATAAAGGTTCTAAAATTATATAATTATTTAGAATAGTGTTCTAATTTTGATATAACATACAATAAAACTGAATATTTGCATTAAGAGAAAAGTAGCTACTGTTTTTATCCACTTACCCCTCGTTTTTCCAAGTATGGGTACTTTTCTGAAATGGGTCACCATAGTAACGACTGAAGTTATTTTAAGATATTTTATGAGAAAAATTAAATCTTAGATATATACTATGTTATCTAATTGCTTAAAATTAAATCAAAGTACAGTACTTTTTTCTCATTTTGCCTTTTCTGTGCCTCATTACATAATTCCTGTTTGATGTCAATAAGCCCGGTTTTCCTGGAGAACGGTATAGATATATAATTATATATTTGTGTAAATATGTTGTCCCAATGAGGCAGCAAGGCTTAATGGATTTTAATTTTTTTGTGATTTTTATTTGTGACTTAGTAACAGAATTTCCTGTCAAAAGTTCCATAATATGTTTCTATGTCTTGATATTAATTTTTATTGTAATTATAAGTTCAAAAGACACTCTGTCCGCAAATGATAGTGAAATAAAACATTGTGCATAATCACCAAAAACGATATTAAGTCCTACATATTATCTTCTTCCTATGTGCTGTATTTAAGAGTGCACATGTCGTGTTATTCCTTCTACATATATTAAGTCACTTTTTGGGAGTCCTATTGTCCCAATGTCTTAGTGCTTGATTTTTGCCTGTTTTGATTGATGGATGTCACAAACTTAGTCCACGCTAGTTATCCTTAACCATTAGTTGCATTTCAAAACAACTTCACATGAATAACATGAATATATTGCAAAAAGCCCTTGTGTGCATTATTGTATGGAATTTTAGTAAAATGATTTTTCCTGAGTTTCGCTCTTTGTGGGAGACATAATTTTCAGGGGTGTCAATTTTGTCTAAATAAAGTTATTTGATGAAAATATCTTGTTAAATGGCTAAGTTATGGTCAATTTAATCTGTTTTGAAGGATTTTCTTTATAAACTGATATAAATATGGAAACAATGTGCTTGAAGGCATCTTGATTGTTGGAAAGGATTTTCCTGATTGACCCCATAATTATGATTTTCCTGATTTAAATTTGGCTCTTTTGACACTCCTGAATTTTGTGTGAAAACCGTTCTAGACTACATAATTATTGCAACTCATTTTACATGAGTGAATATTTATAAAATAAACAATGTCATGTGACTTACAGGGTATATGTGCATTTGTCTTGAATTCACAATATCAATGGGGGAAACGTATTGGGGCGGAAGTGGATACACCGACTATTTCAATGGCCGATTTACGTCGATTCGGTAAGTAAATCTTGACTTTTAGTTGCTTAGTAAGGAGTTTGAAATAACAACAAGCTGACCAAAGTACCCGGCCAGGTTTCTAGTTTGCGACCCATGGTTGTTTTCCCTCCAAGCACCTATAATTAAGCAGAACACTCGCGCAAAGTGCCGTTTTGGTTACAGATACCTTGATTAGTGAATATTTTTATCTGTAATATTTCCTATTTCTCCCGATTTTCAGGGTTTATGGATTGTTTATGGGCCTAGTTTCATTATTTATATAATTATAAGTATGCATGTGCAAAAAGATGCGATGCCATAATATATTGAGGCAAAACACACGAAAGATCCGCTATGATACCCCTGATTTGTGCCGTTTGGGGCAAACACCCCTGACACGCAAGAAATGTGGTATAATAAAAACAACATGCGACTTGATCATTAACTGAATATTACGCGCAAATCATAAAAAATGTACATTGTGAATACTATAAAAGTTTATATGTTAAAACAGGAATATGTTTTCAAGTTATACACATATATCTACTTGCCATACACATTAAATCTGCCACTGTGTTAAATTTTAAATTATATATTCACAATGTTTATGGTTATTATAAGAGTGTTTTGTATTTGCAGAACAGCCCATAGACTGATAACATGATGTTGTTGATGCTGCCTACTAAGACCTGACAATGAACATATACCTACAAAAGAGGATTCAATGATTGGACCAAGCATTTCAACGATTAAACAGTTGACAATGACATGGATGATGGAGTTCGATAGAAAGTGTCAAATTTTATACTAAAATGAGAAATATCAAATAAAAACCCTAAAAAATCCACTTTGTTTTGATAAGAACATGTACATGCTTGTGTGTGATAACAGTCCACGGTGTCTATCCGTATTGGCACCCTCTCTGTGCAAAACAATAGTTTTTGACGACACAAATCGACAGGAGAGGTACGAAAACCAACGATTTTGCCAAAAATACAGAAAGTCCTTGAACCAATTTGGCCTCTAAATGCTTTAAATATTGCAACTTTTATGAAATTACGTTAAAAACAGCCTACTTTCCGTTTCGTTGTAGCACCGGAACCCTCTCTGTTCTGGCACCGGCATACTCTCTGTGCTATAGTTATTGTGAGCACAGCGAAGATTCCCGTTCCAATCAGCTGAAACACACAGAGAGGATGCCGGTGCCACAACAAAACCGAACGTATGTATTTTACGTAATTTGATACGATACAGCGTTTTGCAGACATGGTGCCAATTCGGTTAGGGTACACCGGTGCAAGTCAGAACGGTCATTTATTTTGAACGAGGGCTTCTCACAAATTCTGCAATTGTACAAATTAAATACATATTTTTTTATCAAGCATGGAATCTACTCACATAATACAGACACACTTCATAGACTGGATGATTGGTTAACAAAATATGAGCATCCAAATGGACGGGGCAAATTGGAACACGGTTGGGGTTAAGATGGAAAAATACTTTAATCATAATCTGTCCTATCCTGTATCAACTCCCACGGGACAGGTTCCTATTCACTGGAATGGTAGATACTCTTCAGAACAAAATACAGCAATCCCTGACGTATTCGGATACTCACCACCACGGAACTCAATAAAATCTGCCCTATTATTTGACTCAAATATAACTACTCACACAACCACTTAATGCATACATATCATACCCCATTTTGGTACTAAGCACCTCAAACTAAAGTCACAATATGTCCTACGAATCTTTACAACCACTGGATACAGCCGAACAAGGTCGTTTACGGTAGGTTGCCACCATAGAGATCAGTTTTATTGGTCCCTATTTTAGTTATTGGTTCTTGCCACTGTCACATACGCACTCACATGCTAGCTATAAAAATATACAACTAATCTACTCACCACCAACAATTACAGCCATATCAGGTCCGATGCGGTGCTCAAAACCACATAGAACAGTCACCCCGAGGCTGGGTACTCGCAAACATCAACTACAACCATGCAAGACTCGAAAGGGTCTCACAACAACCATATACTACCTTTTTTAGAATCAGTACAACCATACCTTATGCATACTTACCAACACAAGAACAGCAATACCCGACTATATGGAATAGCTACCAACCATGCGTGCGGTACTTCCTCTTACTACAGACAGGAACGTAACCATGCATACATGGTCTGTTGCTATTCCATATACATGTAGTCGGGTGTGATTGTACCTAAGGGAATAGGTTGGCTATAGTTGGTGGCTGTTCGAGATTGAGAACCCTTTCTTATCAGAAAGGGTTTAGTGTGTCGAATAATCACCAAATAAACCCGGGTATGGTTGTTCCCGGTGGCAAAAAATAAAAAATAATAATATAATATATGGTTATTGTGAGACCCCTTCGAGTCTGGTATGGTTGTAGTTGATGTTTGCGAGTACCCAGCCTCGGGATGACTGTTCTATTGAGCACCGCATTGGACCTGATATGGCTGTAATTGTTGGTGGCGAGTACATTAGTTGTATATTTTATAGCTAGCATGTGACAGTGGCAAGAACCAACAACTAAAATAGGGACCAATAAAACTGATCTCTAGGGTGGCAACCTACTGTAAACGACCTTGTTCGGCTGTATCCAGTGGTTGTAAATATTCGTAGGACATATTGTGACTTAAGTGTGAGGTGTTAAGTACCAAAATCATGGGGTATGATATGTATGTATTAAGTGGTTGTGTGAGTAGTTATATTTGAGTCAAATAATAGGGCGGATTTACTTGAGCTCCGTGGTGGTGAGTATCCGAATACGTCAGGGATTGCTGTATTTTGTTCTGTAGAGTATCTACTACTACCGTGAATAGGAACCTGTCCCGTGGAAGTTGATACAGGATAGGACAGATTATGATTAACATATTTTTCCATCTTAAACCTGCGACCGTGTTCCGATTGGCCCCGTCCATTTGGATGCTCATATTTTGATAACCAATCGTCCAGTCTATGAAGTGCGTCTATACTATGTGATTAGATTCCATGCTTGATAAAAAATATGTATTTAATTTGTACTCTTGTAGAATTTGTGAGAAGCCCTCGTTAAAAATAAATGACCGTTCTGACTTGCCCCGGTGTCCCCTACACGTATTGGCACCCTGTCTGCAAAACGCTGTATCGTATCAAATTACGTAAAATACATACGTTCGGTTTTGTTGTGGCACCGGCATCCTCTCTGTGTGTTTCAGCTGATTGGCACGGGAATCCTCACTGTGCTCATAATAACTATAGCACAGAGAGGGTACCGGTGCCAGAACAGAGAGGGTTCCGGTGCTACAACGAAACGGAAAGTAGGCTGTTTTTAACGTAATTTCATAAAAGTTGCAATATTTAAAGCATTTAGAGGCCAAATTGGTTCAAGGACTTTCTGTATTTTTGGCAAAATCGTTGGTTTTCGTACCTCTCCTGTCGATTTGTGTCGTCAAAAACTATTGTTAAAATTGCACAGAGAGGGTGCCAATACGGATAGACACCATGAACTGTTATCACACACCAGCATGTACATGTTCTTATCAAAACAAAGTGGATTTTTTAAGGGTTTTTATTTGATATTTCTCATTTTAGTATAAAATTTCACACTTTCTATCGAACTGCATCATCCATGTCATTGTCAACTGTTTAATTGTTAGATGCTTGGTCCAATCATTGAATCCACTTTTGTAGGTATATGTTCATTGTCAGGTCTTAGTAGGCAGCATCAGCAACATTACGTTATCAGTCTATGGGCTGTTCTGCAAATACAAAACACTCTTAGAATAACCATAAACATTGTGAATATATAATTTAAAATTTAACACAGTGGCAGATTTAATGTGTATGGCAAGAAGATATATGTGTATAACTTGAAAACATATTCCTGTTTTAACATATAAACTTTTCTAGTATTCACAATGTACATTTTTTATGATTTGCGCGTAATATTCAGTTAATGATCAAGTCGCATGTTGTTTTTATTATACCACATTTCTTACGTGTCAGGGGTGTTTGCCCTAAACGGCACAAATCAGGGGTATCATAGCGGATCTTTCGTGTGTTTTGCCTCAATATATTATGGCATCGCATTTTTTTTGCACATGCATACTTATAATCATATAAATAATGAAACTAGGCCCATATTAAAACAATCCATAAACCATGAAAATCGGGAGAAATAGAAAATATTACAGATAAAAATATTCACAAATCAGGGTATCTGTAACCAAAACGGCACTTTGCGCGAGTGTTCTGCTTAATTATAGGTGCTTGGAGGGAAAACAACCATGGGGCGCTAACTAGAAACCTGGCTGGGTACTTTGGTCAGCTTGTTTTTATTTCAAACGCCTTACTAAGCAACGAAAAGTCAAGATTTACTTACCGAATCGACGTAAATCAGCCATTGAAATAGTCGGTGTATCCACTTCCGCCCCAATTTGTTTCCCCCATTGAATATGCTGTGTATCTAAAATTTAACCAGGTGTCCCACAACTCCAGAATGATCTGGAAGTCCAGATTGGCTTCATTACGAAAAAGTTATTTGATGAAAAAAATCAAAGAATAATTATGGTCATTTTAAGTTCATTTTCTAAATTTGAACAATAAACCAATGCTTGAAACCTAGTTATTTGATGAAAAAAATCAAAGAATAATTATGGTCATTTTAAGTTCATTTTCTAAATTTAAACAATAAACCTATGCTTGAAACCTAGTTATTTGATGAAAAAAATCAAAGAATAATTATGGTCATTTTAAGTTCATTTTCTGAATTTGAACAATAAACCAATGCTTGAAACTTAGTAAAGGTGTAAGAATGTGTGCTACTGGCACCCATAGAAGCAGACTTGCAACTCGTTTTGAGGATTGGGCATTATGTCTCTGTAGAACCCCTGTTTTATACAACTCATTTCATCTAAAACAAATTGCTTCTCCAACTTATAAATATTAAAGATTTATCTCATCCATTATATAAGGTATAACAAATTATGTTTGTTTCCAGTAACCCTACCAACCCTATAATATTTACCACCTACGCAAACTTCTTTATTGACATCTTCAATATCAATTTCGTCGAATTTGGGGTTTATCGTTTGTAAACAACAAAAATATTAATTTATTTGTGTTTCCTCATTTATTTTTAGCTCACCTGTCACATAGTGACAAGGTGAGCTTTTGTGATCACTCTTCGTCTCTCATCCGTCCGTCGTCGTCGTCCTTCAACAATTGGCTTGTGTACACTCTAGAGGCAACAGTTTTGATCCAATCTTCATGAAACTGTATCAGAATGTTGTTCTCTATGAAATCTAGGCCAAGTTCTAAACTGGGTCATGTGGGGTCAAAAACTAGGTCAAATCTTAGAAAAATCTTGTGTACACTCAAGATGTCACCAATTTGTTCCAATCTTCATGAAACATGGTCAGAATGTCGTTCTCCATGAAATCTAGGACAAGTTTGAAACTGGGTCATGCGAGGTCAAAAACTAGGTCACTAGGTCAAATCTTATAAAAACCTTGTGTACAATCTAGAGGTCACCAATTTGATTCAATCTTCATGAAACTTGGTCAGAATGTTGTTCTCTATCAAATCTAGGCCAAGTTCGAAACTGGGTCATGCCAGGTCAAAAACTAGGTCATTAGGTCAAATCTTAGAAAAACCTTGTGTACAATCTATAGGTCACCGTTTTGATCCAATCTTCATGAAACTTGGTCAGAATGTTGTTTTTCATGAAATCTAGGCCAAGTTTGAAACTGGGTCATGCAGAGTAAAAAACTAGGTCAGTAAGTCAAATCTTAGAAAAACCTTGTATACACTCTAGAGGTTACTGTTTTGATCCAATCGTCATGATACTTGGTCAGAATGTTGTTCTCCATGAAATCCATACCAAGTTCTAAACCGGGTCATGTGGTGTCAACAACTAGGTCACTAGGTCAAATCTTAAAAAAACCTAGTGTTCACTCAAGAGGTCACCATTTTGATCCAATCTTCATGAAACTTGGTCAGAATGTTGTTCTTTATGAAATCTAGGCCAAGTTTGAAACTGGGGCATGTGGGGTCAAAAACTAGGTCTCTATGTCATATCTTAGAAGAACATTGTGTTAACTCCAGGGGTCACTGTTTTGATCCAATCTTCATGAAATATAGTCAGAATGTAGGTTGTACTGATACCAGGTAGTAGACCAATGTGCAACAGGGGAGCGACCTAGGGCCTTTCAGGCCCTCTTGTTTAATTGTATATATGATAGAGGTTTGGGCTGCAGACTAAAATCTGTGACACAATTTGGTTGGTGGGAACAAAGGATGTGCTCTGTTAAAAAATCATCCCTAACTAGCGACCCATCTTTTTGTCGAGCCCAGCGGTAAGCTCGACATAGTCGCCACGATGGCAGTTGCGTGTCTGTACGTTAGTTAGTTAGTTAAAGGTCAAACGTAAAAAATTACCATTATTGGCCTTGTCCAAGCTGTATCTCACTCATGCATTGACACTATTTTAAATAACTTTGCAAAATTGTTAAACACCATGAGGCAGTGTCCAGTGCGCAAGATCCAGGTCACACTCAGAGGTCAAACTTCAAAAATTACTATTATAGACCTTGTCCGAGCTGTATCTCACTCGTGCATTGACACCATGAGTCAGTGTGCAGTGTGCAAGATCCAGGTCTCTAGCTCAAAGGTCAATGTCACACTCAAAGATCAAACTTCAAAAATTACCATTATATACCTTGTCCGTGCTGTATCTCACTCATGCATTGACCAATCTTTCTTATATTTGGCATGAATGTTCTCCTTCATAAACTTGAGTGTCATGCTCAACCCTCAGGTTCCTATATCAAAGGTCAAGGTCACAGTTGCAGGTCAAATTTCTAATAGAAGCTTGTCTGGACCATAATTTTCATGAATGTTACCTCTATTAATCGGAGTGTCATGAGCAACCCCAGGTTCCTTTCTCAAAGGTCACAGTTAGAGGTCAAAGGTCAAATTGAAGTTTGTAGGGATAATTTCTTCTTTATGCATGCTGGCATTAGATGTAACTTGGCACATTTAAGTTTAACTTATTGCATTTTCTTCAATGTGCCCAAAGGCTCAACATAATTTGCCCGAGGGCACAAATTTCTAGTTATTAGCATGTTACAGGAAACCAACATATTTTTTAGGCCTTAGTATTTATGCCGTTTATTTTACCACATGTCTATTGGGTGTTTGGTTTATTTCAAGGTCAGAAGAGTAGTCAGCCTCAGACGTCTTCTGTATCGGATACAAACTCTCTGGTTGCTGCATCATTATTTGGTAAAGGATTGAAATCAAATCGTACAAGACTACCGGAATCTCCACAAGCTGGAATGCAACAACAACAGAAAATGCAGAGTAAGTATTCAAATGTATAACATTCATTTTAGGCCAAAAGAGAAAACTGCAGTTCTGCTTACACCACTTTTAAAATATTTTACAGCATTTTGCTTGAAGTCAATGCAGAAAGTTCCCAGTAGGTCCCTTTATGAAATAATAATTAAACATTTAAACTTTTTCCTACTAAGTCTTAAAGTACTGATACTTTTGCAGCATATATTGTTAGAACCACAATATTAACTTGTTTCAGCAGTACTGATACTTTTGCAGCATATATTGTTAGAACCACAATATTAACTTGTTTCAGCAGTACTGATACTTTTTATACGCCCGTTGAAAAACGGGACGTATTATGTGAACACCCTTGGCGGGCGGGCGTGCGGGTGTGCGGGCGGGCGGGCGGCGGCGTCCAATATTTGTCTGTACTCTAGCTCAAACAGTTTTCATCCGATCATCTTCAAACTTGCTGACAATGCTTATGAGTGTAATATCTAGACCAAGTTCGATTATAGGCCAAATCGGTGCAGGCCTTCTTGGGTTATGGTCCTTCTTTTACCAAAAAAATGTGAAATTGGCCTTGTCTGTACTCTAGCTCAAACAGTTTTCATCCGATCGTCTTCAAACTTGCTGACAATGCTAATGGGTGTAATATCTAGGCCAAGTTCGATTATAGGCCAAATTGGTACAGGCCTTCTTGGGTTATGGTCCTTCTTTTACCAAAAAAATGTGAAATTGGCCTTGTCTGTACTCTAGCTCAAACAGTTTTCATCCGATCATCTTCAAACTTGCTGACAATGCTTATGGGTGTAATATCTAGGCCAAGTTCGATTATAGGCCAAATCGGTGCAGGCCTTCGTGGGTTATGGTCCTTCTTTTACCAAAAACAAATGTGAAATTGGCCTTGTCTTTACTCTAGCTCAAACAGTTTTCATCCGATCATCTTCAAACTTGCTGACAATGCTTATGGGTGTAATATCTAGGCCAAGTTCGATTATAGGCCAAATCGGTGCAGGCCTTCTTGGGTTATGGTCCTTCTTTTACCAAAAAAAATGTGAAATTGGCCTTGTCTGTACTCTAGCTCAAACAGTTTTCATCCGATCATCTTCAAACTTGCTGACAATGCTTATGGGTGTAATATCTAGGCCAAGTTCAATTATAGGCCAAATCGGTGCAGGCCTTCTTGGGTTATGGTCCTTCTTTTACCAAAAAAAAATGTGAAATTGGCCTTGTCTGTACTCTAGCTCAAACAGTTTTCATCCGATCATCTTCAAACTTGCTGACAATGCTTATGGGTGTAATATCTAGGCCAAGTTAGATTATAGGCCAAATCACTGCAGGCCTTCTTGGGTTATGGTCCTTCTTTTACCGAAAAAATGTGAAATTGGCCTTGTCTGTACTCTAGCTCAAACAGTTTTTATCCGATCATCTTCAAACTTGCTGACGATGCTCATGGGTGTAATATCTAGGCCAAGATAAGTTTCAAAAATGTTTTGACATAATATGGGCTTCATTTCATAATCAATATTTTTTTCACTAGCAATACCATGACGGGCGTATTTTGTGACATTTTGGCATCTTGTTCAGCATATATTGTTAGAACCACAATATTCACTTGTTTCAGCAGTACTGATACTTTTGCAGCGTATATTGTCAGAACCACAATATTAACTTGTTTCAGCCTAACGTTTTCTTCATTTTCTTAGAGATAATTGCATTTTGAATGATGTTTCAGTCATAGGCTGCAATGTGATGTCCTTATTAGTTTCCATGTAATGTTATTATCCCTCAGTTCTGACTTGCTCCTAAAATCTTCTCCACATGTGGAACCATGAACATCAATATCCGACCCAGATCTATGGCAGTCTACCAACGCTCTTCCAATTCTGCATTTATAGATTAAAATTGTAGCAGAGTTATTTCTGGCATTTGTATTTTCATAGAAACCTTGTAAACTAAACGGTCCCTGGAAACATATGAGGGTTGTACATTTAATACCCGGACGATCGATATTGCTGAAAAACGATTGGACCAATATTAATGATAGCACTCACTAGTACATACACGTCATTCCTTTGTTCACTTACCAAAATTTCAACTTGTTGCAACATCATATGAGTGTTTAAGTAATTACATGTATCATTAGTCGGCTAAAAATGGTGACATACCTTACACCATTTTCGCATCTAAAACGCTACTTTTTGCATCATTATTTAGGGGACAAGAAGTTGCCCGAACACATATGTTTGCCGTGTTAAACTAATCAGTAGTGATGTAATATGCTAGAACTACGATAAAATCTCATGTAGCTGCAATTTATACAACAGTTATCATTCTATTAGTGTCTACTGCCCAACAGGCCATGAATCTATGATATTTTCTGTTGATGACTTTAGGTTTGCCCGACCTTTGACAGTACTGCCTTTGATCATCACATGTTGATGCTATGTCATCGTAGAAAGGTTAATTTCATATATAAAAGGCTATATTGAATTGACATAAAATGTTATATTATACGCCCTAAATGCATACGTATTGTTGCCTGATGTTTTCTGCTTAAAATATGCGATAATACCATGACCTCTACATACCACTACAAAATTGGGTTGGGTCGGATAGTCGCTATAGTAACCATAGTTTGTGTTCGGTTGGATGAAATTATATCATGTTTTGTCAAATAATCAAGTTGGTGACTAAGTCTTATGAAACGAAATTTTACCTCAATCTAAGTTCCAATCAAGCGCTATGGCGATCGTCCGGGTATTAAATGAACAACCCTCGTATATATAAAATGAACCAATATTTGTTGGTAAATCAAAATGGTTACATTCCGGACCCTGGCATTGTGAATTAATTGGTATTCTATCCAGCAGAATCTAAGCACATTGTCTGGAGCTATAAACACCGCAATTGCTAATTAATTTGATCAGGAACAAATTTGTGTGAAGTCTTGCTGATCTTTCACTGTTAATTCAATCTCATTTTCTGTTTTAAATGCAGAAATAGTAGTTTGCGGTTTTGCTTCAGCCTTGAATAGCAACTGTCACTCTTAAACTCAATTATGTAGAAGTCATTTCAGTATTTGGTGGTTGTTAATTAAGGCTTTCTAGACAACATCATAGCTGATGCATATATTGTGGCAAAATGATTGTTATTGAGAAGCTATGAGAATGGTCATTGGTTTTATAGTTTATTATCGTCTCATCAACACAAATACAGATAAAACACTATGAAATAAACATCAACACAAATACAGATAAAACACTATGCAATAAACTTCAAACATCAACACACATACAGATAAAACACTATGCAATAAACATCAACACACATACAGATAAAACACTATGCAGTAAACATCAAACATCAACACAAATACAGATAAAACACTGTGCAATAAACATCAAACATCAACACAAATACAGATAAAACACTGTGCAGTGAACATCAAACATCAACACACATACAGATAAAACACTATGCAATAAACATCAAACATCAACACACATACGGATCAAACACTATGCAATAAACATCAAACATCAACACACATACAGATAAAACACTGTGCAATAAACATCAAACATCAACACACATACGGATCAAACACTATGCAATAAACATCAAACAACAACACACATACAGATAAAACACTATGCAATAAACATCAACACACATACAGATAAAACACTGTGCAATAAACATCAAACATCAACACAAATACAGATAAAACACTGTGCAATAAACATCAAACATCAACACAAATACAGATAAAACACTATGCAATAAACATCAACACACATACAGATAAAACACTGTGCAGTAAACATCAAACAACAACACACATACAGATAAAACACTATGCAATAAACATCAACACACATACAGATAAAACACTATGCAGTAAACATCAACACACATACAGATAAAACACTGTGCAGTAAACATCAAACAACAACACACATACAGATAAAACACTATGCAATAAACATCAAACATCAACACACATACGGATCAAACACTATGCAATAAACATCAAACATCAACACACATACAGATAAAACACTATGCAATAAACATCAAACATCAACACACATACAGATAAAACACTATGCAATAAACATCAAACATCAACACACATACAGATAAAACACTATGCAATAAACATCAACACACATACAGATAAAACACTATGCAGTAAACATCAACACACATACAGATAAAACACTGTGCAGTAAACATCAAACAACAACACACATACAGATAAAACACTATGCAATAAACATCAAACATCAACACACATACGGATCAAACACTATGCAATAAACATCAAACATCAACACACATACAGATAAAACACTATGCAATAAACATCAAACATCAACACACATACAGATAAAACACTATGCAATAAACATCAACACACATACAGATAAAACACTGTGAAATAAACATCAAACATTAACACAAATACAGATAAAACACTATGCAGTAAACATCAACACACATACAGATAAAACACTATGCAATAAACATCAACACACATACAGATCAAACACTATGCAATAAACATCAAACAACAACACACATACAGATAAAACACTGTGCAGTAAACATCAACACACATACAGATAAAACACTGTGCAATAAACATCAACACACATACAGATAAAACACTATGCAATAAACATCAAACAACAACACACATACAGATAAAACACTATGCAATAAACATCAAACATCAACACACATACAGATAAAACACTATGCAATAAACATCAAACATCAACACACATACAGATAAAACACTATGCAATAAACATCAAACATCAACACACATACAGATAAAACACTATGCAATAAACATCAACACACATACAGATAAAACACTGTGCAATAAACATCAAACATCAACACACATACAGATAAAACACTATGCAATAAACATCAACACACATACAGATAAAACACTATGCAATAAACATCAAACAACAACACACATACAGATAAAACACTATGCAATAAACATCAAACATCAACACACATACAGATAAAACACTATGCAATAAACATCAACACACATACAGATAAAACACTGTGCAATAAACATCAAACATCAACACACATACAGATAAACACTTTGCAATAAACATCAAACAACAACACACATACAGATAAAACACTATGCAATAAACATCAACACACATACAGATAAAACACTATGCAGTAAACATCAAACATCAACACACATACAGATAAAACACTGTTCAATAACCATCAAACATCAACACAAATACAGATAAAACACTGTGCAGTAAACATCAAACATCAACACACATACAGATAAAACACTATGAAATAAACATCAACACACATACAGATAAAACACTATGCAATAAACATCAAACATCAACACACATACAGATAAAACACTGTGCAATAAACATCAAACATCAACACAAATACAGATAAAACACTGTGCAATAAACATCAAACATCAACACACATACGGATCAAACACTATGCAATAAACATCAAACATCAACACACATACAGATAAAACACTATGCAATAAACATCAACACAAATACAGATCAAACACTATGAAATAAACATCAAACATCAGCACACATACGGATCAAACACTATGAAATAAGCATCAAACATCAACACAAATACAGATCAAACACTATGAAATAAACATCAAACATCAACACACATACGGATCAAACACTATGCAATAAACATCAAACATCAACACACATACAGATAAAACACTATGCAATAAACATCAACACAAATACAGATCAAACACTATGAAATAAACATCAAACATCAACACAAATACAGATCAAACACTATGAAATAAACATCAAACTAAAACATATAGTTGTATTGCCTCTCTAAGTTATATGAGACCATTACATATTAAATACTGATTAAACATCTATTACCATCAAACATTATCATAAACAGGCAACTAGAGCAAGTCATATGTCATAATAATTATGTCTCCCTTTATATTGTTGGGTAGAAATAATGAATTTTGTGCTGGACATCTTCATGAACATTTGTCTGGGTGGATGTCACAAAGTTTGTCCACAATTTTGCTTGGTAACCATTAGTTCGATTTTAATGAAACTTCAGACATGAATAGTTGTAAGGAATGTTATTGCTGGTGTTATTGCTGGCTGGCGTTATTGCTGGCTGGCGTTATTGTTGGCGTTATTGCTGGCTGGCGTTATTGCTGGCTGGCGTTATTGCTGGCTGGCGTTATTTCTGGCGTTATTGCTGGCTGGCGTTATTGCTGGCTGGCGTTATTGCTGGTATTATTGCTGGCGTTATTGCTGGCGTTATTGTTGGCGTTATTGCCTTTTGTGGGGACATGCTTTCATGTAAAAAATGCTTCAAGGCTTCTTTGAATTATATTATTGTAAATTGATTTTATTTTCATGCACATGACAAAATGAAAATCTCATGATAAAAATTTGACTAAATCCTGATGTATGAGGATGCTAGTTGTTTGATCATGTTGTTATTTTATACTATTTCAGATACGTCAATATCGAAGGCACCAAGTTCAATAAAAACGCAGATAAAGGCAGCTTCCAGTGGTCATCCATATCAACGACCTTGACATTATAGAAATAATGTTCCACTGATATATAACACGGACCTGTTCTATGCTTTTGTGCATGTGCAAAACATTGTGTAGATTACATCCCAAGAATTATGCCAAACTAAGTGTTGAACTGAACCTGAGCTAGGCTGAGTTATCCATAAGTTACTTGTACATTTTAACAGTGATTGTATCCTATGCACATGGGGCAATGGATTTACTTGAAAGCTTTTCCAACAAAATGAGTTTAGACATTCTGTGCTATGGCACGGTATCAATTACATGACACATTGTGTTGAATAGAGCCTGATTTAGGGTCGAGAGGTACCGGGTTCGATTCTCGGCCGGGACTCTTGGTCATTTCAGAAATGCTATTTAGTGTTTCCCATCCAACTAGAGATGATCGTGGCAGGAAACCCAGAGGTTGTCTCGCGTGTATCGGTGCTTTACAATGGGCACGCTAAAGAACCAAGGAATCTATTCGAAACGAGCAAGGGTATAGCGCCCGGATTCCGTGTAT
The DNA here is from genome assembly GCA_963678985.1 of Spisula subtruncata. NCBI lineage: Eukaryota > Metazoa > Mollusca > Bivalvia > Venerida > Mactridae > Spisula > Spisula subtruncata. The sequence continues at coordinate 20,742,838 of OY787662.1, read as the reverse complement.
CTCATCTCTGTCTCTAAAAATTTGTGATAATGCCCCAGAGTGGGCCCTGCAAATTGCATGGAAGAAAGAAGGGTAAATTGTGACTTTTTGCTCTTGAAACGACCACAGGCCTGCAGTATACATGTAATCTTTGTTTTATTTTTGTTAGCTCACCTAAGCACAAAATGTTCAAGGTGAGCTTTTGTCATACCAAGTTGTCCGTCATCCATCGTCGTCAACAATATCTTTAAACAACATCCCCTCCTAAACCGCTTGGCCTATTTCAACCAAACTTCACAGTAATGATCCTTGGGTGACCCGTATGAAAAATAGCTAAAATTTTTAAACAAGATGACTGCCAGAGCTAAAAATAGAAATTTCCTTTGAACTGCTCGATGGATTTTGAAAACACTTTACAGGAATGATCTTTGGGTGACCCTTAACCAAAATAGCTAAAATCGTTCTGCTTTGCTAAACAAGATGGCCACCAGAGCTAAAAATAGAATTATCCTTTAAACAACTTCTTCTCCTTAACTACTTGAAGGTTTTAATAAAACTTTACAGGAATGATCTTTGGTTGACCGTTAACTAATTTAGCTAAAATTGTTCCGGTAGGCTAAATAAGATTGCTGCCACTGCCCGCCTCTGAGCTAAAAATAAAAATATCCTTTAAACGCCTTCTTCTAATTAAAACCTTCTGATAAAATTTTACAGGAATTATCTTTGGTTGACTTGTAACCCAAATTGCTGAAATATTTCCGGTCCACTGAACAAGATGGCTGCCAGAGCTAAAAATAGAAATATCCTTTGAACAGCTTCTTCTCAACAACTGCTTGACAGATTTTGATAAAACTTTACAGGAATTATCTTTGGTTGACTCTTAACCAAAATAGCTAAAATAGTTGAGGTTCGCTTAACAAGATGGCCACCAGATCTAAAGAACATTTAGTTGGTAGTATCATATCAAGTACTTGGCACAGAACTGAAATTTCCCCACATGACACAGGTGAGCGTAACTGGCCCCTCAGGGGCCTCTTGTTTAAATTGTCTTGATTCTTTCACAGTAAATAATTACCTGTTTAGCCTGGGAATATAGGACCAGTCTAAGATTTTATTCGATGAACTTACAGATTGGTCTTCGATCTCATTCGACAAATGTCGGCTTTATCTGCAATTTAAGAACATTCTCACCAAGACAACTGACAAATCATTGTCATTTGGAACCTTAGTTTGTTATGTCGTTATATTAAGTTAAGTTGTATTCTGTAAACCAAGAAATTAATATTGCACAATTTCATTTTGCTGAGTTTGCGAGTGGTAGAAATTTGTGAATATAATTAGCCGGGAATGTGTTCAAAACATTAATGGGCATCATGAGAGACTTAAAAATGCGAAAAATGCGAAATTGTAGTCGACTGTCGCAAATATGCTGACAATCGGCAAGTTGCGAAAGTTAGTATTGACAAACATAAATTGGTTTACAGTATGTCTCAGAATTAAAGCTGATGTATAATCGTCTCGTTGAATGAATCAAGACTTGTCATCTGTATGAAGCTATTTATTGTGTTACTATGTATGTCAAAGATTCTCAGGAGACACGCTTCAACACAAAACACAGGAATACCTTACAGAAACTTTGACATTAGGCCTTCAGTAAAATATTATTTGTTTCTTTTCCTGTGTGCCAGGCCATTTAGGGTTGAGTATACTATATGAGTGCTCTACCTCTGTTTGGGTCCATATTTTGCAATACACCAATGCTTTTGACTCCTATTTTTATTCTGTTATTTAAAATTATAGATTTCAGACTCATTAAGTATGACATATGAGAATGTAGCTTAAACATTCTATATGATGAAATTATGAGTGCTGCTTGCTGCTGATCAGGTAGTAATGACTATTTCCAGCAGGTCATTCCTAATAAAGGTTTAAACAAGACCCATAACTCTGATCTGCATTTTGTAAGAATTGTTGCCCTTTTTGGACTTAAATATATTTTTATGCCCCCGCATCGATAGATCGGGAGGCATATAGTGATTCACCTGTCCGTTCGTCCGTCCGTCTGTTCGTCCATCCGGCCTGGTTAACCCAAATTGACCGTTTCTTCTAGCATTAATATGGCTTGCTACAAAGCTTTCAAACTTGCATGGATGTTTTATATGACCACTCTCCACACGCCTGTATCACCTGACTCCATTTTGACCTTCACCTTGACCTAATTTTGGACTTAGACTTATTGACATGGCTTCCACGGGGGCATAAGCGTTTATTGAACGCAGTCTTGTTTTGAAAATAAAATGCCTTGGTTAAGTTTTGTGTTTAGGTCCACTTTTCTCCCTAAACTATCAGAGTTATTGCTTTGAAACTTTCAACACTTGTTCACCATCAATACCTGACCATGTCAAGCAAGACTCATGACTCTGATCTTCATTTTACGCGAGTAATTTTCCCTTTTTGGACTTAGTAAATTCCTTGGTTAAGTTTTGTGTTTAGGTCCGCTTTTCTCATACACTATGTGGGCTATTGCACTTGTTTACCATCTACACCTGACCATGTCAAGCAAGAACCACAACTCTGATATGTATTTTGCAAGAGTTATTGCCCCTTTTTGGACACAAATTTTGTATTAGACAATTTAATGTTTATCACGACAGTTGTTACTATATATATCTGCAATAAAAATTATCATTTTTGCAGCTGATTATGGTCATTGCTTTATTTTCACCTTATAAATGTTTATTACATTTTCTACATAATCTATATCCTCTAGCTCTTAGATCTAAATGCAGTGTTAGTTGTTATACTTGCAATGTGTTGTCACAATTAATAATTGTATAATATTTAACACTTCTATAGTCCTGGCATCTACCTGCCCAGCAGTATCGTGTATTAATATGTAACCACCATACAATCACAACATAATTTTTATATCAACTTGCTTCATTACTTATTCACCATCAATACCTTACTCTGTAAAGCTGGACACATAACTATGTCCTAGTTCATGCTAAGGTTGTCTGCCTTTTGACAGTAACAGATATCAGATGAGGGTCTGCACCCACAAGGCCGTACTCTTGTTTAAAATAGGGTGGACTATAATAGAACTATACAGGCACTGAAAACAATAATTATGTTATTCCTTTATATCCAATATAAATCAATATAGAAGCGGGTTCATAGTATAGAGAATACAAGAATGAAATGACCTTAACTAGATACATGCAATCCCTTAAACATTAACATACCAATATACTCAAACACTAGCTTTTCTAATTGGTCAAAATGGCTGAAATGATTTTCATTGTTACCATGATATTGTAGTGCCTGGTACCCCACCCACTTTTTTTTCCATTATGGTCACGTATCGGCGCCACTCAGTATTCTAATCCTTAATTTAATGGCACATCGATGATTTCACATTGCTTAAAATATAACACACTATAGTTGATTCAAAGATCTCTGTCACAACCGCGTAAACAAACATTTACCCCGGTCGATTATTAAAGGTGTGTCAGGATTAAATTCTACCATCAATAATACACTTAAATGACTCAAAATCTAATGGTCCTATAATGTAGTGGTTAAACTTACTGTAATATGCTATTCACAAATGGAACATTATGGCGGTTTTGACAGATATCTTTTTATCGACAATACGTATGCACAGCTATCGTATTTCATTCTAATAGTTCATTGTTCATAATCCATGTGTTTTAATTTCACTGTAATTCCCAGAAGTTATTTCCATCGGCCATAACATTCTATGCACGCTCATGATTGCGTCACTACCGGTTTTACTGGTCTAATGTTTATTTGACGTCAGAGGCACAACGCGGGGAATTCCCATGTTTAACAGCAGGAATGTTCAAATAATCAGTTTATTTTTAGTTGACGTCGTAAGACTCTGCATATTGTCGCGATATTTTATATGGTCGACTTTAATGTTACTAATCATTGTAAAAATGTCTAACGTTGAATTGTTTATGTTAAATTGTTGTATTTGACACTTTTCCCACAGTTTGTCCACAAATTTTACGGTGGACATGTGGGGGTATAAATATCCGCGCACAGCCATTTTTTATCACTCCACACGCAGACTTCTTGAAACTATTCAGTTTACGTAAAATTCATTCTAACTTTAATATTACTCCTTTCGCTGCTATTTCATAGCTAGGTAATAACTTTTCTTGTTTAGATTGAACCTTTTATTTTATTAATATAATCAGAAAGCTGTATTTTGACTTAGATCTAGAGACTAGATTTGTTTTTAAGTAATATTGCAGCCATTTTACGTCAGCCATTTTACATCCCATTTCAAATAGACTATTAAAGTTTATGTCTTTGATCATTACTGTTGGGAGCTAGTGACTGCTGGAATTACTTTCGCTGTATCACACGTCGGAAAAGTCAAATGGCCAGAAACCGCGATATTCCCTTTGATCAACCGCGGATATCATATTAATCAGATATATTCAACTGATGGGCTCTGATCATCCCAAGGCTCAGATAGTTTAACTCACATTCATTTGTTTTCCATAGTTTATCTTACTTACATACCTACATGCTTTCAGTCACGTATTGTTAAGGTAACAAATAAATAAAAACCTGTCAAACTGTTATCCCTTTCTGTTTTTATTCTCTTTATTATACTTCTTGGTTGATAACCTCACATGTGGAGTCAAACTTATTGAGTCGGTACTTGAAACGAACTGGTCAGTACTATAACTAACCACTAACTAGTACCAGAATTGTACCAGTACTATACCTAACCACTGAACAGTACAACTCATAGATACTACCAGTACCAGAACTGAACCAGTACTCCTAGCAAATACGTAGTACATCTGTACCAGTATATCTGATAGATCGAACCCAACTAACCAGTTGATCTGATCAGCGATTATACACCGATTCAGTCGAGCCAGTAGGCCTACTGACCAGTACTCTCTGGATATCAACAAGAGATCCATTGGATCTCACAGCACTGGAGGAAATAACACCAGTTGTCCGATATACTATTCATCTTTGGACATAGCACGGATCATCATAGCACACACGCTAAATTTGTGTGCTACACCAAGTATCACCCAGCGCACGGGTTCTATCAAGTACGAGAAAATCGAACGTCCAGCGCCTGTAGGCGGTGCTCTTTTGTACGGTCTTTCATCTCTCGGTATAGAACGTTTGTACGGCCTGTCATCTCTCGATATAGAACGTTTGTACGGCCTGTCATCTCTCGGTATAGAACATTTGTACGGTCTGTCATATCTCCGGTATAGAACATTAGTACGGCCTTTCATCTCTCGGTAAAGAACGTTTGTACGGTCTGTCATATCTCCAGTATAGAACGTTTGACGGTCTGTCATCTCTCGGTATAGAACGTTTGTACGGCCTGTCATCTCTCGGTATAGAACGTTTGTACGGTCTGTCATCTCTCGGTATAGAACGTTTGTACGGTCTGTGTTATCTCTCGGTATAGAACGTTTGTACGGTCTGTCATCTCTCGGTATAGAACGTTTGTACGGTCTGTGATATCTCTCGGTATAGAACGTTTGTACGGTCTGTCATCTCTCGGTATAGAACGTTTGTACGGTCTGTGATATCTCTGGTATAGAACGTTTGTACGGTCTGTCATATCTCTCGATTTAGAACTTTTGTACGGTCTGTCATATCTCTTGGTATAGAACGTTTGTACGGCCTGTCATCTCACGGTATAGAACGTTTGTACGGACTGTCATCTCTCGGTATAGAACATTTGTACAGCCTGTCATCTCTCGGTATAGAATGTTTGTACGGACTGTCATCTCTTGGTATAGAACGTTTGTACGGCCTGTCATCTCTCGGTATAGAACGTTTGTACGGCCTGTCATCTCTCGGTATAGAACGTTTGTACGGTCTGTCATCTCTCGGTATAGAACGTTTGTACAGTCTGTCATCTCTCGGTATAGAACGTTTGTACGGTCTGTGTTATCTCTCGGTATAGAACGTTTGTACAGTCTGTGATATCTCTCGGTATACAGAACGTTTGTACGGCCTGTCATCTCTCAGTATAGAACGTTTGTACAGTCTGTCATCTCTCGGTATAGAACGTTTGTACAGTCTGTCATTTCTCGGTATAGAACGTTTGTACGGTCTGTCATCTCTCGGTATACAAAACGTTTGTACGGTCTGTCATCTCTCGGTATAGAACGTTTGTACAGTCTGTGATATCTCCGGTATAGAACGTTTGTACGGCCTGTCATCTCTTGGTATAGAACGTTTGTACGGTCTGTCATCTCTCGGTATAGAATGTTTGTACGGTCTGTGATATCTCTCGGTATACAGAACGTTTGTACGGTCTGTCATCTCGCGGTATAGAACGTTTGTACAGTCTGTGTTATCTCCGGTATAGAACCTTTGTACGGCCTGTCATCTCTCGGTATAGAACGTTTGTACGGTCTGTGATATCTCTCGGTATAGAACGTTTGTACGGTCTGTCATCTCTCGGTATAGAACGTTTGTACGGTCTGTGTTATCTCTCGGTATAGAACGTTTGTACGGTCTGTCATCTCTCGGTATAGAACGTTTGTACGGTCTGTGATATCTCTCGGTATAGAACGTTTGTACGGTCTGTCATCTCTCCGGTATAGAACGTTTGTACGGTCTGTGATATCTCTCGGTATAGAACGTTTGTACGGTCTGTCATCTCTCGATATAGAACGTTTGTACGGCCTGTCATCTCTCGGTATAGAACATTTGTACGGTCTGTCATATCTCCGGTATAGAACATTAGTACGGCCTTTCATCTCTCGGTAAAGAACGTTTGTACGGTCTGTCATATCTCCAGTATAGAACGTTTGACGGTCTGTCATCTCTCGGTATAGAACGTTTGTACGGCCTGTCATCTCTCGGTATAGAACGTTTGTACGGTCTGTCATCTCTCGGTATAGAACGTTTGTACGGTCTGTGTTATCTCTCGGTATAGAACGTTTGTACGGTCTGTCATCTCTCGGTATAGAACGTTTGTACGGTCTGTGATATCTCTCGGTATAGAACGTTTGTACGGTCTGTCATCTCTCGGTATAGAACGTTTGTACGGTCTGTGATATCTCTGGTATAGAACGTTTGTACGGTCTGTCATATCTCTCGATTTAGAACTTTTGTACGGTCTGTCATATCTCTTGGTATAGAACGTTTGTACGGCCTGTCATCTCACGGTATAGAACGTTTGTACGGACTGTCATCTCTCGGTATAGAACATTTGTACGGCCTGTCATCTCTCGGTATAGAATGTTTGTACGGACTGTCATCTCTTGGTATAGAACGTTTGTACGGCCTGTCATCTCTCGGTATAGAACGTTTGTACTGCCTGTCATCTCTCGGTATAGAACGTTTGTACGGTCTGTCATCTCTCGGTATAGAACGTTTGTACGGCCTGTCATCTCTCGGTATAGAACGTTTGTACGGTCTGTGTTATCTCTCGGTATAGAACGTTTGTACAGTCTGTGATATCTCTCGGTATACAGAACGTTTGTATGGCCTGTCATCTCTCAGTATAGAACGTTTGTACGGTCTGTCATCTCTCGGTATAGAACGTTTGTACAGTCTGTCATCTCTCGGTATAGAACGTTTGTACGGTCTGTCATCTCTCGGTATACAGAACGTTTGTATGGTCTGTCATCTCTCGGTATAGAACGTTTGTACAGTCTGTGATATCTCTGGTATAGAACGTTTGTACGGCCTGTCATCTCTCGGTATAGAACGTTTGTACGGTCTGTCATCTCTCGGTATAGAATGTTTGTACGGTCTGTGATATCTCTCGGTATACAGAACGTTTGTACGGTCTTTCATCTTGCGGTATAGAACGTTTGTACAGTCTGTGTTATCTCCGGTATAGAACCTTTGTACGGCCTGTCATCTCTCGGTATAGAACGTTTGTACGGTCTGTGATATCTCTCGGTATAGAACGTTTGTACGGTCTGTCATCTCTCGGTATAGAACGTTTGTACGGTCTGTCATCTCTCGGTATAGAACGTTTGTACGGTCTGTCATCTCTCGGTATAGAACGTTTGTACGGTCTGTGATATCTCTCGGTATAGAACGTTTGTACGGTCTGTCATCTCTCCGGTATAGAACGTTTGTACGGTCTGTGATATCTCTCGGTATAGAATGTTTGTACGGTCTGTCATATCTCCGGTATAGAACGTTTGTACAGCCTGTCATCACTCGGTATAGAACATTTGTACAGTCTGTGATATCTCCGGTATAGAACGTTTGTACGGCCTGTCATCTCTCGGTATAGAACGTTTGTACGGTCTGTGATATCTCTGGTATAGAACGTTTGTACAGTCTGTCATCTCTCGGTATAGAATGTTTGTACGGTCTGTGATATCTCTGGTATAGAACGTTTGTACGGTCTGTCATCTCTCGGTATAGAACGTTTGTACGGTCTGTGATATCTCTCGGTATAGAACGTTTGTACGGTCTGTGATATCTCTCGGTATAGAACGTGTGTAGGGTCTGTGATATCTCTCGGTGTAGAACTTTTGTACAGTCTGCGATATCTCCGGTATAGAACGTTTGTACAGCCTGTCATCTCTCCGGTATAGAACGTTTGTACGGTCTGTCATCTCTCGGTATAGAACGTTTGTACGGCCTGTCATCTCTCCGGTACAGAACGTTTGTACGGTCTGTGTTATCTCTCGGTATAGAACATTTGTACGGCCTGTCATCTCTCCGGTATAGAACATTTGTACGGCCTGTCATCTCTCCGGTATAGATCATTTGTACGGTCTGTGATCTCTCCGGTATAGAACATTTGTACGGCCTGTCATCTCTCCGGTATAGAACATTTGTACGGCCTGTCATCTCTCCGGTATAGAACATTTGTACGGCCTGTCATCTCTCCGGTATAGAACATTTGTACGGCCTGTTATCTCTCGGTATAGAACATTTGTACGGCCTGTCATCTCTCCGGTATAGAACATTTGTACGCCCTGCCATCTCTCGGTATAGAACGTTTGTACGGTCTGTCATCTCTCGGTATAGAACGTTTGTACGGTCTGTGTTATCTCTCGGTATAGAACGTTTGTACGGTCTGTCATCTCTCGGTATAGAACGTTTGTACGGTCTGTGATATCTCTCGGTATAGAACGTTTGTACGGTCTGTCATCTCTCCGGTATAGAATGTTTGTACGGTCTGTGATATCTCTCGGTATAGAACGTTTGTACGGTCTGTCATCTCTCGATATAGAACGTTTGTACGGCCTGTCATCTCTCGGTATAGAACATTTGTACGGTCTGTCATATCTCCGGTATAGAACATTAGTACGGCCTTTCATCTCTCGGTAAAGAACGTTTGTACGGTCTGTCATATCTCCAGTATAGAACGTTTGACGGTCTGTCATCTCTCGGTATAGAACGTTTGTACGGCCTGTCAACTCTCGGTATAGAACGTTTGTACGGTCTGTCATCTCTCGGTATAGAACGTTTGTACGGTCTGTGTTATCTCTCGGTATAGAACGTTTGTACGGTCTGTCATCTCTCGGTATAGAATGTTTGTACGGTCTGTGATATCTCTCGGTATAGAACGTTTGTACGGTCTGTCATCTCTCGGTATAGAACGTTTGTACGGTCTGTGATATCTCTGGTATAGAACGTTTGTACGGTCTGTCATATCTCTCGATTTAGAACTTTTGTACGGTCTGTCATATCTCTTGGTATAGAACGTTTGTACGGCCTGTCATCTCACGGTATAGAACGTTTGTACGGACTGTCATCTCTCGGTATAGAACATTTGTACGGCCTGTCATCTCTCGGTATAGAATGTTTGTACGGACTGTCATCTCTTGGTATAGAACGTTTGTACGGCCTGTCATCTCTCGGTATAGAACGTTTGTACGGCCTGTCATCTCTCGGTATAGAACGTTTGTACGGTCTGTCATCTCTCGGTATAGAACGTTTGTACAGTCTGTCATCTCTCTGTATAGAACGTTTGTACGGTCTGTGTTATCTCTCGGTATAGAACGTTTGTACAGTCTGTGATATCTCTCGGTATACAGAACGTTTGTACGGCCTGTCATCTCTCAGTATAGAACGTTTGTACGGTCTGTCATCTCTCGGTATAGAACGTTTGTACAGTCTGTCATCTCTCGGTATAGAACGTTTGTACGGTCTGTCATCTCTCGGTATACAGAACGTTTGTACGGTCTGTCATCTCTCGGTATAGAACGTTTGTACAGTCTGTGATATCTCTGGTATAGAACGTTTGTACGGTCTGTCATCTCTCGGTATAGAATGTTTGTACGGTCTGTGATATCTCTCGGTATACAGGACGTTTGTACGGTCTTTCATCTAGCGGTATAGAACGTTTGTACAGTCTGTGTTATCTCCGGTATAGAACGTTTGTACGGCCTGTCATCTCTCGGTATAGAACGTTTGTACGGTCTGTGATATCTCTCGGTATAGAACGTTTGTACGGTCTGTCATCTCTCGGTATAGAACGTTTGTACGGTCTGTCATCTCTCGGTATAGAACGTTTGTACGGTCTGTCATCTCTCGGTATAGAACGTTTGTACGGTCTGTGATATCTCTGGTATAGAACGTTTGTACGGTCTGTCATATCTCTCGATTTAGAACTTTTGTACGGTCTGTCATATATCTTGGTATAGAACGTTTGTACAGCCTGTCATCTCACGGTATAGAACGTTTGTACGGACTGTCATCTCTCGGTATAAAACATTTGTACGGCCTGTCATCTCTCGGTATAGAATGTTTGTACGGACTGTCATCTCTTGGTATAGAACGTTTGTACCGCCTGTCATCTCTCGGTATAGAACGTTTGTACGGCCTGTCATCTCTCGGTATAGAACGTTTGTACGGTCTGTCATCTCTCGGTATAGAACGTTTGTACAGTCTGTCATCTCTCTGTATAGAACGTTTTTACGGTCTGTGTTATCTCTCGGTATAGAACGTTTGTACAGTCTGTGATATCTCTCGGTATACAGAACGTTTGTACGGCCTGTCATCTCTCAGTATAGAACGTTTGTACGGTCTGTCATCTCTCGGTATAGAACGTTTGTACAGTCTGTCATCTCTCGGTATAGAACGTTTGTACGGTCTGTCATCTCTCGGTATACAGAACGTTTGTACGGTCTGTCATCTCTCGGTATAGAACGTTTGTACAGTCTGTGATATCTCTGGTATAGAACGTTTGTACGGCCTGTCATCTCTCGGTATAGAACGTTTGTACGGTCTGTCATCTCTCGGTATAGAATGTTTGTACGGTCTGTGATATCTCTCGGTATACAGAACGTTTGTACGGTCTTTCATCTCGCGGTATAGAACGTTTGTACAGTCTGTGTTATCTCCGGTATAGAACCTTTGTATGGCCTGTCATCTCTCGGTATAGAACGTTTGTACGGTCTGTGATATCTCTCGGTATAGAACGTTTGTACGGTCTGTCATTTCTCGGTATAGAACGTTTGTACGGTCTGTCATCTCTCGGTATAGAACGTTTGTACGGTCTGTCATCTCTCGGTATAGAACGTTTGTACGGTCTGTGATATCTCTCGGTATAGAACGTTTGTACGGTCTGTCATCTCTCCGGTATAGAACGTTTGTACGGTCTGTCATATCTCCGGTATAGAACGTTTGTACAGCCTGTCATCACTCGGTATAGAACATTTGTACAGTCTGTGATATCTCCGGTATAGAACGTTTGTACGGCCTGTCATCTCTCGGTATAGAACGTTTGTACGGTCTGTGATATCTCTGGTATAGAACGTTTGTACGGTCTGTCATCTCTCGGTATAGCACGTTTGTACGGTCTGTGATATCTCTGGTATAGAACGTTTGTACGGTCTGTCATCTCTCGGTATAGAACGTTTGTACGGTCTGTGATATCTCTCGGTATACAACGTTTGTACGGTCTGTCATCTCTCGGTATAGAATGTTTGTACGGTCTGTGATATCTCTCGGTATAGAACGTGTGTAGGGTCTGTGATATCTCTCGGTGTAGAACTTTTGTACAGTCTGTGATATCTCCGGTATAGAACGTTTGTACGGCCTGTCATCTCTCCGGTATAGAACGTTTGTACGGTCTGTCATCTCTCGGTATAGAACGTTTGTACGGCCTGTCATCTCTCCGGTACAGAACGTTTGTACGGTCTGTGTTATCTCTCGGTATAGAACATTTGTACGGCCTGTCATCTCTCCGGTATAGAACATTTGTACGGCCTGTCATCTCTCCGGTATAGATCATTTGTACGGTCTGTGATCTCTCCGGTATAGAACATTTGTACGGCCTGTCATCTCTCCGGTATAGAACATTTGTACGGCCTGTCATCTCTCCGGTATAGAACGTTTGTACGGCCTGTTATCTCTCGGTATAGAACATTTGTACGGCCTGTCATCTCTCCGGTATAGAACATTTGTACGGCCTGTCATCTCTCCGGTATAGAACATTTGTACGGCCTGTCATCTCTCGGTATAGAACGTTTGTACGGTCTGTCATCTCTCGGTATAGAACGTTTGTACGGTCTGTGATATCTCTCGGTATAGAACGTTTGTACGGTCTGTCATCTCTCCGGTATAGAACGTTTGTACGGTCTGTGATATCTCTCGGTATAGAATGTTTCTACGGTCTGTCATATCTCCGGTGTAGAACGTTTGTACAGCCTGTCATCACTCGGTATAGAACATTTGTACAGTCTGTGATATCTCCGGTATAGAACGTTTGTACGGCCTGTCATCTCTCGGTATAGAACGTTTGTACGGTCGGTGATATCTCTCGGTATATCGAACGTTTGTACGGTCTGTCATCTCTCGGTATAGAACGTTTGTACGGTCTGTGATATCTCTGGTATAGAACGTTTGTACGGTCTGTCATCTCTCGGTATAGAACGTTTGTACGGTCTGTGATATCTCTCGGTATAGAACTTTTGTACGGTCTGTCATCTCTCGGTATAGAACGTTTGTATGGTCTGTGATATCTCTCGGTATAGAACGTGTGTAGGGTCTGTGATATCTCTCGGTGTAGAACTTTTGTACAGTCTGTGATATCTCCGGTATAGAACGTTTGTACGGCCTGTCATCTCTCCGGTATAGAACGTTTGTACGGTCTGTCATCTCTCGGTATAGAACGTTTGTACGGCCTGTCATCTCTCCGGTACAGAACGTTTGTACGGTCTGTGTTATCTCTCGGTATAGAACATTTGTACGGCCTGTCATCTCTCCGGTATAGAACATTTGTACGGCCTGTCATCTCTCTGGTATAGATCATTTGTACGGTCTGTGATCTCTCCGGTATAGAACATTTGTACGGCCTGTCATCTCTCCGGTATAGAACATTTGTACGGCCTGTCATCTCTCCGGTATAGAACATTTGTACGGCCTGTCATCTCTCCGGTATAGAACGTTTGTACGGCCTGTTATCTCTCGGTATAGAACATTTGTACGGCCTGTCATCTCTCCGGTATAGAACATTTGTACGGCCTGTCATCTCTCCGGTATAGAACATTTGTACGGCCTGTCATCTCTCCGGTATAGAACGTTTGTACGGTCTGTGATATCTCTCGGTATAGAACTGTTCATTAGCTTTGGACTTATTTTCTTTGGTTAAACTTATCAAGTCAATAGTGGTGAAATCGCGTATGGTGAGAAAACAATTGCACCATGTTGAATAATACATGATCTAATTGAAGGCTTGATAATTATTTGAAAATGGCAAAGCTCTCTGCTTTTTAATTTTTACTATTGGTCGATACTTCGTTAAGTTCTAGTACAACATGTATGACAATATTGAAATGCAGACGTAAAAGATGCACTGCCGGGTTAAACAAGTTCACAAACAGAAGAACACAATTCTGTCACATGCATACAAAGGACTTGCAATAAGTTGTTGGTAATACCCCTTTAATATATGTAGGACATATTTTTAATTGCTGTTCTATTTGCAGACGATAACAGTTCAATATTGTGAATCCTGTTTACACATGCACGAATGGCATGCTACAAAAACACATATAATCAAAGTCAGGATAAAAGCGTTTACATCTAATATTGATGCAATTTCCATATACGGATTGTGGAGGATTTCGGATTAGAGAGGTTTCGGATTGGGGAGTTTTTACTGTACTTGAACATGTACTAAAGTCACCGGATGTTTTGCCATTACAAAACACTGCGCAAGAAGTAATTCAAGTAATTAAGCATAAGGAGTGAATTATCATGGCAACGATGACGAGAAAAAGAAACAGAAAAATGGTGTTGACGTACCAGGAGGATATGTACATTCTACTCAAGTGTATAATCTAGTTTTCTGCATTCATTTGACGTTAATGCTATTGTGATCGTTAATTGGGCACACACTGTTTCTCGCAATATCCGAGAAATATAATTACGAATACGAATTGTACACAATTGCAAATAAATGAATTCTTAAACGAATCTGCCCATGTATATTGATTATCTGTTTAATGTCCAAATAATGTTCTACTGTTCGAGAAACTCACTAGCAAGGGGTATAACTTAAAGCATGGATAATGGTGGTTTAAGTAAGACTTTCCATTGAGATTGGTGCCAATGGCCGATATTTTGATGTTTTTTGTCACTTGACGGACACATTTCCACCAAAGTAACTAGTTCATTGTCTTGTTTTATATGCGGCGTGTATGCGATAACCACCTAGCCATAAGTTTAAGCCACCTATCGGCGGTCTGTTTTAGTCCGTCAGTGCAGCGATAAAAGCCTGAAAGAAGGGATGGTGACATCGGGTGTCCGTAGTCCGCATTTATTTTTATTAATTCTGAGGTATCAGGGGCATTCTGGCTGGTTTTATTGTGTTTGCTAGGTACTTCATGCATGGTTTTATGGTTAAATACGGTTTCTGCTTATTTAGGACGCTTCATGTGCATATTTTTAACCAAAGACCTAATTAGGTCTTTGTTTTAACGTTTAAGACGATTTCATGGAGATTCGTCAACTTTAAGACCCTCTCCATGGAGACTTGTTATATAACTTTGTAAACAATATGTGATGGTGTATAATCATGAAAATAATCTCTATTTTGTACCAATTTCAGGGCTACTGTCTTACAGAGGGTCTTGACTTGGCGAGTAACATATTATTGGAACCAAATAGTATACATTGACAACACCACCTGACTGATTTTCTTATTTGCAGGCACGGCTCCAGGCAGTGGGCACGAGGGCCCGTGCCCCCCCCCAGTTGGCTGAGATTTTTTTTTTAAAAACTTTGAAAAATTAGTAAAACAGGTATTAAACAGACATCTCTAAATAATATGGGTATTTTTTCTTATGTTCTAGATGAAAAAGTATTTGTAAGATGGGCATTTTTCGTGCTCGCTTCGCTCGCAGAATATTTTTATTATAATGCTTATATTTATACGTAGATGTTGCATCACAGAAAGCAAATACAAGAGAATTTTTGCCCTAGCTCATTATATTACCTTTTGACTGTTAAATAATCATAACTAAACCATTAAGGTTAACTCTCAGAATAAAGAAAAAAAGGTATGTCAGGGCTCCCAGATAGGCTTAGAATGCACTAGATTCATCCATTGCTTTGAAAATTTTCCCGGGGGAGTATGCCCCCGGACCCCCCCTACTTATGTTATAATATTCCAATGGCCAAAAGGATGAAAGCTGGTGTATCCAAATACTGTATGTGAACACTTACTAAGTATGCACGAACATACACAATGTACATGTTGACGTTTATAACATAAAAAGTACTATGGATTCCCCCACATCTACAAATGTACCCTTTCCTGTGCTTTTTCACACACATATTAAGCAATTGCCCCCCCTCCCCCCCGGAATCACGTACATACCTCGTGCCCCCCCACTCAGAAATTTCTGGATCCGGGCCTGTATTTGTACTTCAAAGATATGCATAAAATAATAAAGGATGATTTTTTATAATTGTGTGCTCTGTTTTTTATGCACCAGTCAAATCAAACCCTGACTCCCCAACCCCGGGTTATAGACACGAGTTTTTAACTTTTGGTGTCTCCTCACTGGTGAATGAGAGCAGGACTTTTGCTCCGCACCTAAATACGTACGTAGACCGGGAATATGTTTCACTGATAAGGGCGGTATTTTTACCTTTTTAAGATTCTCGGGCAGAGATTTTACCATATTTTAAAAAGTCAACCCCTCCTTTCCCCATGCTGAGGGTTTCAATGGACTGGTGCATTGTGTATCTGTAATGATATTCAGTTGAACTGACAAAAGGCCTAGTAGTAGCCGTCTTCTCTACTAGATGGATATTATCTTTTTCGGAAATGTATGCTACAGGCAACATCAATTTGGTAGATTGTGGTTTCAAATATACATGTATTTGAAACACCCACCGTTTTCTTCATCGCATTTATAATATAGAGGATTTGGAATCAGTTTTCGGATCAGTATTCTTTCAAGCACTTACTTACAATCCACAAGGATCCAACAACTTCTCAACATGTGGAGTAAAACCAGCATTGACAAATTGAAGCAACTAGGAATCAAACCAATATTGGTGGCTACAAACACTGCGCGTAAACCATTTAACCAGTTTATAAGTGGCAGCCTATATAGATATTGCATGTCAATGTTCAAAACATCACAATGAAACCTAACTTATCCGACCACCCTTATTTATTTTAAAACATACTTATTATCGCTGTTTATATATTAATAAAGGCTAATTATCATACTTGAAACTGTCATATTTTAGAGTTGGTTATATTATAAATCAAGAGTACAAAATGTAATCATGGGAACTGACTTCGAGCTGGAGGTTTTAATTTTAAGGTGGTCTTTAAGTGAAGTTTTATTGTTTGTTACATTCATAAGAGTGAAATTCAATATTCGCCCTCATCTCTATAATGCATTCATCTTGTTAATATGCATTGTATCTTTGACACTTATTTCAAATGGGTCATTTGTTTTTGCTAAAGAGGCAGCAAGTAGAGAACACAGTATGGTGTTACCATGTATATGGGCGCACTGCCCTTCAGACATTGGTTCTTTATCGTACCTGGTGTACAGCACTGATACATGCAAAACATTTTAGACGAGCCGGTCACTACGGTGCATTTTTTTTTCATAAAAACGACTTTATGCATACCAATCATCTATAAGAGGCTGTGGGATAAACACAAACATGCACTGTTCTGTTTTGCGATGGATGTAAGCCTAAATTTAACGTTATTTGTTGTATATTTCCGTATTATGCGGACGCATCATAGCTGTTGTTATCTGTAAACATTGCACATAATGCTTTATCTGATGTAATCCATATTTGTACAGATCTTTTTTAATAATGACTATGAAGCCTACTTTGTATAGGTCGTTGAAAAAAAATTCTGTTCTGTGATAGTATTTCCGACGCTACTGTGCTCTTGAAAAATAGAGTAAAAATGTATGTTCCTCACATGTATAAAAGGTAAAACGCTGTATTACAATAAGTCCCGTCACGTGCCAAAACAACACCACTCACCAAAATCAAATTAAATACGGAACAAAATCAATGAGACACATTACTTGTCAATCTTGCTTGCGTCATAGTCTACCATTATAAGCTTGCAATACATTTATAGCACGGCACATTATCGGCATCACTACACTCTCTTCTCTTGTAAACACGTTCCCAACTTCACAATTGAATTGAAAACAACTTAAAGCTTAATTAAGAATTTTGTGATTTATACGCACGACAATTCTGTTGATTAAGCAGACATTTTGTACCAACTTCATACAATTATAGGCTGGTAAACCTAACCTAGTGTAGCACCATGTCTTGGATTAATTGTAACAAAAACTTCTTCCTTGTTTTCATAAACTACTATGTGTAGTAACACAGGAAAAACGTTGCATTCACACATACCTGGCATTACTGAGAATATGACCTTTCTTTAATGTCATTTGAAATCATTTTTCAAAATCCCTGACCGTTACGTGTTTTGGTCGTTTAGTACTTACCTTTTATAGTCTGTGTTATTTTTAAGCTGTACTGTATGCAACACGAACTAGATATATGTTTTAATGCATTTACGACAATTCAGTACATTAAATGTATGAAATAACTCATTAATTGCCCATTTTGGCTGTGAAATTATCCCACCCACTATTAGGACTACATTTGTATATAAAATCTCGAAAAAAAAATAAAATATTAAAAAACGTCACACACTATGTTTATAAGTTATTATCTATTTGTCGTTTATCTGTCGTGTTAATGAAATATCATATATCATCCATATTATCCAGATAATCCAAAATGAACGGTGAATATTTCGAAAACAGCATATTTCGGCCACTACTTGATCGCAACTCGACGCGTGCATGGCGGGAAAACGACGTCGCGCAAAACATTTGCTGTATATAATGGAGCATTTCCATCATTTAAGCTATATGAAGCATGAAATAAATAGAATATTAGTATTTTACCATGTATGATCGTTTTATAATTCACCTCGTGAGCAGCTGACTTATATTTTCACTCGTGGCTACGCCACTCGTGAAAATATTACATCAGCTGCTCACTCGCTGAATTATCAGCCGATCATACACGGAAAAATACAAATATCCTCTATTTATTCTGTGCCATTGTGATACATTTGGCGTTTACAGTCAATATATACATGGAAATACTACATAATTAGAATGAAATTGAAATTTTACAGTACGTATACCACGAATGGTCTATTATTTGCTCATCAACGG
Source organism: Spisula subtruncata (assembly GCA_963678985.1). Taxonomy (NCBI): domain Eukaryota; kingdom Metazoa; phylum Mollusca; class Bivalvia; order Venerida; family Mactridae; genus Spisula; species Spisula subtruncata. The sequence continues at coordinate 20,724,152 of OY787662.1, read as the reverse complement.
AAATGGTCAATCATTGACATATGGGGCATAATAAATATTTTTTCTTGAAAGACATGTAAATCAATTTATATTCTAGAATTATTCCGATAGTCTATGTCTATTGCTTGATCAGCATAATTTGGTTCGTCACGTAAAATACAATTTAGTGTCACGTAAAATTTAATTTCAATATTTTGATTTTTTTATGAACCTACGTTTAATATTTTACATTTAGTGACTTATAACATGGTTTTAGAGTGTATTTTTTGATTGCTTGGCCAGCATGATCTTGTTCGTCACGTAAAATACAATTTAGTGTCACGTAAAATTTAATTTCAATATTTTGATTTCTTTACGAACCTACGTTTAATATTTTAAATTTGGTGACTTATAGCATGGTTTTAGAGTGTATTATCTTTAAACAACTAGTATTTGTGCAATCTACATGTAAAACAAGCTACAGATTTGACATTTGATGTGAGAATAGTAAAAATGTGTATATGTCGTAATTTTTTGTCTGTGCAGTTACATAAAGTGTACTAAATTACTGCAATTATGGATTTTGATGAGAAGCAATGCTATCTGTTACATTTATCAATTATAAATTAAGTTATTAGCTTTCACAACTTGGCAAATAAGCGTAAATTATTACAGCAACCATGTGTTTGATAACCGTAAAACTTTCGTCACGTAAAATTCAAAATAAAAAAACAGAGTTATTTGAGCCAATATAACAATTAATTATTGGCATGCTGGCAATGATTTATTTAATATTTGCTCAAGTTGTTATCAATATATAAAAAAAATTTCATTGGATTTGAATAAAATCGAAATATTCACTGTACAAGTTGGAAGAGTCAATGTCTTATTGGAAACAAATGCATTTTTTGATTTCCAGACGACTGCACATGACTTTCATGGAAACACAACATAAAAATAATCATAAATAGTTACTGGATATATTTCAGAAATAATGTGTGATAAAACTGAGTTATGTGCACACAAGTTTTGCTTCCAGAATAAAGGCTTGACGTGTGTTAATTGTTGTTGAAAACTATGTTTCAAGACTGGTATTTTACGTGACTGTATATAGATGTTCGATGGTGAAGCTCTAAGCCATGCTTAGCATTTTAAGCTGTTATTTTAACAGATAAATCGTGCTTAGATGCTTAAACAACCTTTAGTTAGCATAAGCTTGGTTCCAAATTCGTCTTTCATGCTATTTCACCCCTACAATAGTATTTTACGTGACAATATTTCATTCCATGCGTAATCTTATCCCTATAATCACTATATACATTGATTTGGTTTTTTGTACATTGTTTACCAAAAAACTGTAATAATATGAGGTCAGAATTGTCTCTACTGCACAACTTTTAGCATTTTATTATGGATAAGTTTCTTTCGTATTTTACGTGACGAACACGTCAGTACAAGGCATGTTTCGACACATGTATATTTAGCCGGGTTTTATTTAGATGCATATCCAAAATTATAAAGTATATAGTGTCATAGGTTCCAAGTCAGATTGGTGAAAGTAACATTAACACACACACACGCTTTTTTACTTCTAATTCAAAAATGATAAAAGATACATGAAAGTAAAATACAGTGTAAACGAAATAGCATGTTATGATGTACATACCGGTTTCATAAATGTATTGATAGTTTTTCGGAGAGTTGGTATGTGTAGATATGTAGTACTGGAGTTAAAAAAATAACACAACCATTACTGAACTTCTTTGTTGTGTTCTCCAGGGTAATACGTATGCTGTACATGCTATCATGACGTAAAATACACAGGCGAAAACACAGGCTTGTTTCCAAATGCGACATAGAAAAACACGCAATCTTGTTCATGGTGCCATGTATGAAAATTGTTCCTAAAGGGGTTCGACTTTCATGTCCGATTGACGTTTTTGATATATAATTTAAAGGTCAGATATTCAATTTTATACTCTCGATATTGGCCCAAATTTTGAAAATGCGTGTTTACGGTATTCTGATATCATTTTTGAATGATGCAGTATATGTAATGACGTAAACATGAAATCTTGGATGTAACAAATATACACGATATAGGACGATGTCAAGACACAATATAGGACGACATCAAGACACAATACAGGACATTGCCAAGACACAATATAGGATGTTGCCAAGACACAATATAGGGCGTCGCCAAGTCACAATATAGGACGTTGCCAAGACACAATTTAAGACGTTGCCATGACACAATTTAGGACGTTGCCAAGACACAATATAGGACGTTGGCAAGACAAAGTATAGGATGTTGCCAAGACACAATGTAGGATGTTGCCAAGACACAATATAGGACGTTGCCATGACACGATATAGGACGTTGCCAAGACACAATATAGGATGCTGCCATGACACAATGTAGGATGTTGCCAAGACACAATATAGGACGTTGTCAAGACACAGTATAGGACGATGCCAAGACTCAATTAAGGACGTTGCCAAGACATAATATAGGAAGTTGCCAAGACACGACATAGGACGTTGCCAAGACACGATATAGGACGTTGCCATGACAGAATATAGGACGTTGCCATGACACAATATAGGACTTTGCCATGACCCAATATAGGACGTTTCCATGTCCTGAATAAGACGTTGCCAAAACACGATATAGGACGTTGCCAAGACACAATATAGGACGTTGCTAAGACACAACATAGGACGTTGCCTAGACACAATATAGGACTTTGCCAAGACACAATATAGGACGTTGCCAAGACACAATATAGGACTTTGCCAAGACACAATATAGGAAGTTGCTAAGACACAATATAAAACGTTGCCAAGATCCAATATAGGACGTTGCCAAGACACAATATAGGACTTTGCCAAGACACAATATAGGAAGTTGCTAAGACACAATATAAAACGTTGCCAAGATCCAATATAGGACGTTGCCAAGACACAATATAGGACTTTGCCAAGACACGATATAGGACGTTGCCAAGACGACGTTTCACGCTGAACTCGCAATAAACGGAGTAAAATCTCAAAAGCAACCCGCCATAGTTTATGTTGTAGACACAAACAATTATGAAATCCCAAGTACGGAGAAACAGCAGCAGTCGTATTGATGTAATCCGTTGTCTGTCTATACCTCAATGTTATCCCATATCGATGATACCGTAAGCTCATCAATAATTTAAATAGTTCATGCCTTATCTCAGAAAATCTGTTGTTTTTCCCCGAACCACGTGATATATGATGACAGGCGACATGTTCTGGGTTCATATCATTGTTGACGTATGTAGCACAGTTATGTAGCCGGAAAACTTAGTTCTCCTAGAAATGTCCTCCGGCTGTGACTCGCATCGTTCTCTTTGAAATACTGTCACTGTATATAGAATATAGATACCATACATTAATTAAGCTTAAGGTATATGCTCTATCAACTTCTCAGACGTATATTCTTATTTTTATTTTTGTTAGCGAGAAAACTATAATACAACCTCTGTATAGCAGCACTCTGTCAGGGCTGCAAATGTTGTTTATTGTTTAGAGGTTAAATTTATAGTGAATATGAGCTCAGTGAAATTTTGAAGGTGTTGTTATAGAGAGATTGTAGAGAGGGTGGGTCTGGCGAGATTGTACTTTATCACATAAACCACGGCGCGAGAGTTTAATAAAGCCATTTAAAAAAATCATATTACACTGCTCACAAGTGTAATAACTATGCAAATAAGGCGTCTGATCTCTTTTTATATGTAATCATACGCGCTGTCAAAAATGAACGGATATATACTTCAACTTTATACTCTTCAACGTCACAAGGAAATCTACTGAAGAGGGTGCGCACTGGATAACGAGAAACGCTGGAAAATATGGTATAGGCCAGTTAACTTGACCATACGTGTTTATCTAAGTAACAGAAGACCAATCCAGCCAATGTTTGTAGAAATCATCTTATCCTGGGCGCACTATAGATATGATACATAAACAAGAGGGTCCAAAATTCCCTGGGTCGCTCACCTGTTTGGCCTAGTGACCTAGATTTTGGCCCAAATGACACAGTATCTAAATTGACCTATATTTTATAGAGATAAACATTGTGACCAAGTTTCATAAAGATAGAGTCAAAATTGTGACCTCTAGTGTGTGCACAAGATTTTTCAATGATTTGGCCTCGTGACCTAGTTTTTGACCCCAGATGACCCAATATCGAACTTGACCTAAATTTTATAATGATGATCATTGTGATCAAGTTTCATAAAGATAAGGTCAAAATTGTGACCTCTAGTGTGTTCACAAGCTTTTTCAATGATTTGGCCTCGTGACCTAGTTTTTGACTCCGGATGACCCAATATCGAACTTGACCAAAATTTTATAGTGATGATCAGTGTGATCAAGTTTCATAAAGATAAGGTCAAAATTGTGACCTCTAGTGTGTTCACAAGCTTTTTCAATGATTTGGCCTCGTGACCTAGTTTTTGACTCCGGATGACCCAATATCGAACTTGACCAAAATTTTATAGTGATGATCAGTGTGATCAAGTTTCATAAAGCTTATGCTCAAATTGTGACCTCTAGTGTGTTCACAAGCTTTTTCAATGATTTGGCCTTCAAAGGCTTGTGACCTAGTTTTTGACCCCGGATGACCCAATATCGAACTTGACGTAGATTTTATAGAGATGATCATTGTGATCAATTTTCATAAAGATTAGTCTCAAATTGTGACCTCTAGTGTGTTCACAAGCTTTTTCAATGATTTGGCCTTGTGACCTAGTTTTTGACCCCAGATGACCCAATATCGAACTTGACCCAGATTTTATAGAGATGATCATTGTGATCAATTTTCATAAAGATTAGTTACAAATTGTGACCTCTAATGTGTTCACAAGGTTTTTCAATGATTTGGCCTAGTGACCTAGTTTTTGACCCCAGATGACCCAATATAAAACTTGACCTAGATTTTACAGAGATGATCATTATGATCAAGTTTCATAAAGATTAGGCTCAAATTGTGACCTCTAATGTGTTCATAAGGTTTTCCTTTGATTTGACCTAGTGACCTAGTTTTTGACCCCAGATGACCCAATATCGAACTTGACCTAGATTTTATGGAGATGATCATTGTGATCAAGTTTCATAATGATCAGGCTAAATTTGTGACCTATAGTGTGTTCACAAGCAATTGTGAACGGACGACGGACGGACGGACGACGGACGGACGACGGACGACGGACGAAGAGCGATCACAAAAGCTCACAGGTGAGCTAAAAAGGTCCGTGACGTGATTAATATTCAAATATACACGTCTCGCTCCAATAATTATGCAGCACTGTACTTGCAATAATTGAAATAAAATGCTGTACAAAATGTACTATGTTTATTTGCTCAGTCTCATGTGAATCTTACATTCGTGTCTTTCCATATAGAATTAACTAAACACGTTTAATAAATGCAATATGAAAAGACACCCATGAACGATCCTCTATGTAAGATGCAAAGCAAACCATATTGACAATGGACATATTTTACAGTCCGGATATACACACAATTTATATATATACATGTAAGGTTGACTACAAAAGGCAGGTTGTTAATTATATATAATTTGGAAACTGAAGCGGGATGATCTTATTTATTAGAGGTGTAGCTGTTTTGTTTCATATACTTAGTAGTTTAACTGAGGGGAATGCTTATGGTCTGTTTTGATTTGTGTTCCACGTACAAGTGTTACTCTTTAAGCATTTGTACTCGGCTGGTTTTTTTTGTTGAGCGCAGCCTTCCCTGTCTGACCTGTCACTATCTTTATGGTACAACGGCACATCCACTGCAATATAATACAGTGCAGAATGAATTTCAGTTATTGTACTCTTTGTCCGTCGTGATTATGATACAATTCTATGTATCCAAGGACGCATGTTCGACTCATTTCTAACTGTCAATTTATTTTCCATTAATATTTTCACATTTTTCTGACACATTAATAACTACAATGACCTCCAAAATAAACAATGGAAAATCAAAGTGCACGCACTAGTTTTAAATCACGTGACTTAGGTTTATTATTGATGGAATGTACATTTATTATACATGTACATAATGAAAATGTTATACATTAACAAACCTACACGTACATCACATTTAATATATAGTACGTCGAATATATACATGAGTGCATGTATTTGGAACATAATCACAAAGTCTATCCTTTGTTCAATCTTTATTAGGTTGTTTGTTTGTCAGACAGTTGTTAGTGCGCGGTCATTGGTTATGCCGGTCAGATTGGCCAATGACTTCGAGAGGGTTTATTCTTTAAAAGCCTCTATATTACAGAAGTCACACTTTACTATATAATGATACATTTATCTTTACATTGCACCAACCTCAGCACAATAACCGAACAATTTCTAGGGAGGATGAACTGTACATTTAAACTTGTCTGTATGGAAACAGAACTGGTATTTCTTGACAGATGATCTCTCTTAACAGGTTAAGATCGGTATAATTGTTCTGGTTGTGCGATTAAGTTTATAGTATTTGTATACAAGGTTAGACTAGTAACGGTGGCTTTTGTTCACAAGTGGACTTAAAACAGGGTTGTCTGTACAACTTTATCAGATTAACACCACTATGTAATACATGCACCATAAAATCGTTCATTTTCCCGATTCACCAATATTTCAAATACCCCCAAAAAATGTATTCTTGCAAAAGCTAATGATCCTTCTGTATTGTAATCAAATAAGTAATGAATTTACGATACTATTATTCACAAATTTAACCATTTTCAACATTTTCAGCACCCGTGTTCACTCAGATAAATTTGACGTATGTTGCTTGATTATGCGGGTTATAACACATTTCAGACAATTCATGGCGTGTAGTATGCCTAACCGGGAGCAACTTAAATCGTTTTCTAACTTTTCTTATATTTTATTATCTTATTAGAAACCCCTATACGTCTCTTGAAGCACCTGATGACGTTTTGTTTTCGCGTTACCGCTTGTTTTACATTTTGATACGCAATATTGACTAATATTGTGCGTCGTCATATAACCGTCCACAAGTTGTTTCCATTCCGTTGTCTAACACTTTCTTCACCTAACTTTTACTCAGCGTAAACAATAGGCGCCTCGGACGAACTTTTACACAGCATAAACAATAGGCGCCTCGGACGAACTTTTACTCAGCGTAAACAATAGGCGCCTCGGACGAACTTTTACACAGCATAAACAATAGACGCCTCGGACGAACTTTTACACAGCGTAAACAATAGGCGCCTCGGACGAACTTTTACACAGCGTAAACAATAGGCGCCTCGGACGAACTTTTACACAGCGTAAACAATAGGCGCCTCGGACGAATTACATTGATCAACTTGAACAATGGTCTACAGAACTCCCCATTTCAATGAAGTACATTTATAGTAGGTGTGGACATCATACTGGGAAAGCGCAAGGAAGCGCTTTGATAAGTTAACGGGGTTCAGATTCGAATCCATTCTTAGAACAATTCTGATATCCATTCTGGTTACCCTTGTCATTCACATGTGGTAAAGATGGTTCGATTCCCAGTCGCATGAGGTTATACCCTGCCATGAAAGTTCGAACTTAACCCTCCGCACGTGAAGACGCTGATTCAATGTGAATGGTAAGTAAACAGGGAAAACGGTTTACGGTTGAGCAAGTGGGTTCTGGCTGAAACAATTCCGTAAAACTTGTGAAATCAATTGGTACGATATGGACGGTTTGTCTCGAGTATGCGTAGGTTGGAAGGAGATGTTGCAGTTTTTGTGTGGCTTTGGATTGCCCTTGTGCTCCAAATATTCAAATAATGTTAATATTCAAATATGAGGTCGATATGTGAACTTTGTTCACTACAATATTCTATGATTAAATACCATACTGGTTTTGTTAATTAAGAATGCACAGAAATCAATGTTTAGGAGTCAGTTTCAACGGATTAGGTTTGGAATTAGAAGATAAATATTTAATAACCGGAAAGCGTTTTGGTATGGAACGACACGCTCAAATAATGTCATTCTGGTTAAATACATTTTGTGGTATGCATGTACGAATTATAAATATTTAAAAAGCGAAATTATCAACTTTGTCACACACATATGACACTTGCTCATCCGTAAATTATGTATGTCAATAAGGAATTCAATGATAACGTTTTAAAGCAATTATTTATGTAAAAACAACATTTGATACAAAAAGAACATAATTACATGCATCACAAAAACGACTATGTAACATGTTATACCAATATACGCATTGTCTTATAATGTAACGTCCTTCAAAGTACAATTTTACGATTTGAGAATAATGATATACATATTTTGACATATAACATTATGAAATGATGGACGATCAATTTGATTTACAGCATTCCATAGGTGGTATGTTTGATTTGTTATAATTCCTTTGATCAAAGCCATAACCTACTGTGGTGAAAGCCATAACCTACTGTGGTGAAAGCCATAACCTACTGTGGTGAAAGCCATAACCTACTGTGGTGAAAGCCATAACCTACTGTGGTGAAAGCCATAACCTACTGTGGTGAAAGCCATAACCTACTGTGTTGAAAACCATAACCTACTGTGGTGAAAGCCATTGCGTACTGTGGTGAAAGCCATAACCTACTGTGGTGAAAGCCATAACCTACTGTGGTGAAAGTCATAACCTACTGTGGTGAAAGCCATAACCTACTGTGGAGAAAGCCATAACGTACTGTGGTGAAAGCCATAACGTACTGTGGTGAAAGCCTTAACCTACTGTGGTTAAAGTCATAACCTACTGTGGTGAAAGCCATAACCTACTGTGGTGAAAGCCATAACCTACTGTGGTGAAAGTCATAACCTACTGTGGTGAAAGCCATAACGTACTGTGGTGAAAGCCATAACGTACTGTGGTGAAAGCCATAACCTACTGTGGTTAAAGTCATAACCTACTGTGGTGAAAGCCATAACCTACTGTGGTGAAAGCCATAACCTACTGTGGTGAAAGTCATAACCTACTGTGGAGAAAGCCATAACGTACTGTGGTGAAAGCCATAACGTACTGTGGTGAAAGCCATAACGTACTGTGGTGAAAGCCATAACCTACTGTGGTTAAAGCCATAACCTACTGTGGTGAAAGCCATAACCTACTGTGGTGAAAGCCATAACGTACTGTGGTGAAAGCCTTAACCTACTGTCTTTGAGAACTGTCGTGCAGTATTTCCAGTAGTACACCTACGAAAGTTAAAAATATGCAAACTTATTAAAGGGCCTTTGCTTGCTCAATTGAATGACTATTTTCAGAAATGTTTCGCACACGCACGAAAGATCCGACCTGAAAGCCATTGCGTATCCATTGACATGACAACATTGAGTATTGACATGAAAGCCTTTACGTACTGACATGAAAACATATGTGTACTGACGAAGCCTTTCGGTTACGTATGGACACGAAAATATTTGCGTATTGACACGAAAGCCTTTGACATGAAAGCATTAGACATGTACACATTTGCGTATTGACATGAAAGCCTTTGACATGAAAGCATTAGACATGGACACCTTTGCGTATTGACATGAAAGCATTTGACATGAAAGCATTAGACATGGACACCTTTGCGTATTGACATGAAAGTCTTTGGCATGAAAGCATTAGACATGGACACCTTTGCGTATTGACACGAAAGCCTTTGACATGAAAGCATTAGACATGGACACCTTTGCGTATTGACATGAAAGCATTTGTGTACTGATGCGAAAATCTTTGCGTATTGACATAAAAACTTTGCGTACTGACATGAAAGACATTGCGTATCAATTGACTTGAGAAATTTTGCGTATTGATACGAAATCTTTGTATACTGACATGAACGTCTTTGTACACTGACATGAAAGGCTTTGTACACTGACGCGAATGCCTTTGTACACTGACATGCAAGGCTTTGTACACTGTCGCGAATGCCTTTGTACACTGACGTGAAATGCTTTGTACACTGACGCGAAGGCCTTTGTACACTGACATGAAATCCTTTGTATACTGACATAAACGTCTTTGTACACTGACATGAAATGCTTTGTACACTGACGCGAAGGCCTTTGTACACTGACGTGAAATCCTTTGTGTACTGACGTGAAATCCTTTGTACACTGACGTAAAATCCTTTGTACACTGACGTGAAATCCTTTGTGTACTGACGTGAAATCCTTTGTACACTGACGTGAAATCCTGTGAACACTGGCGTGAAATCCTTTGTACATTGACGGAAAATCCTTTGTGTACTGATGTGAAATCCTTTGTACACTGGCGTGAAATCCTTTGTACACTGGCGTGAAATCCTTTGTACATTGACGGAAAATCCTTTGTGTACTGATGTGAAATCCTTTGTACACTGGCGTGAAATCCTTTGTACACTGGCGTGAAATCCTTTGTACATTGACGGAAAATCCTTTGTGTACTGATGTGAAATCCTTTGTACACTGACATGAAATCCTTTGTACACAGACGTGAAATCCTTTGAACACTGACGTGAAATCCTTTGTACATTGACGGAAAATCCTTTGTGTACTGATGTGAAATCCTTTGTACACAGACGAGAAATCCTTTGTACACTGACGTGAAATCCTTTGTACATTGACGGAAAATCCTTTGTGTACTGATGTGAAATCCTTTGTACACTGACGTGAAATCCTTTGTACACTGACGTGAAATCCTTTGTACATTGACGGAAAATCCTTTGTGTACTGATGTGAAATCCTTTGTACACTGGCATGAAATCCTTTGTACACTGACGTGAAAGCCTTTGTACACTGACATGAAATCCTTTGTACACAGACGAGAAATCCTTTGTACACTGACATGAAAGCCTGTGTACACTAACGTGACAGCTTTTGTACACTGACGTGGAAGCCTTTGTGTACTGACGTGAAATCCTTTGTACACTAACGTGAAATCCTTTGTGTCAGAATTCTTCTACATTGCAATGTTTCGGACTAAAGTACTACTAGAGGAAAATGTTCTGATCACCTCGGCCATTATACATTGCACTAGTACATGTATATTTACCGGAGACAAACGGTTCAGGATTGCTAATTATGTAAGACACGATAAGCTAGAGTTGTGATTCTATACCAAAGTAACTATTATCTGCAAATGTTCTTCTAAATTTCGAATCTTCGATGTCTGTTTCATTGCATGTAGAACGTACGGGTTGCACGTCTTCATACACAGTTTTATTTGAAATACACTTACACTTATCTCTAGAAAAAGTCACTCCGTGGGTAGCAAAACACAACTTGCAACCTTTATAAGATCGTCTCGAACTGCCTAAAGTAGTTCTTGTTATATTATGACATTTGTGCACTTTTAACTTGTCGTCTGCAATATTTGAGGGCTCATTCGAAGTAATTCGATGATTATCGTTACTAATTGAGCATTTACTAGCATATCCCCTCAATATGTTGTCATCCTGCTCATCTTCTTGTACGATTGAAAAAGAAATTGGCAGAAATGCTAGACTATTTACGGAAGGTCTGGCTTTGGATAAGTTCGGAACACTTCCGTCATCCGGGGAGCCCGGTTCGTTGTGTAACTGACGAAGCAAAGAGTTAACGGCCCCAACGCGAGAACGCTGCTCACAAATTCGTCTGACGTCATCATAATTTTTCAAGAAATTCCTCGCTTCGTGATCCATGTGGTGCCGACGCTGTTTTCTCCTGTGGTTGATTCCAAGTCCAAAAACTCCTAGCACAGCAACTCCGTACACAATGAACACAGCAACCGTATACTGCATAGCGCCCATGGCATTATTTTCAAGTCCTGGCGTTTCATTTTTATTAGCCGCTACATTTTGTTTATTACAATCGGTAAAATTCAAATGCACGTATCCAAAAATGGATAATCCGACACTAGCGTTGCACATATACATTGGAACTATAATATCATGACTGTATTCCAGCGTTCCGTACACGTCACTGTCCTATCAAAACATGACCCTCGCACTAAGCACCCCAACGTAATTAAATCTGTAGACGACTGTTTCACACATCGAATTGTTCATTATTTGTTCATAGTAACATCAGTAAATTTCCTTTTGTAGATTTCCATTATATGCTAACACCCGTATATATCAACCCTTAGCACAATGTTCCACAACAAACACTAGCATCGTAACTCAAGCGGTCAGTATAAATATATAGATCTACCATTAGTTCTATCAATGAGTTGTCACCGTGAAAATTGTTGCAATACTTGAGTGGAACTACAACATGTAACATAATCCATTGTTGTATTATACAGTAGGTACAATAGATAAGTTCTCAACTTATTTCTGCTCATGGTACGTTGTATACTACGGCTGTGTGAAGCTGATCAGTGATAATTAAGTTATTATAGCAAATTGACGTTGTTACACGTGCTTCCAGTCATCTGTACCAGTAATCGACCAAACATTTGTCATCTGATACAGGGAGAAAAGTACGAACAGATACTAGTAGCTGACAGCTAATTGGATAAACCATTCTCATTGTATATTCACAGATATTTGCTTCAGTACTCAAAGCGTCATTGGGTTTGCGCAGAGTTAGCCATGTGTTATAATGAGGGTACCAATTAAGCAACCATCTGTTTTAAACAGCTTTAATTATCCAAGTGACAAATCGTACCATTCCGATCACAGGTAACTTAATCAATGATGACACCCACTATTTTTCCGTTTTAGTCAGGGTGTAAATTACGAGATCAAATGATTTGAAATGAATAACGTTCATACTCAAAACAATTGCAATTTCGTCCGCTAACGGTGATTTTTTTCTTCATTATAGCGACCGTGTACTTTATATGAATATATTATAGAGCCTAAAGAAGACCTCACTTAATATGTAGGAACTAATTTTGCTCTATCTTTAGCTGGTGTTAACTGATTCTCGACCACATTATTACAATCGGTGGAAAACTGCATCGAGAATGCATTTGGTCGAGCATCAATTTAAAACGGCTAAAGATAGAGCGAAATCGGTACTTGCCTATTCTTACATATACGGGATATTCTTTAGGCTTTATAATATAAGCATACTAAATGCACGATCAGTATAATCAATAAAAAAACCTCACCGTTAGCTGACAAAATCGCAATTGTTTAGAGTGCGAACGTTATTCATTTGATCACGTGATTCTCCACACTGTTTAGTCGTTGACACAGTTACCTGCGATTCCGATCGCTTAAATTGTTAAAAAGTACAAACCCTCATAAGTAAAACCATTAACTGCATCAATTTGAGAATCAGTGTATGTCCATTTCTCCCTTCTTGGCAGTCTGCCCCCCCCCCCCCCCTCTTTGAACACAAGTACTTTCGTTTTTGCAATGTTAACAGTTAATTTCGAGTCATTACAAAATTTCTGTAGACAATTCAAATGTCTTTGGAGTCCTATAATAGTATCCGCTGCCAAAGCAATGCCATCTGCGAACATAAGCATACACATTTCAACTTAGCTTGGAAAAAGCTAATTTCCCATACATTACTGCTTTGTAATAGCCCATGTAATTCATTGATAAAACAATAAAATGTTGAAACAATCCATAGTATCCTATTACACAAATCAGGTAGAAGCCCGTGGTCGTGATCAGAAAGGGTTATTCAAGATAACTAAACATCTGATTGGTGAAGAAAAAGAAGTTGTGTTACCAACTAGTAAACCTGCTAAAATGCTTGCACAGGATTTCAGTGACTTCTTCATCAACAAAATTGAAGCAATACGTGCTGAAATAGCCTCCAGTATTCAGTCAAACCAAGAAAAAGACGTGTTGAATTCGAAACTCCTTTCGAAGAAGAGCAACTGTCCGAATTTTCTCAAACATCAGAGGATGAAATCCGAAAACTGATAAATAAATCACCTAGTAAATCATGTGAACTTGATCCAATACCAACATGGCTGTTGAAGGATTGCTTGAATAATGAACTACTACCATTATTAACAAGAATATTCAATGCATCACTCAAAAGTGCCTATGTGCCCAAGACTTTTAAAGGCTCCAGAATAAGACCACTGATAAAAAAGCCAGGCCTTGATCAAAATGTACTGAAAAATCATAGACCTGTGTCAAACTTACCCTTCATTTCCAAGGTTCTTGAGAAGGTAGTCGATGCTCAACTGGAAGAGCATTTAGCACTACATGATCTCCACGAAGAACGTCAGTCAGCATACAGAAAATTTCACTCTACTGAAACGCCTCTTCTTCGTGTGCAACATAAGATTGTTTGCTAGATCAGAATAAAGCTACGGTCCTTGTAATGCTGGATTTGTCAGCAGCATTAGACTCCATTGATCACAACACTCTACTAGGCAGACTTAAAAATCATTTCGGTATAACAGGCAAACCATTAGAGTGGAAGAAATCCTATTTATGTGACCGCTACCAGACTGTCTGTATTGTACTAATGAACTACAGTGTACCACAGGGATCTGTGCTTGGTCCGAAGAACTACATCATGTACACAAAACCAGTCGGTGCAATCTGTAGAAAACATCAATTGCAACATCATTTCTAAGCTGATGACTCACAATTATATATGGCGTTCAAACCAAAAGAGTGTGTCTCGCGGGATGAAACCCTGCAACGAATTGAAGCTTGTCTGAAGAATATCTTGCACTTGATGAAAGATAATTTGCTGAAACTAAATGCTGACAAAACAGAGGTAATCCTGTTTGTTCCAAAACGGAATGCCAGCACAGCCGAGAATCTCACAGTGGCAGTTGGCGACGCTGTAATCAAACCATCATCGATGGTGAGAAACCTTGGTGCAATGTTGGATTCACATTTAGACATGGATGAACCTGTAAACTCTGTCTCAAGGTCGTGTTTCATGCAGATCCGACAAATAGGTCAAGTCAGACAATACTAGACTTTTGATGCAACAAAATCCCTGATTTATTCTTTAGTCACATCGAGACTGGATTACTGCAATTAATTATTATGTGGCACCCCGAAAATCATTCTGAATAAACTACAAATTATTCAAAATACAGCTGCCCGCCTCTTCACACGGACACCGCGTTACAATCACATCACTCCTGTACTGAAGGATCTTCACTGGCTACCTGTACAGTACTGGGTAGAGTACAAGGTCTTGACTCCAGTTTTCAAAGCACTACATGGAAAATCGCCTGGCTACATCAGAAGTATGTTGGAAGTATATACTCCAAAAAGACATCTAAGGTCTCAAAATGATTATGTTCTTCTAGTTGTGCCAAGGACGAGGACTGTGCCTTCGGTGACCGATGTTTCACAGCTGCTGCACCGAAACTCTGGAATGCGCTGCCAACAGCGCTCAGAGAAGCGTTCAAAATAGTGAATAAAATTGATTGTGTGGACATGAGTAATTTTTCAGTTTCTCAGATAAAGACAATCTTAGAGGAAAAAACTTGAAATTAGATAAACGATTGAATTCATTCTCCCACGGAACAGTTACCGTTGGGAATGGACTTCCTGAATATATAGTGAATGCAAAGGATGTAATCGACTTTAAAACAAAATTGGACAAGTATTGGCATCAAAAACGTTTTGATGTGTCAAACGTTTACTAATTGAGTTGTCATAAGTGTAATCACAGACCGGACCGTCGATCTTAAATATATATAGTTTATACTTATATACCAAGAAGTACTAAAAGGGAAAGACAGCCTGATAAGAGGCTAACAAGTTCCCCAGAAGACAAAAGGTAGACAAAAGGTCGTGTAGATAGTGAGTCATTCCCCTTTTAAAGGAAGCATCACTATTCCTTTAAAGGTTAAGGACATGTGGTTATGGTACTTGACGTTATCCTTGTCCTTGTTGAGGTCACTTTCAGTTAATACCCCTACAGATAATCAAATCGATGTACACCACTATTTTATTGTATTTCTTTATACCATGTCTCTTACGTTTTATCTTGCATTTTTCATGTTTTCGGCAATATGATACTGATGGGAGATTAAATAGCTTTGATAAAAAAATGTACATTTTATGAACATAATATATTATTTTAACCATGTATTAGTCAGGACTGTACAGCACTTTTGAATGTGTGGATACATGAAAAAGGGATATATAAATATGGTACAATAATAGTGATCATAGTATGATTATACGTGAGGTATAGTACATTACAGGTCTCGTCTTGTATAGTGATCATAGTATGATTACACGTGAGGAACAGTACATTACACGTCTCGTCTTGTATAGTGATAATAGTATGATTATACGTGAGGTACATTACATTACACGTCTCGTCTTGTATAGTGATCATAGTATGATTATACGTGAGGTACATTACATTACACGTCTCGTCTTGTATAGTGATCCATGTATGATTATACGTGAGGTACATTACAAGTCTCGTCTTGTATAGTGATCATAGTATGATTATACGTGAGGTAGAGTACATGCCTCGTC
Source organism: Spisula subtruncata (assembly GCA_963678985.1). NCBI lineage: Eukaryota > Metazoa > Mollusca > Bivalvia > Venerida > Mactridae > Spisula > Spisula subtruncata. Next base: position 20,707,754 of record OY787662.1, on the reverse strand, counting down.
TTGTATAGTGATTATAGTATGATTATACGTGAGGTACATTACATTACACGTCTCGTCTTGTATAGTGATAATAGTATGATTATACGTGAGGTACATTACACGTCCCGTCTTGTATAGTGATCCATGTATGATTATACGTGAGGTACATTACAAGTCTCGTCTTGTATAGTGATCATAGTATGATTATACGTGAGGTACATTACACGTCCCGTCTTGTATAGTGATCCATGTATGATTATACGTGAGGTACATTACACGTCCCGTCTTGTATAGTGATCCATGTATGATTATACGTGAGGTACATTACAAGTCTCGTTTTGTATAGTGATCATAGTATGATTATACGAGAGGTACAGTGCATTACACGTCTCGTCTTGTATAGTGATCATAGTATGATTATACGTGAGGCACATAACACGTCTCGTCTTGTATAGTGATCATGGAATGATTATACGTGAGGCAAATAACACGTCTCGTCCTGTATAGTGATCATAGTATGATCATACGTGAGGTACAGTACATTACACGTCTCGTTTTGTATAGTGATCATAGTATGATTATACGTGAGGTACAGTACATTACACGTCTCGTTTTGTATAGTGATCATAGTATGATCATACGTGAGGTACAGTACATTACACGTCTTGTTTTGTATAGTGATCATAGTATGATTATACGTGAGGTACAGTACATTACACGTCTCGTTTTGTATAGTGATCATAGTATGATTATACGTGAGGTACAGTACATTACACGTCTCGCTTTGTATAGTGATCATAGTATGATTATACGAGAGGTACAGTACAATACACGTCTCGTTTTGTATAGTGATCATAGTATGGTTATACGTGAGGTACAGTACATTACACGTCTCGTTTTGTATGGTGAACATAGTGTGATTATACGTGAGGAACAGTACATTACACGTCTCGTTTTGTATAGTGATCATAGTATAATTATACGAGAGGTACATTACACGTCTCGTCTTTTTTAGTGATCATAGTATGATTATACGTGAGGTACATTACATTACACGTCTCGTCTTTTTTAGTGATCATAGTATGATTATACGTGAGTTACATTACACGTCTCGTCTTATATAGTAATCATAGTACGATTATATGTGAGGTACAGTACATTGCACGTCTCGTCTTATATAGTAATCATAGTACGATTATATGTGAGGTACAGTACATTACAGGTTTCGTCTTGTATAGTGATCATAGTACGATTATACGTGAGGCACAGTACACACGTCTCGTCTTGTATAGTGATATTAGTATGATTATACGAGAGGTACATTACACGTCTCGTCTTGTATAATGATCATAGTATGGTTATACGTGAGTTAAATTACACGTCTCGTCTTGTATAGTGATCATAGTATGATTATACGTGAGGTACATAACACGTCTCGTCTTGTATAGTGATCATAGTATGATTATACGTGCGGTACATTACATTCCAGTGCTCGTCTTGTATAGTGATCATAGTATGATTATGCATGAGGTACATTACATTACACGTCTCGTCGTGAATTGTGATCATAGTATGATTATACGTGAGGTACAGTGCATTACATGTCACGTCTTGTATAGTGATCATAGTATGATTATACGTGAGTTACATTACAAATCTTGTCTTGTATAGTGATCATAGTATGATTATACGTGAGTTACATTACACGTCTTGTCTTGTATAGTGATCATAGTATGATTATACGTGAGGTACATAACACGTCTCGTCTTGTATAGTGATCATAGTATGATTATACGTGAGTTACATTACACGTCTTGTCTTGTATAGTGATCATAGTATGATCACTATGCAAGACGAGATGTGTAATGTATATCACGTATAATCATACTATGATCACTATACAAGACGGGACGTGTAATGAACTGTACCTCACGTATAATCATACGATGATAACTATACAAGACGACACGCGTTATGTAACTCACGTATAATCATACTATGATCACTATGAGGTACATAACACGTCTCGTCTTGTATAGTGATCATATTATGATTATACGAGAGGTACAGTACATTACACGCCCCGTCTTGTAAAGTGATCATAGAATGATTATACGTGAGGTATATTACACGTCTCGTCTTGTATAGTGATCATAGTATGATTATACGTGAGGTACATTTCGCGTCTCGTCTTGTATAGAGATCATAGTTCGATTATACCAGAGTTACATTGCATTACACGCTCGTCTTGTATAAAGATCCTAGTATGATTATACGTGAGGTACATTACACGTCTCGTCTTCTATAGTTTTAATAGTATGATTATACGTGAGGTACAGTACATGTCACGTCTTGTATAGTGATCATAGTATGATTATACATGAGGGACCGTACATTACACGTCCCGTCGTGTATAGTGATCATAGTATGATTATACGAGAGGTACAGTACATTACACATTTCGTCTTGTATAATGATCATCGTATGATTATACGAGAGGTACAGTACATTACACGTCTCGTCTTGTATAGTGATCATAGTATGATTATACGTGAAGTACATAACACGTCTCGTCTTGTAAAGTGATCATAGTATGATTATACGTGAGGTACAGTACATGTCTCGTCTAGTATAGTGATCATAGTATGATTATACGTGAGGTACAGTACATGTCTCGTCTTGTATAGTGATCATAGTATGATTATACGCGAGGTACAGTACATTACACATCTCGTCTTGTATAGTGATCATGGTATGATTATACGTGAGTAACAGTACATGTCTCGTCTTGTATTGTGATCATGGTATGATTATTCGAGAGGTACATCACAGGGCTCGTCTTGTATGGTGAACATAGTGTGATTAAACGTGAGGTACATTACACGTCTCGTCTTGTATAGTGATCATAGTATGATCATACGTGAGGTACATAACACGCCTCGTCTTGTATAGTGATCATAGTATGATTATACTTGAGGTACAGTACATTACATGCCCCGTCTTGTATAGTGATCATAGTATGATTATACGTGAGGTAAATTGCACGTCCCTTCTTGTATAGTGATCATAGTATGAATTTATGTGAGGTACATTACAGGTCTGACTTGTATAGTGATCATAGTATAATTATACGTGAGGTACAGTACATTACACGTCTCGTCTTATATAGTGATCATCGTATTATTACACGTGAGGAACAGTACATTACACGTCCCGTCATGTATAGTGAGCATAGTATGAATATACATGAGGTACAGTACATTACACGTCTCGTCTTGTATAGTGATCATAGTATGATTATACGTTCGGTTCATTACACGTCTCGTCTTGTAAAGTGATCATAGTATGATTATGCGTGAGGTACATAACACGTCTCGTCTTGTATAGTGATCATAGTATGATTATACGTGAGGCACATATCACGTCTAGTCTTGTATAGTGATCATAGTATGATTATACGTGAGGTGCAGTACATTACACGTCTCGTCTTGTATAATGATCATAGTATGATTATACGTGAGGTACAGTACATTATACGTCTCGTCTTGTATAGTGATCATAGTATGATTCGACGAGATATACAGTACATTACACGTCTCGTCTTGTATAATGATCATAGTATGATTATACGTGAGGTACAAAACACGTCTCGTTTTGTATAGTGATCATAGCATGATTATACGTGAGGTACATTACACGTTTCGTCTTGTATAGTGATCATAGTATGATTATACGTGATGTACAGCACATTACACGTCTCGCCTTTTATAGTGTTCATAGTATAATAATACGTGAGGTACAGTGCATTACACGTCTCGTCCTGTATAATGAGCATAGTATGATTATACGAGAGGTACAGAACATAACACGTCTCCTCTTGTATAATGATCATAGTATGATTATTCGTGAGGTACATTACACGTCTCGTCCTGTATAGTGATCATAGTATAATTATACGCGAGGTACATAACACGTCTCGTCTTGTATAGTGATATTAGTATGATTATACGAAAGGTACGGAACATAACACGTCTCGTCTTGTCTAGTGATCATAGTATGATTATACGTGAGGTACAGTACAATACACGTCTCGTCTTGCGTAGTGATCATAGTATGATTATACGAAAGGTACAGAACATAACACGTCTCGTCTTGTCTAGTGATCATAGTATGATTATACGAAAGGTACAGAACATAACACGTCTCGTCTTGTCTAGTGGTCATCGTTCGATTATACGAGAGGTACAGTACATTACACGTCTCGTCTTGTATAGTGATCCTAGTATGATTATACGTGAGGTACATTACACGTCTCGTCTTGTATAGTGATATTAGTATGATTATACGAAAGGTACAGAACATAACACGTCTCGTCTTGTATAGTGATCATAATGTGATTATACGTGAGGTACATTACACTTCTCGTCTTGTATAGTGATCATAGTATGATTATACGTGAGGTACATTACACGTCTCGTCTTGTATAGTGATCATAGTATGATTATACGTGAGGTACATTACACGTCTCGTCTTGTATAGTGATATTAGTAAGATAATACGTGAGGTACATTACACGTCTCGTCTTGTATAGTGATATTAGTATGATTATACGTGAGGTACATTACACGTCTCGTCTTGTATAGTGATCATCGTATGATTATACGTGAGGTACAGTACTATACACGTTTAGTCTTTTATAGTGATCATCGTATGGTTATACGTGAGGTACAGTACATTACAAGTCTCGTCTTGTATAGTGAGCATAGTATGATTATACGCGAGGCACAGAACATTACACGTCTTGTCTTGTATAGTGATCATAGGATGATTATACGAGAGGTACATTACCTGTCTCGTCTTGTATAGTGAACATAGTATGATTATACGTGTGGTACATTACACGTCTCGTCTTGTATAGTGATCATGGTATGATTATACGTGAGTAACAGTGCATGTCTCGACTTGTATGGTGAACATGGTATGATTATACGTGAGGTACAGTACATAAAACGTCTCGTCTTGTATGGTGAACATGGTATGATTATACGAGAGGTACATTACACGTCTCGTCTTGTATAGTGATCATGGTATGATTATACGAGAGGTACATTACACGTCTCGTCTTGTATAGTGATCATGGTATGATTATACGAGAGGTACATTACACGTCTCGTCTTGTATAGTGATCATACTATGATTATACGTGAGGTACAGTACATTACATGTCTCGTCTTGTATAGTGATCATACTATGATTATACGTGAGGCACAGAACATTACACGTCTTGTCTTGTATAGTGATCATAGGATGATTATACGAGATGTACATTACCTGTCTCGCCTTGTATAGTGAACATAGTGTGATTATACGTGAGGTACAATACCTGTCTCGTCTTGTATAGTGATCATAGTATGATTATAAGAGAGGTACAGTACACATCTCGTCTAGTATAGTGATCATGGTATGATTATACGTGAGGTACAGTACATTACACATCTCGTCTTGTATAGTGATCATGGTATGATTATACGTGAGTAACAGTACATATCTCGTCTTGTATAGTGATCATGGTATGATTATACGAGAGGTACATCACACGTCTCGTCTTGTATGGTGAACATAGTATGATTATACGTGAGGTACATTACACGTCTCGTTTTGTATAGTGACCATACTATGATTATACATGAGGTACAGTACATTACACGTCCCGTCATGAATAGTGATCATAGTATGATTATACATGAGGTACAGTACATTACACGTCTCGTCATATATAGTTATCATAGTATGATTATACGTGAGGCACATTTCACGTCTCGTCTTGTATAGTGATCATAGTATGATTATACGTGAGATACAGTACATTACACGTCTCGTCTTGTATAGATATCATAGTATGAGTATACGTGAGATACAGTACATTACACGTCCCGTCATGTATAGTTATCATAGTATGATTATACGTGAGTTACATTACATGTTTCGTCTTGTATAGTGATCATAGTATGATTATACGTGAGTTACATTACATGTCTCGTCTTGTATAGTGATCATAGTATGATTATACGTGAGATACAGTACATTACACGTCTCGTCTTGTATAGTGATCATAGTATGAGTATACGTGATCCACAGCACATTACACGTGTCGTCTTGTATAGTGATCATCCTATGATTATACGTGAGGTACAGTACATTACACGTCTCGTCTTGTATAGTGATCATAGAATGATTATACGTGAGATACAGTACATTACACGTCTCGTCTTGCATAGTGATCATAGTAAGATTATACGTGAGATACAGTACATTACACGTCTCGTCTTGTATAGTGATCATAGTATGAGTATACGTGATGCACAGCACATTACACGTGTCGTCTTGTATAGTGATCATCCTATGATTATACGTGAGGTACAGTACATTACATGTCTCTTCTTGTATAGTGATCATACTATGATTAAACGTGAGGCAGAGCACATTACTCGTCTCGTCTTGTATAGTGAACATAGTGTAATAATACGTGAGTAACATTACACGTCTCGTCTTGTATAGTGATCATAGTATGATTATACGTGAGTTACATTACTCGTTTTGTCTTGTATAGTGATAATAGTATGATTATACGTGAGTAACATTACTCGTCTCGTCTTGTATAGTGATCATAGTATGATTATAAGTGAGTTACATTACTCGTCTCGTCTTGTATAGTGATCATAGTATGATTATACGTGAGTTACATTACACGTCTCGTCTTGTATAATGATCATTGTATGATTATACCTGAGTTACATTACTCGTCTCGTCTTGTATAGTGATCATAGTATGATTATACGTGAGTAACATTACACGTCTCGTCTTGTATAGTGATCATCCTATGATTATACGTGAGGTACAGTACATTACATGTCTCGTCTTGTATAGTGATCATCCTATGATTATACGTGAGGCACAGAACATTACACGTCTTGTCTTGTATAGTGATCATAGGATGATTATACGTGAGGTACATTACACGTCTCGTCTTGTATAGTGATCATGGTGTGATTATACGTGAGGTACAGTACATTACACATCTCGTCTTGTATAGTGATCATGGTATGATTATACGTGAGTTACATTACATGTCTCGTCTTGTATAGTGATCATGGTATGATTATACGAGAGGTACATTATACGTCTCGTCTTGTATGGTGAACATACATGTAGTGTGATTATACGTGAGGTACATTACACGTCTCGTCTTGTATAGTGATCATAGTAAGATTATACGTGAGGTACAGTACATTACACGTCTCGTCTTGTATAGTGATCATAGTATGATTATACGTGAGGTACAGTACATTACATGTTTCGTCTTGTATAGTGATCATAGTATGACTATACGCGAGGTACAGTACATTACACGTCTCGTCTTGCATAGTGATCATAGGATGATTATACGAGAGGTACATTATACGTCTCGTCTTGTATGGTGAACATACATGTAGTGTGATTATACGTGAGGTACAGTACATTACACGTCTCGTCTTGTATAGTGATCATAGTATGATTATACGTGAGGTACAGTACATGTCTCGTCTTGTATAGTGATCATAGTATGATTATACGTGAGGTACATAACACGTCTCGTCTTGTATAGTGATCATAGTATGATTATAAGCGAGGTACAGTACATTACACGTCCCGTCGTGTATAGTGATCATAGTATGATTATACGGGAGGTACATTACATTACATGTTTCGTCTTGTATAGTGATCATAGTATGACTATACGCGAGGTACAGTACATTACACGTCCCGTCGTGTATAGTGATCATAGTGTGATTATACGTGAGGTACATTACCCGTCTCGTCTTGTATAATGATCATAGTTTGACTATACGAGAGGTACAGTACATGTCTCGTCTTGTATAGTGATCATAGTGTGATTATACGTGAGGTACAGTACATTACACGTCTCGTCTTGTATGGTGAACATAGTGTGATTATACGTGAGGTACAGTACATAACACATCTCGTCTTGTATAGTGATCATAGTATGACTATACGTGAGGTACAGTACATAACACGTCTCGTCTTGTATGGTGAACATAGTATGATTATACGTGAGGTACAGTACATAACACATCTCGTCTTGTATAGTGATCATAGTATGATTATACGTGAGGTACAGTACATTACACGTCGCGTCTTGTATGGTGAACATAGTGTGATTATACGTGAGGTACATTACACGTCTTGTCTTGTATAGTGATCATAATATGATTATACGTGAGGAACATTACACGTCTCGTCTTGTATAGTGATCATAATATGATTATACGTGAGGTACATTACACGTCCCGTCTTGTATAGTGATCATAGTATGATTATACGTGAGGTACATTACACGTCTCGTCTTGTATAGTGATCATTATATGATTATACGTGAGGTACATTACACGTCTCGTCTTGTATAGTGATCATAATATGATTATACGTGAGGTACATTACACGTCCCGTCTTGTATAGTGATCATAGTATGATTATACGTGAGGTACAGTACATTACACGTCCCGTCGTGTATAGTGATCATAGTATGATTATACGTGATGTACAGTACATTACACGTTCCGTCTTGTATAGTGATCATAGTATGATTATACGTGATGTACAGTACATTACACGTCTCGTCTTGTATAGTGATCATAGTATGATAAAATTGCAAATGTTACATTTTGTTTGCCCTTGACAAACCTGCAATAAAGTCACTTTTGATGTTTGCTTACATGTATCTGTACATGTTTACACGTATTTATTGATTGCACGCCATGATAAAAAATGTGTACTTTATTCAAAATTTCACATTATGTACAAAATAAAATAGAACTACTGAATATACATACAAAACGCACATGTTTAAAAAGTCTTCGATTCAATTGATGCAGTTTATGCTTAACCTAAAACAATAATAAATTCAAGCAAAAACATTGACCATACATAATTATGTACAATAAATAAAACAATACCAAGCACATTAATTTTGTACATGTATGCATATCAGACGAACAATGACAATAGTTTTTTTTTATGTTTCAACCTTTTTAATCAAGAGAATATAATTTTACCAACTTTGTGTTAAATTAAAGAGGGATATGTCATTATGGGACTTTAACAAAAATCAACATTCCTTTTTATTCAACACGGGGTTAATCGAGAATTGGGTGTCTGACGAGTGTCTATAGGAGTAGACTAGTTCCAGTTAGGAATATTAAAAGTATCTTACTTTGACACAATAGTTCAAAGCGGACCGTGTAACCAGTCTAATATTGGAGCCACACGAAGAATTGGAAGCATGTGAAGTCAAAGTGTTGAATGAAATGGACACCCAAGTCTCGTTTGACATAAATGGGGCTCATGGCAAAGTGATGTAATGACCAAACAATCGCTGACTGAACTTGACTAGGCTATCAATCGATCATGAAAAAAACCCAAATACGAATTCTCACAACAGAACAAATAACATAGAAATCCCGTATATATTGTAAAACAAATAACGACATCTACACTATTAGGCTGTTTACGAAGATTTTACGAATCAACTGCAATTTTTCATACAGTGACTTTTACATTGATATACTGTTATTAGAACAGTGACAGTCCTTCGCACGTCAAAACACACAAACAGTAAGCTGTTTTCGACTACACGTTTGGAACGTTGTAACGGCTAACCAACATAACATCTCAATATTATGAAAACATTTCAAAATGGACATAATTTCAAATTCAGACTTTAGTACAAGTAAAATCTCAATTTAAACTGAGATTTCAGATAGGGGTGTTTCATCAGATCAGGGTTTGTATATTTTAAGACTTACATGTATAATACTGTAAATAAATCGTAAACTTGAGACAACTTGCATAAACGAGGGTTAGGTATCAAAACAAAAATACCCGGTACACTAAACTGCGTCGAAATAAATTTCGACGAATAAGATAAATCGCCAAGTAAGGCCAATGGTCTACTTGGCTGAAAAGTGCCTCACAAATTGTTCAAACTTTAAAAAAAAAAGTTTTTTAGTGTTGTGAATGTTTATTTTTCACATCCTTGCAAAGTTTGTAGAGTTCCGTACGTATTTTTATCTGGACGAAGTGATTTGTAATTTGGGTTGAAGCAGATACACTTCTTCAAAGAAGTATTTGACTCCCCACGATTCTTGCCATTTGCTGAACACATCTTTGTTCTCAATCTTTTTCACTGTACAAAACTTGGCTACAAGAAGAACACACATTGATTTTAATAATGTGGAAACTGATCACATTTAGTCGACATATTCTTAGGGCACGATGTATACCCGTATCGGAACCATCTCTGTGCAAAACACCTTATCGGCACCCTCTCTGTGCTGGCACCGGCACTCTGTGTGTGCAAAACACCGTATCGACACACTCTCTGTGCTGGCACCGGCACTCTGTGTGTGCAAAACACCGTATCGACACACTCTCTGTGCTGGCACCGGCACTCTGTGTGTGCAAAACAATGAATTTTGAGGAAGGAGTGTCACCAAAACCCACACCGTGTCACCAAAACCCACACCGTGTCACCAAAACCCACACCGTGTCACCAAAACCCACACCGTGTCACCAAAACCCACACCGTGTCACCAAAACCCACATCGTGTCACCAAAACCCACACCGTGTCACCAAAACCCACACCGTGTCACCAAAACCCACATCGTGTCACCAAAACCCACATCGTGTCACCAAAACCCACACCGTGTCACCAAAACCCACACCGTGTCACCAAAACCCACATCGTGTCAACAAAACCCACATCGTGTCACCAAAACCCACACCGTGTCACCAAAACCCACACCGTGTCACCAAAACCCACACCGTGTCACCAAAACCCACACCGTGTCACCAAAACCCACACCGTATCACCAAAACCCACACCGTATCACCAAAACCCACACCGTGTCACCAAAACCCACACCGTGTCACCAAAACCCACACCGTGTCACCAAAACCCACACCGTGTCACCAAAACCCACACCGTGTCACCAAAACCCACACCGTGTCACCAAAACCCACACCGTGTCAACAAAACCCACACCGTGTCACCAAAACCCACATCGTGTCACCAAAACCCACACCGTGTCACCAAAACCCACACCGTGTCACCAAAACCCACACCGTGTCACCAAAACCCACACCGTGTCAACAAAACCCACATCGTGTCACCAAAACCCACACCGTGTCAACAAAACCCACACCGTGTCACCAAAACCCACACCGTGTCACCAAAACCCACACCGTGTCACCAAAACCCACACCGTGTCACCAAAACCCACACCGTGTCACCAAAACCCACACCGTGTCAACAAAACCCACACCGTGTCACCAAAACCCACATCGTGTCACCAAAACCCACACCGTGTCACCAAAACCCACACCGTGTCACCAAAACCCACACCGTGTCACCAAAACCCACACCGTGTCAACAAAACCCACATCGTGTCACCAAAACCCACACCGTGTCAACAAAACCCACACCGTGTCACCAAAAGGCTATTGTTCTAGAAAGTTGTACTGTATTAACCCTTACCAAAGAGACTTTGTAAATGTAACTTACCAAAACAATCCGTAACATCTTTTTCACAACAGTTGAAAGGCGGTCCTGTAATAAACAAAGGTAAGCAACTCTTGAAATTAGTTCATAAAATGTGTTCGATTGATCTCCCCTTAAACGACAAACAATAAGGTAGTGACTACGATATTTCGCTGGCTTAGAATGAAAAGGTCGTAACAATTACGTACCAACTTGTAGGACTGATACAAATTTGAAATCTGCATCACAAGGCGCTTCTTATGAGCCTATTTTCATGAAAACCGTAACTTGTCATGTGGACCAAAATGAAGTTGAAAAAGCTTGTTTTACCATAAGTAAATAGTGTCAATATATCGATTTTGTACTTACGACCTTCTCATTGTAAGCCAGCGATATTCAGGTTCGTTTCGCCGAGTTGAAACATTTTTACTTTGAGGTACTGACTCAGGTCTAAGAATCTAATGCCGATTTTAGATCTAAATCATTCCAAGAAACCTTGTTGAGTATCACCAAACCAATGCGTATGGTGGGAACACTGCACCCGGTCAATTGGATGGAAACAAGGAAAACCAACTGCTGGTTACAAGGGGTTTCAGGTTTTAAGTCCCACTGGCAGCCACTGTGTACAATCGAGTCGATTTCCGGTAATTGCAATAATGCATATATATCCGTGTTTGTTGAATTATATAGTACGACAATAAGTCAGTCATAGAGTGATCGGATCTTACATGTGCTTTCAATAGCAATAAATGATACGAATAATATAAGTCATACAATGATTAGGTTTATACGCTCTGGCAGTAGTTCGAACGCATGCAAAATAAGCTGATACTATCATGACACCAGGGTATCACGAATTGGAACTGACTGTATACTGTGAACGCAAGCGGTACGTTCTGACTGTATACTCTGAACACAAGCGGTACGCACTGACTGTATACTCTGAACACAAGCGGTACGTGCTGACTGTTTACTCTGAACACAAGCGGTACGTTCTGTCTGCATACTCTGAACGCAAGCAGTATGTGCTGTCTGTATACTCTGAACACAAGCGGTACGTGCTGACTGTATACTCTGAACACAAGCGGTATGTGCTGTCTGTATACTCTGAACACAAGCGGTACGTGCTGACTGTATACTCTGAACACAAGCGGTACGTGCTGACTGTTTACTCTGAACACAAGCGGTACGTTCTGTCTGCATACTCTGAACGCAAGCAGTACGTACTGACTGTATACTCTGAACACAAGCTGCTGTCTGTATACTCTGAACGCAAGCGGTACGTTCTGTCTGCATACTCTGAACACAAGCGGTACGTGCTGTCTGTATACTCTGAACACAAGCGGTACGTGCTGTCTGTATACTCTGAACACAAGCGGTACGTGCTGACTGTATACTCTGAACACAAGCGGTACGTGCTGACTGTTTACTCTGAACACAAGCGGTACGTTCTGTCTGCAAACTCTGAACACAAGCGGTACGTGCTGTCTGTATACTCTGAACACAAGCGGTACGTGCTGTCTGTATACTCTGAACGCAAGCGGTACGTGCTGACTGTTTACTCTGAACGCAAGCGGTACGTGCTGTCTGTATACTCTGAACACAAGCGGTACGTTCTGACTGTATACTCTGAACGCAAGCGGTACGTACTGACTGTATATACTCTGAACGCAAGCGGTACGTGCTGTCTGTATACTCTGAACGCAAGCGGTACGGGCTGACTGTTTACTCTGAACGCAAGCGGTACGTGCTGTCTGTATACTCTGAACACAAGCGGTACGTTCTGACTGTATACTCTGAACGCAAGCGGTACGTTCTGACTGTATACTCTGAACGCAAGCGGTACGTACTGACTGTATATACTCTGAACGCAAGCGGTACGTGCTGACTGTATACGCTGAACACAAGCGGTACGTGCTGTCTGTATACTCTGAACGCAAGCGGTACGTTCTGACTGTTTACTCTGAACACAAGCGGTACGTGCTGTCTGTATACTCTGAACACAAGCGGTACGTTCTGACTGTATACTCTGAACGCAAGCGGTACGTTCTGACTGTTTACTCTGAACACAAGCGGTACGTACTGACTGTATACTCTGAACACAAGCTTAACGCATGGAGGTGATCTGGCATTCCATTGATGATTTACTGTTAATTATTTAACTGCTACAGTCCGTGATCGACAGGATTGACGATTACTGTTATTGAGACCAAACATTGGAGGCCCGTATGATTCGATTTATTAGGTGTGTCTCTTGAACACAATGAGCATGTACTTCGGCAGATTCACTGACGGGCATCGCGTGTGTTATATTAAGTATGTTGCAACTTTGTAAATATACCGTTATGTGTATCACGTGACCGCAAGCATGGCTGTTGCAAGTATCAAGTCTTCTAACATAATATTTCATACAAAACTACAAATATGTTACATAGAACTTATGAACAAAACTTTTTTAACTAATTTCAGATGATGCTGAAATTTCAGTGTGTATTAGGTAGATATATTTCATTTATTCGTGCAAAATATATTCTTGTGGGTGTAGTAATTATAAAGAAATATGTAAAAAAACACGATTTTTTCTATCGCAAACTAGCTATATCTACATATCAGTAGCTTTAATTAACATTGGTTTCTCGGTCGAAATTTCAGTACGCATTTATTTGATGTAATTAATGATCACAGTCTGTGAGCTAACAACTCGTTATACAGATCAACTTGCCCATACAATTCATATATTTTTTTCCACAATAGACAAGGTCGTTTTGTATCCTATATAATTAAATTGATTTCTTTTATTCGACCAATTATCCAAAAAGCCAGACGACAGGTTAAATAATGCTATAATCAATACCATACGGATATTCAGCCTTGCATGTAAGAAATGATTTTGTCGAGTCACTGTCGTTTCCAATGGAAAAGTACATAATCTAGAGCAGTTGGTGAATTAAACAGAACACTAGTTTAGTTGATAATATATTTATATAAGAGCATCAGCAAACTGTGAAATATAAATACAAACCTATACGTTTTACTAGTACAGTATGAGAAACGGACCTAAACGAGCTCATTCAACCGACAGTTTGATTTTTTTTTTAATCTTCATGGAATTTATATCTTCATGATTGCATGAGCAGCCTGACGTGACTAAAACCCGTACTAGCGCTAAAACTCGTACTGGCGCTAAAACCCGTACTAGCGCTAAAACCCGTACTAGCATCTTAAAGCAGAAGACAGGATAGAGAAAATATCCCATTATTTGACTGTTGGTGGTTGTTTTCCGAAGGTTTCAAAACGAACACATTGGGGTATGCAAACAGAGGCAATATGTACACTGTTTTTATTATAAAAATATCAACTGAATACTCTATTTATATCTGGTGCTTGATTAATGTCATTGACTCGGACTATCGGACACTTGGAATGCACAATACTCCTCTATTTATATATGCCGATGTAAGTGTCATCAGTTTCTTCACAGACAGTTTATACATGAATGGCGAGATGTTCCTGGTTAGGTCACAGACAGTTTATACATGAATGACGAGATGTTCCTGGTTAGGTCACAGACAGTTTATACATGAATGGCGAGATGTTCCTGGTTAGGTCACAGACAGTTTATACATGAATGGCGAGATGTTCCTGGTTAGGTCACAGACAGTTTATACATGAATGGCGAGATGTTCCTGGTTAGGTCACAGACAGTTTATACATGAAGGACGAGATGTTCCTGGTTAGGTTATCACGGATTGTGTTTACCGGTTGTACATCACGTCTAACATAATTATCCCTAGTGGACTATCACGATCGGGACATCAGCCGTGCGTTCAATAACGAAAACGCTCGCCAACGTTCGCGAACAATATGTGAGTTCGCGTTAATGAACGACAAGTTCGCCACGAACATGTTAGCCAATCGCGAACGACCTTTACACATAGCTCGCCAAGCGTCGCCAAGCAAACAAAGATGGCGGATAGATGAATATTTGATTTAATTCATTATAATCTTAGCGATTTAAACATTAATTGTAGATTGTATGTGTTTTGCATTTGTGATAGCCTACAGTGTGGATACCAAAGCTTAATAAATAGAACACGAAAGAAGTATTACCGAGTTCCTAATTTTCAATCTACGGCTGAAAATCTTATAGAACAAGCAAGGCATTAAATCGTCTATCTCCGACATCTTGAAATTGTTTGCGGCGAACGGTTATAATCGTTCAATAAGTAGTTCGCGTGACGAACTTATTCTCGCGGCGAACGTTTTCGTTAATGAACGTAAGGCAGGGGTTGGATTCGAACCCGGAAAACATTTTAATTGAAAATCTTATATTTTCTAAAAGTGTATCTTACCTCCAAATATTCCATTGTCAACTAGAAAACAGTCCAACAAAAATCGACAATCTGGTTTCATTAAATCATGTAGACAGGTTGCATATCTGCAATAATATCATATGCAGTTTAGTAAATAATCCAAAATGAAATATAAACGTAAATAGTGTTGAGTGGACTGTCTGCATGTTGCAGTATTTGGACAATGGTTAATGGTACGGCTATGGACATGTAGTGACTGTCTCTGCCTTATATTAGCGTAATATCCCAGGTGATACGTGTAGTGACTGTCTCTGCCTTATATTAACGTAATATCCCAGGTGATACGTGTAGTATGCTTTGTATTCGGAATGGAACCAGTTAAGTAGCATCTTATAAAATTGCGTGTAAAAGCTCAAGTATGTTTATAATTCGAAGCAGTACAGGAAGCGATGAAGTGACATATGAAGTTGATGACCATCCATAGTCTACGGAGAACTAGCCACCGTCAATATTCGCCAAACAGAACTAGCCACCGACAATATTCGACCAAACAGGACTAGCCACCGTCAATATTCGACCAAACAGGACTAGCCACCGTCAATATTCGACCAAACAGGACTAACCACCGTCAATATTCGACCAAACAGGACTAACCACCGACGATATTCGACCAAACAGGACTAGCCACCGTCAATATTCGACCAAACAGGACTAGCCACCGTCAATATTCGACCAAACAGGACTAACCACCGTCAGTATTCGACCAAACAGGACTAGCGACCATTATTTAACACTCGTCCACAGAGCAGTTGATACATAGCCAAATAAGATTAATTTTGCGTAGGTACATGTACTTACCTAGTTCTGTCTGTAACGGGAAGTGCCACCAAACCTCCTCTGTCCCAAATACAATCAAATTTACCAGCAACTTTACTACAACATAAATAAAAAAACAAAACTTAGGTTGGAGCTGTCGGCAAAACTTTCCTAAGATAAATCCAAAACATTTACGACAAAGCATTTAACGATCGATAAATGTATTTGATTAAACAAATGCAACATAGAGCATGTAATTATTTTCACAAATAATAGTACTCTTTATGGTACGACATTGTAGTACTCAAATGCAATATGTACACCATACTTTTAAAAAGATCTAAACAACATTGACACAACTCAAAATTCATCTACATCTACATCGTAAATAGACTGCAGTACAGTCCGCTCAAAGTTAAATGAGAACGGTTATAAATATAACTTCATAAGCTCGTCCTTCAGGTAAACTATGCGTTTCTAGGTTTAACTGGGTTTAACTGAGTTAATTGTAGAGTCCGCTATCATTTCGAAAGGAATAGTTCCCTCATTAGTATATGGTTGTTTGTGTTGTAGTTATTGGTGTACATGTATTACTTATTGGTCATTTGTCATTTAGACGTGTTTTCGTTGGCTTGCCAAGCCTAAATGGATTAAATAATTATGTTTTTGTCAATATTTTACAAAATCCATTTCATTGACTGACGATCTCACTACTTTTTAAAAAAATCCGTTTCATTATCATATATTGTGAAATGATTTAAGCAGCCGGTGTTATTTACGTATCACGTTGTAGGAAGTAACCGTCAGTCACGAATTACCATTTAAACATGCTCAAAATATCCATGATTGAAAAGACAAAATTACGAATAAAGAATATAGACATATCGCTTGATTTATGGACGCCGCACCCACCGTTACCAGCCAGAATACACTGTTTTTGTCCATTAACAATATACTGTAAACGTGCCAGATAATTGAGGATAAATAGTATCAGCAATTGACATCATGTGCGTACCATCATAAATTTTTCTTTTTTATTCAAAATCATTGAAAAGCTGACAACACGGATAAAAGGAAATCAGTGAACGGTAAAATGATGATAGGTGCAAACTATTGATATCACTACCAACCTTTATAGTCCATACTGTATAATCATTTGTTTTCAAGGGCATTGCATTTCGTGGATTCACAGTACAATGCGTGGGATCGTGAATTCGCGGATTGTTTGTTGGTCATGGTGTCGTGTGACTGTGGTCTGTTTGTTGATCATGGTGTCGTGTGACTGTGGTCTGTTTGTTGGTCATGGTGTCGTGTGACTGTGGTCTGTTTGTTGATCATGGTGTCGTGTGACTGTGGTCTGTTTGTTGATCATGGTGTCGTGTGACTGTGGTCTGTTTGTTGATCATGGTGTCGTGTGATTGTGGTCTGTTTGTTGATCATGGTGTCGTGTGACTGTGGTCTGTTTGTTGATCATGGTGTCGTGTGACTGTGGTCTGTTTGTTGATCATGGTGTCGTGTGACTGTGGTTTGTTTGTTGATCATGGTGCCGTGTGACTGTGGTCTGTTTGTTGATCATGGTGCCGTGTGACTGTGGTCTGTTTGTTGATCATGGTGTCGTGTGACTGTGGTCTGTTTGTTGGTCATGGTGTCGTGTGACTGTGGTTTGTTTGTTGATCATGGTGCCGTGTGACTGTGGTCTGTTTGTTGATCATGGTGCCGTGTGACTGTGGTCTGTTTGTTGATCATGGTGTCGTGTGACTGTGGTATGTTTGTTGGTCATGGTGTCGTGTGACTGTGGTCTGTTTTGTTTCTTTTTTGTAACATATAATCTAGGGAAACATTCTTACTCTACAGTAACATATAATCTAGGGAAACATTCTTACTCTACAGTAACATATAATCTAGGGAAACATTCCTATTCTACAGTAACATATAATCTAGGGAAACATTCTTACTCTACAGTAACATATAATCTAGGGAAACATTCTTACTCAACAGTAACACATAATCTAGGGAAACATTCCTACTCTACAGTAACATATAATCTAGGGAAACATTGTTACTCTACAGTAACATATAATCTAGGGAAACATTCTTACTCTACAGTAACATATAATCTAGGGAAACATTCTTACTCAACAGTAACACATAATCTAGGGAAACATTCCTACTCTACAGTAACATATAATCTAGGGAAACATTGTTACTCTACAGTAACACATAATCTAGGGAAACATTCTTACTCTACAGTAACATATAATCTAGGGAAACATTCTTACTCAACAGTAACACATAATCTAGGGCGACATTCTTACTCTACAGTAACATATAATCTAGGGAAACATTGTTACTCTACAGTAACATATCGTCGCTTCCACTATAATATCCCGGACCTACATTTTTACGATTTTTTTTTATTTCATTTTCCGTATCTATATAATTTTCCGCGTCGTTCCATATAATAACCAGGCCCGTAAGCGAATCAGAAACTGTCTTTTTGGCGCTTTTATAAAATACCGGATCTTCATCGGTCAGTATTTCAAACTTATAAAACACCGGAGCTGCAAAAAATATGCATGTCCGGCATTTTATAACACTTTCAAGCGACATAACTGTATAAGACGGTAAATATATAAGTCCGGAACTACAATTTTCATGTAGCTTCGGGTTAATTATAACATGCCGTGTCTAAAATTTCGCATTATAAAACACCGAACCTAACATATTTGCTTATTTCTCATTAAATATCAAGTGTGTATTCCATTTGACAATAAAGTTTGTTTAAAGAATGTTTCAATATGTATATATGTTAATAAATGTTATGGATTATATGGATATTTCGCGAAAACAGTTTTTTGCTTCTCCTGAAAAGTTGGTGTTTTGTAGGTCCGGGATATTATAGTGGAAGCGACGATATAATCCAGGGAAACATTGTTACTCTACAGTAACATATACTCTAGGGAAACATTCTTACTCTACAGTAACATATAATCCAGGGAAACATTGTTACTCTACAGTAATATATAATCTAGGGAAACATTCCTACTCTACAGTAACATATAATCTAGGGCATCACCTTGTCAGATTGAAACAGTCACATCTGTATAGTGTAATAGGCTTCCCGTCTGTAGCCTGAAATGAAACATTGATATAGTTTACTCGTATGAAATGTACTTGATTAATGATCTACTCAGTATATTGTCAGAATTGGCACATGGGGAGTCGTGCAAGCAGTACAATAGGTGACGTGAACCGTCTCACGGTATCATTTCATAGTACCATTCATCATGGTAGATGATGACGGTTGGGTTGTCATTGAATTGTATAAGTATACAAATAGCTAAATTCTCGACGTTAATTGCCTTTTTTGTATCGTTTAATACTTTGGTGACAGAAATGTGAACTTGTAACATGATGCGATAAGCTCTTCACTGCCTAACTGACGTAATGAAACCTTTACCAACTTTGTAATACTGATTCTCGCCCTCGGTGGCCGAGTGATTAGCGGATACGAGGGTCATTCAATATATTTGTAGACAATCGTTCTCATTTTATTATATTTATGTTAAAATAATATCATTATAAACATTTATTCATTACCTACCGTAGATACAAATTTATCTTTGAGAGTGCCACCAGCCGTTGTATTGCCATAGTAACGCGCTACAACCCCCGACCGACGTAACGTACCCTTTTCATTAGTTCAACTAGTTATAAATTCCGAATAAATTAATTTACATTCCCATATGTTTGCCAGATTATAGCAATATGTTATCGTTATATTCGGTTAAATTATTAAGTTGTTTGGACGTTTGAGTTTGAATTGAGAAGTATTTGATCTATGTCTGTCACGTTTTCATTTACGTCAAAATGTCGATGAATATACGCCTGGAAATCCATGCAACTATTAAATCGTACGCTTGTCTTGGAAATACACAACATACACACATAAGATGTTAATAAGAGCAAACGGAGAACATGTAGTATACAGTGTCCCTGTGTTTTAGAGGTAAAGTCATATTTCTGAAGAGCAGCATGTTATTTAAAATGATACAGGGATAGAACGAAATTTGCAAACGTAGGGGCGTTTGAGGAAGCGCCTGTCAAAATGTGAGAGGTGTTTCAATTTACTATACAACCTTTAAGTCTAGCTTAATCCTTAACTTGTTTTGGTAGATCTATTTAATAACACACAACTTAAATATTCATGTTTAATTCCATATGAATGACATAATTCAATTTCGGGTTTACCATTTGAGAAATAGCAAAACGTCAATAACGTCGCTGACGTCAGAATATATTTGCGTTGTGTGGTGGTTGCGGTAAGGTGATAGTTTCGTTTTTGCCATATTTTCGTTAGTGTCAGAAATGCTGTAGTTTAGTGTGATATAATTAGTTATTCTCTGTGGCAATGTGTATTAAAAAATGACGAGTCGAGTCCACAAATTTATTGAATGACCCTCGTATCTAGAGCGTCCATCTCGCCAGTACAGAAGAGTCATAAAATTGGTAACTACGACATAAGAGTGTAGTATGAGGTAAGATGTAACTGATGATTGGCCCGGTGTATGAGGTTACATGTAACTGATGATTTGCCCGGTGTATGAGGTTAAATGTAACTGACGATTGACTCGGTGTACGAGGTTACATGTAACTGATGATTGGCCCGGTGTATGAGGTTACATGTAACTGATGATTGGTCCGGTGTTTGAGGTAACATGTAACTGATGATTGGCCCGGTATATGAGGTAGCATGTAACTGATGATTGGTCCGGTGTATGAGGTTACATGTAACTGATGATTGGCCCGGTGTATGGAACATGTAACTGATGATTGGTCCGGTGTATGGAACATGTAACTGATGATTGACCCGGTGTATGAGGTTACATGTAACTGATGATTGGTCCGGTGTTTGAGGTAACATGTAACTGATGATTGGCCCGGTATATGAGGTTACATGTAACTGATGATTGGCCCGGTGTATGAGGTTACATGTAACTGATGATTGGCTCGGTGTATGAGGTTAAATGTAGCTGATGATTGACCCGATGTATGAGGTAACATGTAACTGATGATTGGTCCGGTGTTTGAGGTAACATGTAACTGATGATTGGCCCGGTATATGAGGTAGCATGTAACTGATGATTGGTCCGGTGTATGAGGTTACACGTAACTGATGATTGGCCCGTTGTATGGAACATGTAACTGATGATTGGCCCGGTGTATGGAACATGTAACTGATGATTGGTCCGGTGTATGGAACATGTAACTGATGATTGGTCCGGTGTATGGAACATGTAACTGATGATTGGTCCGGTGTATGGAATTTGTAACTGATGATTGGCCCGGTGTATGACGTTACATGTAACTGATGATCGGCCCTGTGTATGGAATATGTAACTGATGATTGGCCCGGTGTATGGAACATGTAACTGATGATCGGCCCTGTGTATGGAACATGTAACTGATGATTGGCCCGGTGTATGGAACATGTAACTGATGATTGGTCCGGTGTATGGAACATGTAACTGATGATCGGCCCTGTGTATGGAACATGTAACTGATGATTGGTCCGGTGTATGAGGTTACATGTAACTGATGATCGGCCCTGTGTATGGAACATGTAACTGATGATTGGCCCGGTGTATGGAACATGTAACTGATGATTGGTCCGGTGTATGGAACATGTAACTGATGATCGGCCCTGTGTATGGAACATGTAACTGATGATTGGTCCGGTGTATGGAACATGTAACTGATGATTGGTCCGGTGTATGGAACATGTAACTGATGATTGGTCCGGTGTATGGAACATGTAACTGATGATTGGTCCGGTGTATGGAACATGTAACTGATGATCGGCCCTGTGTATGGAACATGTAACTGATGATTGGTCCGGTGTATGGAACATGTAACTGATGATTGGTCCGGTGTATGGAACATGTAACTGATGATTGGTCCGGTGTATGGAACATGTAACTGATGATTGGCCCGGTGTATGGAACATGTAACTGATGATCGGCCCTGTGTATGGAACATGTAACTGATGATCGGCCCTGTGTATGAGGTTACATGTAACTGATGATCGGCCCTGTGTATGGAACATGTAACTGATGATTGGTCCGGTGTATGGAATATGTAACTGATGATCGGCCCTGTGTATGGAACATGTAACTGATGATTGGTCCGGTGTATGGAACATGTAACTGATGATTGGTCCGGTGTATGGAATTTGTAACTGATGATCGGCCCTGTGTATGAGGTTACATGTAACTGATGATCGGCCCTGTGTATGGAACATGTAACTGATGATCGGCCCTGTGTATGGAACATGTAACTGATGATTGGTCCGGTGTATGGAACATGTAACTGATGATTGGTCCGGTGTATGAGGTTACGTGTAACTGATGATCGGCCCTGTGTATGGAACATGTAACTGATGATTGGTCCGGTGTATGGAACATGTAACTGATGATCGGCCCTGTGTATGGAACATGTAACTGATGATCGGCCCTGTGTATGGAACATGTAACTGATGATCGGCCCTGTGTATGGAACATGTAACTGATGATTGGTCCGGTGTATGAGGTTACATGTAACTGATGATCGGCCCTGTGTATGGAACATGTAACTGATGATTGGTCCGGTGTATGGAATTTGTAACTGATGATTGGCCCGGTGTATGAGGTTACGTGTAACTGATGATTGGCCCGGAATCCATATATGCGAGGCCCCCAGTAGCAATTTAGTACACATTTTGGGGGATAGTGCATTCTACAGAAGATTCCCAAATTTCGAAAGCATCATTGGTTCTTTTACATACCAGGCGTATAGCTGCCATACATGGGACCTATGTTTAACGTCTCATCCGAAAGACTATTAGTAAATTTAGTTGGTCAGTCCGGGATGCGAAATTACAACCCCGAGATATAAAAGTTACCCATTTTCTAGGGCTCTTTTCAGCTGCTAGGCCGCTAAAGCACCCTGTGACATTTTAACTTCCCCTGGTCATTGGGCTACATATGGAAACCTACGTTCGTGTCTCCCTGGGGAGACTATTTCTTTCCTCTGTATGTGGCAGCCAACATCGATCTGCGGCGCCAAGGAATAGACACTACCCTAAAAGGTACCATTTTACACCATGGTGGAGTGGAGCATGTGGGTCTTGCTCAGAGAAATTGACCAGTGGTCCAGACGGGAGTTGAAACCGGGACCTCTCAGTCCAGAAGTGCACACCCTACCACTAGGCCATCGCACCCCACAGGTCAGAAGTATCATGCTGTACCGACTGAGCTAAGCTGGTTGACCTACAGACTGTTTGATTATTACCTACCTTATATACGACTCCATCAATACCAGATAGGTTCTCTACTGTGTATGGGATACTATGTTCCTCAAAGAATTGTCTACATGCAGCATCTACGCAATCATTCCCCACCACTTCATGACCCTGATCCAACAACCTAAACATAACACATTAAACATTAAACTCACCATAACACATTAACCATAAACCTAATCATAACACATTGAACATTAACCTAATCATAACACATTGAACATTAACCTACTCATAACACATTGAACATTAACCTACTCATAACACATTGAACATTAACCTAATCATAACACATTGAACATTAACCTAATCATAACACATTGAACATTAACCTACTCATAACACATTGAACATTAACCTAATCATAACACATTGAACATTAACCTAATCATAACACATTGAACATTAACCTAATCATAACACATTGAACATTAACCTAATCATAACACATTGAACATTAACCTAATCATAACACATTGAACATTAACCTAATCATAACACATGAAACATTTCTTTTTAAACTTTATATATTTGTTAACATCCTACAAATTTGTTATTAATCATAAACACATTTTTTGTAATAATTAATCATATTTACAAACAACACAGAATGTCTTAAAATACAATATTCGTTATAATTAGACAAATGTGTGTTCTCATAAAAGCTTATTTGTTCTCACAAGACTAGTACTTGGTACCATGCCCATGAAACATATTATATATCATAGGATTTATTTGTGTTATCATCAATTTCATATGTGTTATCATAAAGTTGAAAAATAAAATCTGCTAAATCCACATGTATGAGACATACTGTTTGTTATTGTGTAAATACGGACTGGAGCAAGAATCTACAACAGTTACGAATGAGACATTCTTATTGCATTGGTATACTGGAGACAAACGGAAATAGCCGAGCTTTCACGATTGAAGATTAATAGTCTAAGTACAGATATGCATATAAAGTCGATTCCTTGTATCGGGTATGTCAACAATATGATCAATATATACCTAATTGGCAGATTTCAAATAAAATTAATTGGTCTGAATAATATAATCAAATAAATCTACTTAAAAGACTTCAATCAATTGAATAATCACATTTTTAATTGGTGCAAGGAAAAACTGGACTAGTTGTTTGGATAATTAGCTAGCTTTCTAGTCCCCTCTACGCCCCTATCAGTTCATTAACAAAAGGCTAGTCAACATAGGAGCTTCCCATAATAATACGTAGAATATACTTATTGCTTAACGTATGTAATTATATACACACGAATTAGTGGGAGTACGAATTGTGAGCATTGCCATCAATTAGATGAAACTGATTAGTCATGATGAACGATCAAACATGTTCTTTGAGTATTTTTACCTACATTTTAACATCCAGGTTTTATTTACCTTTACATATCAGACCAAGAAACGCACCCCCTATGTTGATGGGACTGTTGGGACAAAACAGCACTTGAATAAAAGCTCAAAACAAGCTAGGTGATTATGAGAAAGAAATATACATTTGTAAATAAAGACCGACCTCTCGACAAATATTTGAAGGCGAGAAATCGTCGTTTTATAGCATGAGAAATCGGAGCTTATTTTCACATTGAAGCTTATAAGAGCATGGCTAAATCCGTGTAAAATTATATATAAGGGTATTTAAAACTAATACATACCATAAATAAACTTATTTACACATTATAAAAAGATTAAATGAAATCTTCTCATCTTAACATAAAAGGACATAATTTTATCCACTAGAATTTATATATGTAGTGAAATGAGTTGTTCAATTTAAGCTTCACACCCTTAGTATAAAATGACTTTGCTAAATTCGTGTGTAGACTGTACTACCCCAGTCAGTGACTTTATGCAACTTGTCTGTACTACCCCAGTCAGTGACATCATGTAACCTGTCAGGACGATTACACTGATGCTGAAATCTCTCCATTGGGAATATTTAGCTTGAAATTGGAAAAAAACATAATTTTTTTATGATTTTGTAAAAAAATTGCGAATATAGCCCATATTCGGCTTTGAAATAACACGAAAAAAACCCCACTACAACTGAAAAAATTAAAATGAAAATGAACATAAACCGCCTTAAGTCTAAGTTTAAGGTGTGAAAAAGCTGAACGTCCAAGTGTTTTAGCTACCGCATCACACACCCTGCCAAACATACCATTTCATGTCCAACGTTTTTCCACATAAAGCCACAAATACTCTTTGACGTTTCTTTCCAGCAGTCAATTTCTGTATGTGTTTTTGTAGCATACTGAAACGATAAGTTAAATATACCATATTCATAAATATGTTTTTGTAACATTGAATTTGTCGAAGCCAGACTGCCAACTCCACGCTGTTTGGCTATTAGAACGCCAGTCTGCTTACTTTACGCTTCTAGACCTAACTCGCGTCAGGTAACACATCTTTATATAATTATCTATACTATGTAAAATATATATAGCAACACCACTAAACCTTTAAAACTCGTAAATGTTACAAATGATTTTAAATGCTAATGATGGTCTATTGCATGGACAGTCTTCTTTTTAAACAAAAGACAATTTTACTACACTGAAAAAGCACACGTGATATGCTCCAGTGCACAATTAAGGAAAATGACTCATTAATAGGGAGGCTGCGTACTGGTCCCTTTAATTGTTCAAAATTGGACTTGAACGTGTTAAGCCCACGATGGCCATTTAGTTAAAAACCGGCGAAAAAGTTCGGATAATTGAGAAAAGGAACGCCAGGAGCAGTGACGTAAAGCCAACGTCATTGCGCTGTCGGAATGCTGTATGCTGGTGATGTCGAAAACAATGCTGTTATTTCAAGTACACAAATCAACATAACTGGGTCAAAGCGAGGGTTGACAACATTTTTCTGTCTGTGCATCGGTACACTCCCAAATAAGGACCGGAATCGATTATGACTTCAGTAAATTGACGTCACGACGTAACCGTTTATTGGCTTCACCAAGATTTGCGGGAAATTTTCTTAGAACATCTAGAGAATGTGTAACAATGTCAGTTATCCGGAAATGGTTTTACTGCGGTCATTTTAGTTACCAACGTTCTCATGCTGGCGTGACGTTGACGCACGCAATCAAGAGCGTCACGTCGGAGATGGGTTCAACCTGAATTACACATGACAATCATCACATGTATCTATTACTTAATTGATTTTAAATGCTTGATAGTCTTGATGACGAAAAGTGTTCAAATACGTATATGGGCAGACATCGAATCATGATGGGTTTCACAAGGGATGTTGGCACTTTCAGTGACTTTTGTGTTGCTACCCTACGTCGTTTGACGATAATTTACAAGCAGTGAGCATGTCTTTATTAAAACCAGTTTTGGTATACATGTTTGCAAAATAACTAATTGTTCTTCTTCTTTCAAAATGAGTCTCATATTAAGAAATTATACTCAGTGTTACTAAACTTATTTTACGGAGTATATAATTCACACCAAATGATAAAAATGGAAAATATTGCAAACGGTTGAGTATAAATTTATTGACTCTAGTGTGAATTTATGTAAAGCTGTATTTGCCGAATACTGTTCATCATCATGAGGTTGCAATAAATATATCTATATATATTCATGGTTAACGCAAGGATGCAGTTATCCATTCATGATGTTCTATATAGTTCATTCATTATTGACATGTGCGTATGAACCAACATACGAAGCTCAGAAGAGCATGGCTGCATGGTATTTTATTGCATAATTTATAAAGCGTATTGCTGATCGGTGCGAATGTCACCACTTCCTCTGATAGTTTATCTTGTCCATCAATCAACTCAATAATTACCCGCTTGTGATATGTATTCATTTTATAGCTTTTAAACTTTAAAGTACAGTGAAATTTGTGAGGAAAGACCACCTAATGCGACAGCAAAAAGACGTGGTCCCTCTCAACAGATAAATACATTGTACAATGGTCAGATGTGAGATTAAATTGGTGGTCTTTGTCGGCACGTTTTGTATTACAAATACACCTGCGAGTAAACATTAACATAAGTTTAAGTGTGACTTGCTTAGGTATTCGTTGAATACCACTACAAATAATTACATTGTCAAGTTACATCTTACTTCTTTTGTATGGATGTGTTCAATGTGGAATGCATGTGGTGCTATATCTGCCTGGTATCTATGATGTTTTATAAACATTGAACTGTACAGCCAAAAGGGTTGTACTAGCTTTAACGTGCTACCTCGTATTCTAAACATTGCATTATACCGCTTAAACTTCGCATATCTGTTGGAATATTTGAAGGGGATATAATTTTTTTTTTAAATTTAACTGTCCCAATGATACAGGTTTTTATAGACGTCTCTATGCATTACAATTTGAACACCCATCGAATTATAAAATTAAGAAGTTAAAGCAATACATACGGATGTACGATGGGCATGTGAAACTTGGTTTGATCCAGTGACCACCTATAGTCCCAGTCATCTACTGACATGTTGCTCACATCCTCATAGTCGCCAAACTGGTTCAGCTTTCTGCTACTCTTCGCACAGTCCATTATAACTGAAAAACAAGCACATTATCAAAGTACCGTATAAAAAGCATCTTGTCATTCTATATAGAAAGCACGAATGTAAGATTCTTTTTATCACGTAAACAAAAGATTAAGCCCAGTAAATATGCTAAAAATAGCCAGGCTTTCCCTTTAGAAGATAATACTGCTGTAATAATAATAATAATAATAATAATAATAATAATAATAATAATAATAATAATAATAATAATAATAATAATAATAATAATAATAATAATAATAATGATAATAATAATTGATGTAATCTCCATATAAATCTTCATTATGACTACAATAATGTTGAGGCTTCATTAAACTATACTTAATTCACTAATAAGTACACTATTTGTCACTCAAATAACGTTAGTGGCAATTTTATCTAACCTTCAATACAGTTGAAAATCGGAATTTACCGACAATTTAGTCACAGTTTTGTAATTTATCACTCTATCAAATCAGCAGCACGTATTAAAGGTAAATAAAACATTTGCAAATAAAATTAAACACCAAGGACGGTAAATTATATTATGATGGGAAATTAACTTAGACTTAACATGATAGACGTTTTTTCTTTTTACCAGTTCGACAAATTCGCCGACTCATCGTGATATCTAAGAAAATATTACGGTATTTTAAAAGCAACGCATCCATAATAATTATATGCAAATTAAATTTGCAAATTAATATTTTTATTACGATATTCTCTTAAAACTGCTCAATATAGCACAGCCTGGGTCCAATTTTGTTTAAAAAAACCACTCAGGCGTACCATCGCAGTCTGGGTCCGGTTTGTTTATAAATCCGTGCAGTCGTACCGTTGGTACGGTCTAATTAAAATATATTTTCGTGCACCTTTAACCCCGCGCCTTCCACAGAGAGGCGGGAGTTGATAATTAGATTATGCTTGACATCACCTAGTGTATGGCATTTATACAAAACTCTCAATCTCAATGAGTGCATGCAGAGCTACAACTGAGATATATCTTTCGTAAGCTAATGAGCTTTCTCTGGTACAACTACGAAAGGAAACTTGGATGTGTTATATAACGTGCGGCTGTCAGCAATATTCTGTTGCCGTATCTGGAGTGGTCAGATTGTATGATTTCGTTGTGTTCAGCCGCAGACAGTAATATTCCAAATACGTAATTCTGACATTATTTGATGTAATTCATACACAGAACATAGTCCTATTAGGGACAATAACTTTTCAATATAACACAGTTCTGTGTTCAACTCAGACCGCATAAAATATTTTAAACGGCGTTGCTGCTACATCTACATGTACAAACAGGTTGTCAGAGACTGACAGTGCCTTTCACTAGAATAACTTCAGGTGTACGATTATACGTGTTATAGTTGTGTGATTTTATCAAAGTAATGCTCCAGTATGATTTGTAAATGTATCGAGGGAAGAGATGATTGCCGAGCTGACTTACTGTGGAATTGAATTACTTTTTTTTCTAAAAACGCGTTGTTCATATTAGCCGTAACAGTCCATTTCTACAGCTGCTAATCAGCATTAAGTTTGCATATAGATATTCCACAGTGAATGTGTGTCTGTATATTCAAGCAAAGACCTAAGTAGCTTAAGTCAAACGGCATGCAGGTATTTTATTCCTTTAGTTGATGTAAGTTCTACCGGTATAGGCCTATAGATCGTACGTATCATTTACAGTTATTCGTAATTCAATTAAACAACTCTCGTGGGGTAGCTATAAAGATCATTTTGAGTTCAAAATCGATGTAATTATTGAGCTAGACATAATATTTTTTAAACGTTTTCATTGAACGAAAAACTGCTATATCATGGAACGGACAAACAGCATGGTCTGAGAATGCAAGGATTATAATCGTTGATTAACGCATTACGGTACGGACGGAACATGGGCACACGGTGATTAATACATTCATAATATCAAGCGTATTATAACAAAATGCAAACGTAATGCAGATTAATAAGACACCGATTCTGCTTTAAGATCAATCATGTGGCAACAAGTGTAAGTACGATATTGCGTTACTTTTTTATTTCAAACATTGGGTTTAAAGTTCCGCCAATATATTTTTGGAGACACTCTATCCAACTTTCCAATCGTTAAACATCGGACATTTCCGTTTTCTCCTAGAACCGGAAGTGATTAGAATGCGACGCCAAGATACATCGGTCAGTTCATTCTTCTCCGGTACATACACAGCTATGAATGAAGGTCGAGGATGGGGTTAACATATAGTACTATACCAGAACCACTTTATGTTCTCTGGTAGGTCTAATATTATATTACTATACCAGAACCACTTTACGTTCTCTGGTAGGTCTAATATTATAGTACTATACCAGAACCACTTTACGTTCTCTGGTAGGTCTAATATTATAGTACTATACCAGAACCACTTTACGTTCTCTGGTAGGTCTAATATTATAGTACTATACCAGAACCACTTTATGTTCTCTGGTAGGTCTAATATTATAGTACTATACCAGAACCACTTTATGTTCTCTGGTAGGTCTAATATTATAGTACTATACCAGAACCACTTTACGTTCTCTGGTAGGTCTAATATTATAGTACTATACCAGAACCACTTTACGTTCTCTGGTAGGTCTAATATTATAGTACTATACCAGAACCACTTTATGTTCTCTGGTAGGTCTAATATTATATTACTATGCCAGAACCACTTTATGTTCTCTGGAAGGTCTAATATTATAGTACTATACCAGAACCACTTTATGTTCTCTGGTAGGTCTAATATTATAGTACTATACCAGAACCACTTTACGTTCTCTGGTAGGTCTAATATTATATTACTATGCCAGAACCACTTTATGTTCTCTGGAAGGTCTAATATTATAGTACTATACCAGAACCACTTTATGTTCTCTGGTAGGTCTAATATTATAGTACTATACCAGAACCACTTTACGTTCTCTGGTAGGTCTAATATTATATTACTATACCAGAACCACTTTATGTTCTCTGGTAGGTCTAATATTATAGTACTATACCAGAACCACTTTATGTTCTCTGGTAGGTCTAATATTATAGTACTATACCAGAACCACTTTACGTTCTCTGGTAGGTCTAATATTATAGTACTATACCAGAACCACTTTATGTTCTCTGGTAGGTCTAATATTATAGTACTATACCAGAACCACTTTATGTTCTCTGGTAGGTCTAATATTATAGTACTATACCAGAACCACTTTACCTTCTCTGGTAGGTCTAATGATAAAGCACATTATGAAGATTGTCGCGTGATACTAATATACAAACGTTTATTGATTTGCTAGTATTATAAATATGATTGTTGATCATTGATTTTAAGCAAGATACGTTTGTACTAATGTTCAATTTTTGTGAGAACTTGTGATGTGAAATGAGGCAGTATATTGGTTGCTATATTCGGCATAATACATTTTGCAATCCGTATTATTTATGTGTTATATATGGTAACACGAAAGTGACATGCAACCCTTCGTTCCTTATTTTAAGGATATCTATTTTTTACGAATAAGATCCACAGGTGGCAGTATCAGTGTTTGTAAAATAGATAAATCAAATCGCCTCGAACGAAGTTAAATAACGAAAGGAACACTGTTTTGCCGTTTCGCAGTTATAAGATACAATTGAACGAGATTTTCGGTAAGAATGAATATCTTATAGTTTATTTGAATGACTTGTGTAGCGATTTTCCTTCAACGCCCGTACTTAATGCTGAAACAACGAGATGCGAGGTTCCACAATCTTTGGCATATATACATATAGTACGCTTTATACCTTGATAGTATATTAGTTCAGTGACGGAATTTTTCAAATATTGTTTTATTTTTTTTTTTAATCGTTTGCGGACCAAACACTGATACTGCCCACTGTGATATGATCACGGTTAAAGGTAGAGCTACTTTAATAAACTCACGCCAAAATGTAAACCAATGTTTACCGATGTTTACCGATCATTCGCTGACTTAGAATGAGAAGGTCATAACTATTACTTACGACCTTATAAGACTGAAACATATATAAAATCTGCATCACAAGCCGCTTCGTATGAGCCTATTTTCATTGAAATCGGAACTTGTCATGTTGACCACATTTAAGTTGTAAAAGCTTGTTTTTCCATCCATAAGTATAGAGTAGTTTTCAGACAGTTTTCGCTTGTTTTCTCGAAGTATAAATTTTGTACTTACGACCTTTTCATTCTAAGCCAGTGCTTTGCCGATCTTATAAAGTTGATATCGCAACGCTCATTTCATTTCCGGTTAAAATTAGATTACAAAATGGTGTACTTCCAGCTGTACAGTGGTACATTTCGTATTATGCATAATGCTTAAAATAAAGTACCAATTTTAAGTATATAATTATATTTTCAGACCGCCCGTAACCCTTGGTGTTCGAGTTGAAGGTGGCAACAGAATATTTGCTTTTGACTCTCTCGCATTTTGTAAAGTGGAACAATGTGGATTGTTTCTTGCTAAGAGCAATTAAGCAGTGGCACAGACGTCTATCGGTAGAAAGAGCGCTCGAACAACAAAGTGGATACCAGACCTCTTGGCCAACGTTCCCGACCTTGTAAACAGAACAATGCCTCTCTCCTGTCATTCAAAGCATAAACACTACACCCTTTGCGCATTCTGATAAACTCGGTCTTAAAGCAATTGTACTCGGTATGTTTACCAGAGACAAGCGGAAATGGTCGATATTTCACGATCATTGTCATTGCATATAACGGCGCAGTTTCAATTATAATTGATCAAATAATTTACTATTTATATTCTTATCATAAATCTTATTTACTTTCATGTCATATTGAGCTGATTAGGCAGTAAAAACTTATAATTATTACGAATACGTTTTATGATGGAGTAGAAGATAACGGTCCCTTTTGTTTTGTCGCCAAATCTATATACGTACTACACAAACAAAACTGCTGAATCACGATGATTAAGCACTTTGTCCATATCGTAAGCTACGTTTTATTTCAACGAAAAGTACAGTACATCGAGATAAGTCAGGTGATTCAATGATATGGACCGTGTAAATGAACCCACGACTAGCATTTATTTTTATCGTTATCGTCTATATTCAATGAGCTTTACGTGAAAAATTTTACACCACATTCCCCCTTTATTGCCACATTTAGTTTATTGCTTTTTTGAAGTTGCCAGAAATAAATGTCGATTAAATGTATTGGTGTAGAATGTAAATGACCAAAATGGAAACTAACATTTTGTAGGTAGTTGGAGAGTGAGTACAGATACAGTTCATAAACAACCGTTAGTAAAACGCTACCTGTATTGTGAATCAAATGCACATCAATTGACAGATATTCATGAATCGATCACAGGTGGCAGTATCAGCGTTTGGTCCGCAACAAATTTAAAAAAACTATATAAATTTTAAAAAAAAACTCCGTCACTTAGCTAATGTACTATCAAGGTATAAAGCGAACTATATGTATATGCCAAAGATTGTGGAACCTCGCTTCTCGTTGTTTCAGCATAAAATACGGGCGCTGAAGAACAATCGCTACACACGTCATTAAAATACACTATAAGATATTCATTCTTACCGAAAATCTCGTTCAACTGTATCTTATAACTGCGAAACGGCAAAACAGTGTGTTCTTTTCGTTATTTAACGAGGCCATTTTATTTACGCGCTGGATACACGCTCCACTCGCAGTATCGTATTTTTTGTTAGGAACCAATTCTATTTTTAGGTGCGATGTTCCATAATCTTTGGACATAGACATATACAGGGTGTCCAAAAAAAACGGGGACCTACCTTAAACCCTTATTACTCATTCATATTTTGATGAATTAGGCTGATATTTTTTGAAAATATATGTAAGGGATCCCCACTTCTCAAAAGGGTACTTGTTGAAATGTTGTGCTTCAAAACAGGAAGTGACGTCATCATTTTCACTATGGCAACATTTCACTTTATTTTTGGTTAATCACCTGAAAAGGGGCATTATGAGAAAAGGGCATTTGTGTCAGGGCACTAATTGTTAGAAAACAACATATAAAGTCAAAGGGGTGATAAAAAATATTGTGAAAATAAAACAAATATGACAAGAAACAGCAAAACATAGGAAAACGTTGCAAGTTTACTGACCAAAAGGGTAAGTGGAAATCCTTCCAAAATAGCATCAACAATCATTCAATGATTAAAAACATAAATATTGTCAAGGCCTGTTACAAACAGAAGCTCAGACTATAGAAAGAGGCAAAAAGTGAAGTTTAATCCAAACGAACAGTCTATAGAAATATTTTGGAGTAATAGTGTATGTCAGAAATTATAAACTAGTACCGTATGCTAGCAAAAAACACTCCTTGTAGTATATCAGCAGCAAAATCAGGATATTTTTGCGAAATAGTACTGACATCTTGCCTCATATTACAGGCCATATGACCTAAAAATTACTCAAAATTGACCCCAATAGTTAACCTGTTTGCTATCCATAATGAACTAATGTATCACAAACTATAAACAATGATTTGGAGCACATGAGAAGAAGTTTGAGGTCAGCATGGAAATATCTCTCATTGAATTATGAAATCCCTGCTTCACTTTATGGTATTTTACTGAAACTTGCGATCGTAAACATGGGAGGTAACTCTGTGTATTGCACTAAATTAGAATGACAGTGGTGCTAGTGTTGTGAACCGTGTTCTTCCCGTATTGATTTGACATATTAATCGTGTAAGTCTATAATAGAGGGAAAAGTTACAACTGTTTATCATAGGTCCCCGTTTTTTTGGGACACCCTGTAGTACGCTTTATACCTTGATAGTGTATTAGCTCAGTGACGATTTTTTACAAGCACTGATAATGCCACCTGTGGAAGCTGTCGGCACATGCGGCATTGGAGAGAAAATGTTCATCAATTGACAAATGATAAGGAAATGACAAGCTACATGCGTTGGGGAGCAAATGTTTATCTATAGACAAATGTTCATGAACCGACAAAGCTGCATGTGCTGTGGAGCCAATGTTAAAAAATGACAAATTCAAATGTTTGGAGCAAATGTTCATCAATTGACAAATTCAAATGCTAAACAAACTACATGCGGATTTAAATCAATTGATAAATGTTCACGAATTGGCAAGCTAAATAAGACAAGAAGTAACATTTTTAAATTGACACATGTTCATGAATAGACCAGGTTTATGGAGCAAACATTATTCAATTGATATATAAATATTCGTGAATAGACAAGCTACATGCATTTTGGAGCGAATGTTCATCAATTGCCAAATGTTCATCAATTGACAAATGGTCATCAATTGACAAATGGTCATCAATTAATTTTACACATTCGTGTTTACCATAAGCAATCTCGGTATCAGCGACTTCATAACCAAAACCACGTTATATTTATAAAGCAGATAGCTTCCTTCAGCTTTGTCGTGCCATTGTTACATTGCACTACTCATATGTCAGTATGCTTGGTCTAATTTTATTGTTCTTACTAGTAACTCCTTCCTTTTTCTAAGCAATAGCAGCCTTCATTCCTACTAGTTTCAGTTTTTTCTGCTTTTAATTTTCTCAGTTCTTCCTTCCATAAGAAATAATTATAACTTTTAATTAATTTAACATTTTCCAACAGCTTGTGAAGTTATTATTCATGCTTTAACAGGTTTTTTTCTATCATGATTTTTGCTAATGAAGTTTCATTTCCCAATTTTGCATTTAAATTGATAATTCACGTCCTAGCCTGATGCTGACAATTAATGTCATTATTATTCGAAAAACACAAAATACATATTTGCAATCATATCCGTATGATAATTAGTGTGTTTGTACAATACATATTAATTTTACAGGGATCATATATTCATAACTTTAAGTCAAACGGTTTTTTGAAATAGAGCAAACTTTTGGTAACACGTACACTGGCGTAAAGGTGCGGCTGTTTATAGTTGCATGTTTAACTATTGCTATTAAATTTAACGAATTAGATATGTAGTAGTTACTGATCAATAAGCATTAGTTCGTGCTTTATGTGACTTATATTATCATATCATTGGAATTAATGTTTTGGTTATTTAATTTGATTATGTTGGCCAAAATGACCCGTCGCGTATGTTAAATTGCGCAAGTCATAAGTCGTAAGAAAATGCGGAACTGCGGTGATATTCTATTTATTAAAATGCCATATCCTTGTGTCTGTAAATATGCCTAATACAAATTTAAACGCAAACACGGAACTGTAGATATAAGAACATTCCACATTATCACGCAGCCAATATGACATATCCGTGTACGTAGAACCAACAGCATTTAATAGGTTCGATTCGCAATGTACGTATAAGCTATACTTATTTCTCAACCAGTAAATATAGCTCAAACGTGCTAGTTATGGCATTTTAGTATCTTGAAGTATGTTTGTTCAAAATATTATTGACTGGCGACGTGAAAGGACTTAAATACGTGAGCAAAGTACGGTGACTCGACAGAATTTTTAATGCTCGTGATTTTGAAAAGCGGATTTCGATGCAGGGGTCGTACGTAATAGTTTTGATCAAGTTGATGTGCTATCAATAGAAAGTTGTTTGGTATTAACCTGGGGATGAACTGGTACATTGTAACCTCTCATTGGCTACACAAATCACGATCAATGTTCACTTTTAGAGTTTGCTCTCACGCTCCTTTCACAAATTGATAAATTTGGCAAATGTACATACTGTTTAACTGGATATATTTGCAAGTGAAAACGTTTGCTATTTGCGAGAATTTATGTCATTTAACGTATTGAAATATTTGCTGTTAATTTCTTTGTTTATAGTGCTCGTTCTTTGTAGACCGGATACTGTAAAATCATTAATTTTCGTGGGGGATTAAATATCGTGGATTTCATGGTTCATCTCAACCATGAACTTTAATCCCAACGGACAATAATTTTGACCCTTGTTTTATTACCTGAAATGTAAATTCCACGAATTCAAGTCCCAACGAAATTGTCATTTATACCAAAACCAAGAAATTTCGTCCCGACGAAATTAAATGATTTTACAGTATTACTAAGTAGAACCCCCAACTTTACGACCACCCCGAAATTACGACCAACCCTCTGTACATGAAGGCCATTGACACGGTATAAATATTTACGACTCCTCACGAGATTGGAACAAAAAGATGAATGAAAAAAATGAATGGAACTTAATTCAGTGTGTTTGAGGGTTAATTGTAGGTAATTTGATTGATAAATTGTTTAATTATGTTCACCTGAAATAAGTTACGAGTATACAAGTCATTTAGCTATTGTAGAGCAGAACATGCAGAACTCAAGCAGACCTTAGAAACATGCAGAACTCAAGCAGACCGTAGAAACATACAGAACTCAAGCAGACCGTGGAAACATACAGAACTCAAGCAGACCATAGAAACATACAGAACAGAACATACAGAACTCAAGAAGACCGTAGAAACATACAGAACTCAAGCAGACCATAGAAACATACAGAACAGAACATACAGAACTCAAGAAGACCGTAGAAACATGCAGAACATACAGAACTCAAGCAGACCGTAGAAACATACAGAACTCAAGAAGACCGTAGAAACATACAGAACTCAAGCAGACCGTAGAAACATACAGAACTCAAGTAGACCGTAGAAACATGCAGAACTCAAGCAGACCGTAGAAACATGCAGAACTCAATCAGACCGTAGAAACATACAGAACTCAAACAGACCGTAGAAACATACAGAACTCAAACAGACCGTAGAAACATACAGAACTCAAGAAGACCGTAGAAACATACAGAACTCAAGAAGACCGTAGAAACATACAGAACTCAAGCAGACCGTAGAAACATGCAGAACTCAAGCAGACCGTAGAAACATACAGAACTCAAGCAGACCGTAGAAACATACAGAACTCAAGCAGACCGTAGAAACATGCAGAACATACAGAACTCAAGCAGACCGTAGAAACATACAGAACTCAAGAAGACCGTAGAAACATACAGAACTCAAGCAGACCGTAGAAACATGCAGAACTCAAGCAGACCGTAGAAACATACAGAACTCAAGCAGACCGTAGAAACATACAGAACTCAAGCAGACCTTAGAAACATGCAGAACAGAACATACAGAACTCAAGCAGACCTTAGAAACATGCAGAACTCAAGCAGACCTTAGAAACATACAGAACTCAAGCAGACCTTAGAAACATGCAGAACTCAAGCAGACCTTAGAAACATGCAGAACAGAACATACAGAACTCAAGTAGACCTTAGAAACATGCAGAACAGAACATGCAGAACTCAAGCAGACCTTAGAAACATGCAGAACAGAACATACAGAACTCAAGCAGACCTTAGAAACATACAGAACTCAAGCAGACCGTAGAAACATGCAGAACTCAAGCAGACCTTAGAAACATGCAGAACAG
Organism: Spisula subtruncata; assembly: GCA_963678985.1. NCBI lineage: Eukaryota > Metazoa > Mollusca > Bivalvia > Venerida > Mactridae > Spisula > Spisula subtruncata. Next base: position 20,668,750 of record OY787662.1, on the reverse strand, counting down.
AACATACAGAACTCAAGCAGACCTTAGAAACATACAGAACTCAAGCAGACCTTAGAAACATGCAGAACTCAAGCAGACCTTAGAAACATGCAGAACAGAACATACAGAACTCAAGCAGACCTTAGAAACATGCAGAACAGAACATGCAGAACTCAAGCAGACCTTAGAAACATGCAGAACAGAACATACAGAACTCAAGCAGACCGTAGAAACATACATAACTCAAGCAGACCGTAGAAACATACAGAACTCAAGTAGACCGTAGAAACATGCAGAACTCAAGCAGACCGTAGAAACATACAGAACTCAAGCAGACCATAGAAACATACAGAACAGAACATGCAGAACTCAAGCAGACCGTAGAAACATACAGAACTCAAGCAGACCGTAGAAACATACAGAACTCAAGCAGACCGTAGAAACATACAGAACTCAAGCAGACCGTAGAAACATACAGAACAGAACATACAGAACTCAAGCAGACCGTACAAACATACAGAACTCAAGCAGACCGTAGAAACATACAGAACTCAAGCAGACCGTAGAAACATACAGAACAGAACATACAGAACTCAAGCAGACCGTAGAAACATACAGAACTCAAGCAGACCGTAGAAACATACAGAACAGAACATACAGAACTCAAGCAGACCGTAGAAACATACAGAACTCAAGCAGACCGTAGAAACATGCAGAACACAAGCAGACCGTAGAAACATACAGAACTCAAACAGACCGTAGAAACATACAGAACAGAACATACAGAACTCAAGCAGACCGTAGAAACATGCAGAACTCAAGCAGACCGTAGAAACATACAGAACTCAAGCAGACCGTAGAAACATACAGAACTCAAACAGACCGTAGAAACATACAGAACTCAAACAGACCGTAGAAACATACAGAACTCAAACAGACCGTAGAAACATACAGAACTCAAGCAGACCGTAGAAACATACAGAACTCAAACAGACCGTAGAAACATACAGAACTCAAACAGACCGTAGAAACATACAGAACTCAAACAGACCGTAGAAACATACAGAACTCAAACAGACCGTAGAAACATACAGAACTCAAGCAGACCGTAGAAACATACAGAACTCAAGCAGACCGTAGAAACATACAGAACTCAAGCAGACCGTAGAAACATACAGAACTCAAGCAGACCGTAGAAACATACAGAACTCAAGCAGACCGTAGGAACATACAGAACTCAAACAGACCGTAGAAACATACAGAACAGAACATACAGAACTCAAGCAGACCGTAGAAACATGCAGAACAGAACATGCAGAACTCAAGCAGACCGTAGAAACATACAGAACTCAAGCAGACCGTAGAAACATACAGAACTCAAGCAGACCGTAGAAACATACAGAACTCAAGCAGACCGTAGAAACATACAGAACTCAAGCAGACCGTAGGAACATACAGAACTCAGACAGACCGTAGAAACATACAGAACAGAACATACAGAACTCAAGCAGACCGTAGAAACATGCAGAACAGAACATGCAGAACTCAAGCAGACCGTAGAAACATACAGAACAGAACATACAGAACTCAAGCAGACCGTAGAAACATACAGAACAGAACATGCAGAACTCAAGCAGACCGTAGAAACATACAGAACTCAAGCAGACCGTAGAAACATGCAGAACTCAAGCAGACCGTAGAAACATGCAGAACTCAAGCAGACCGTAGAAACATACAGAACTCAAGCAGACCGTAGAAACATGCAGAACTCAAGCAGACCGATACAGATCGTCCCTAGCCGATACAAGTCGTCCCCAGCCGATGCAGGTCGTCCCCAGCCGATACAGGTCGTCCCCAGCCGATACAGGTCGTTCAAGCCGATACAGGTCGTCACCAGCCGATACAGTTCGTCCCCAGCCGATACAGGTCATCCCGAACCCATATAGTTCGTCCCCAGCCGATACAGGCAATGGTATTGATTTGAAAATTAGTATTCATGAAATACTTGTTATTCAATTATTTAATCAAATGCTTTACTATCGGTTCAGAGTAAATGTATAGATAAAGCGATAAAACAAACTTTTCTAGGTAATTGAAAGTGTCAGAGACAATAATTTATGGTGGGAATGGATGGTATATTTCATTCATGCGTCTGTGAATTCCATTTTTTCTGGAACTTTATTAATGCCGAGTTTACGTTTTTCGTATATCGATTGAACGAATTTATCAAATACAGTATCATTTTGTACAGGCCGGAAGTTGTGTATGGGAATAATATAATGCGTCAAACTCACTGGACGTGTTTAGCTCACATGACATACAGTGACAAGGTGAGCTTTTGTGATCACTCTTCGTCCGTCCATCCGTCCGTCGCCCGTCTGTCAACAATTTGTCTGTGTACACTCTACAGGCAACCGTTTTGGTCAAATCTTCATGAAACTTGGTCAGAATGTTGTTCTCCATGATATCTAGGCCAAGTTCAAAACTGGGTCATGTGGGGTCAAGAACTAGGCCACTAGGTCAAATTTTAGAAAAACTTTGTTGTCATTCCAGAGATCACTGTTTGATCCAATCTTCAAGAATCTTAGTCCGAATGTTGTTCTACATGAAGTCTAGGCCAAATTCAAATTTGGGTCATGTGAGGTCAAAAACTAGGTCGCAAGGTCAAATCTTAGAAAAACGTTGTGTTCACCCCAGATGTCACCGTTTTTATCCAATCTTCCATTCGAAGCTTTTAAAATTTCTATGCAGAAGATGTTTCGGTCCCGATGTGTCCCGAAGGCTTCTAGAATGACACGGAAGGGTTCTAAAACATCGCGAAGACATGCCGAACCATCCCGATTTTGTGAATAGCAGCTTCGGGAACCATTCGGGTCTTAGTGGACGACAGGCTTGAAGCGTCCAGTGTACAGCACAGATATACGAGTTTCCAAGATGTTCATTTCTAGTTGGGTTGGAAACACTGAAAAGTCTTACTTTCTGCAATGTCAAGTGTTGGTTGCTTAATTAATACGATATGTCATCAGTATTCTTCAGAAATAATTAAAGCTGCTAACTTGTGATTGCTTAATATAGATGACAGCAGACATGTTTTATTGTTAAAATGTTGAACAAATTGCTCGTGAACGTCTCAGCATTGCAAAAAACATACGTTCACACGATAGTTCGCCTACCACTTCATTCTCCAGTACAATTGTACATTTTATTAGTACAACAACATTCAGCCACAAATTAACTTACATGTTTCAAATTCACTACATTTGTATTTTTCACATAGTTATGTGGGCTACATTTTGAATCAAATAATCATACAACCAGCAAGAATGATTCAGCAAAAAAGGCGAACTGTAGTATCGTATTAATTATTTATTATTAAAAGTGTTTTCATAAGTACACATACATTTACTTGACTCCTATACTCGTTATAGTTCAATGGGGGTGAACCATCGTTAACGAGTCAAAGAGAAAAACATTAGTTAACTTTGTAAGGTATTCCTTTGTGAGGGTATGATTTCACGCTAAATTGAGCTAATGTTATGTGATACATTTCACTCCCCACTGTTCACTGAAATGAATAATTAAGATATGACAAGTTATCAATTAAATCGACTCGAAGACAAACTTTTACTTATTCAAACCCAGTGGATTATTATCCTATAAAGCTCCTATTTCATATCATAGATCTAATGGTAGCATTACAATGCAGAAATCTGAAACTTACGACGAGAGTTCGTCTGCTATTCGAACAATGTTTAAGTACAAACTTTAAATACATCCTTGTATTCATTAGGCTACTATCGCACGTCATTACAGGGGTTGCGATTTCATCGGAATTTATTTATTAGATGATGAATTCTATAATCGTAAAGTGAAAGTCACCTATAACAGACCTCGTGATATCGCTTCAATCTGTCCACTGTTAGATCATACAGACCTCGTCACGTCGCTTCAATCTGTCCACTGTTAGATCATACAGACCTCGTCACGTCGCTTCAATCTGTCCACTGTTAGATCATACAGACATCGTCACGTCGCTTCAATCTGTCCACTGTTAGATCATACAGACCTCGTCACGTCTCTTCAATCTGTCCACTGTTAGATCATACAGACCTCGTCACGTCGCTTCAATCTGTCCACTGTTAGATCATACATACATCGTCATGTCGCTTCAATCTGTCCACTGTTAGATCATACAGACATCGTCATGTCGCTTCAATCTGTCCACTGTTAGATCAAACAGACGTCGTCATGTCGCTTCAATCTGTCCCCTGTCTGATCAAACAGACATCGTCACATCGCTTCAATCTGTCACCTGTCTGATCATACAGACCTCGTCACGTCGCTTCAATCTGTCCACTGTTAGATCATACAGACATCGTCACGTCGCTTCAATCTGTCCACTGTCTGATCATACATAGCTCGTCACGTCGCTTCAATCTGTCCACTGTTAGATCATACAGACATCGTCACGTCGCTTCAATCTGTCCCCTGTTAGATCATACAGACATCGTCACGTCGCTTCAATCTGTCCCCTGTTAGATCATACAGACATCGTCATGTCGCTTCAATCTGTCCACTGTTAGATCATACAGACATCGTCACGTCGCTTCAATCTGTCCCCTGTTAGATCATACAGACATCGTCACGTCGCTTCAATCTGTCCACTGTTAGATCATACAGACATCGTCACATCGCTTCAATCTGCCCACTGTCTGATCATACATAGCTCGTCACATCGCTTCAATCTGTCCACTGTTAGATCATACAGACCTCGTCACGTCGCTTCAATCTGTCCCCTGTTAGATCATACAGACATCGTCACGTCGCTTCAATCTGTCCACTGTTAGATCATACAGACCTCGTCACGTCGCTTCAATCTGTCCACTGTTAGATCATACATACATCGTCACGTCGCTTCAATCTGTCCACTGTTAGATCATACAGACATCGTCATGTCGCTTCAATCTGTCCACTGTTAGATCATACAGACATCGTCACGTCGCTTCAATCTGTCCACAGTTAGATCATACATACATCGTCATGTCGCTTCAATCTGTCCACTGTTAGATCATACAGACATCGTCACGTCGCTTCAATCTGTCCACTGTTAGATCATACATACATCGTCACGTCGCTTCAATCTGTCCACTGTTAGATCATACAGACATCGTCACGTCGCTTCAATCTGTCCACTGTTAGATCATACAGACATCGTCACGTTGCTTCAATCTGTCCTCTGTTAGGTCATACAAATCCCTTCACGTCGCTTCAATCTGTCCACTGTTAGATCATACAGACATCGTCACGTCGCTTCAATCTGTCCACTGTTAGATCATACAGACATCGTCACGTCGCTTCAATCTGTCCACTGTTAGATCATACAGACATCGTCACATCGCTTCAATCTGCCCACTGTCTGATCATACATAGCTCGTCATGTCGCTTCAATCTGACCACTGTCTGATCATACAGACATCGTCACGTCGCTTCAATCTATCCCCTGTTAGATTATACATAGCTCGTCACGTCGCTTCAATCTGTCCACTGTTAGATCATACAGACCTCGTCACGTCGCTTCAATCTGTCCACTGTTAGATCATACATACATCGTCATGTCGCTTCAATCTGTCCACTGTTAGATCATACAGACCTCGTCACGTCGCTTCAATCTGCCCATAGGCTGTTACTCTACAGAGGTGATGCTGCATTGACATTTCGCTAGGTCTGAGATAGCTTCTCTGTTTGTCGGAACTGTTTGTCGAAGCTGTTTGTCTAAGATGTTTGTCGAGGTTGTTTGTCAAAGCTGTTTGTCGAATGCTTTCAGGCTTAGCTATTGGTTCATTTTATTTCGTTACCTCTCACTTTTTTTGGAATGTTTATTTCCCATTGACAATCAGGTAGATCTAGTATTGTTACTATTACGACCAACAGTGGCAACGCATCACGTGACCACAATCCAAGAATTAGGTGCATCTACTACGGTATCTAACACCTTAATACTTTTCGCTACAATTGTCTTTGGCATAGATTGGAGGTGTTTTTTTCCGGTCAACGGGCGAAGAGGTTGGAAGTAAAAATTCTAAAAGAATTCGTTAAATAATCAGTTAATTAACTAATTACACACGATTATAGTACTTGGAGACCAGGAAAATAGTCTTTAACGTACACAATTCAGGTATTTATACCATGGAATCGACTCCTGTTGAGTTTACACCTTGAAATTTAAAGTAAGTAACCTTGAACTCGTAACGATATATCCGCCAAAAAATTGCTTGTCCACGAAAAAAGTTTGTGATAATAAGATAGATAACATAGCTTTGAGGGTGTCAAATTGTCAGCCTGGGGAAAGTACTGTTGCTCAAGGGCGAAGCTATGTGTTATTTTTAAATAATTCACCGCTAAAGATTGTCTCGAATGTAATTGATTGACAGCAGGCGTAATGAAAATCGCGACTGAATACATTTTTTTTAAGTGCATGTAATATGTCCTGAAAAATATTTCTAGTCATGCATAGGTATTACTTTTATAAAGTCATGTCAAAACATCTTACATGTTTTTGTATTTTCCCTTCAAAACGAAATCATACTGTATTGTGCCAAAATAAATATGAGGATATAAATAAAATTAACTTGTACTATCAACAAAAGTGTGTATTAAATTGTTTGTGTCTGAAAATTATATGTAGTTCTAATAAATTATTAAAGTTGTTTGCCGTCTGATAAGTTTATACCGAATGTTACTCAACTCCAATATCAAAACTCGCTCAGAATAGAAATTCATTAAATGTTCAAATTGGTTTAATGTAATAAATCGAATTATGATGAAATCTATGAAACTCGATACTTTCTGCAAAAACTATTAAACGTTTAATTTGCATTTTACCTAAAGGCACGACAACACAAATACATTTCAAACTGACGCTGTGTGTTTTAAACAAGTGACTGGCTATTCACGATACTATATCGGTGTTACATGTTGTCGACTGTGATGGTGATGGTGCTGCCGTGGGTATTTGTAGTGCAAATCTTGTACACTATTTTTCACAGTTCCCAATGATGCACACTTAAATGTTTCATTTGAGCGGACATCCTTACACAACAGTATGCTTATTTTTGTCACAAAGCTTGTACGATGCACGTACGACTGTTACAACTCGTACTACTCTACAAATACAGTTATGTACCATCGCAGCGTCTGCTCACAGCTGGAACGAGGTGGGAATCACACTATACCCATGGCATATAGCATTCACAGACACGTTGTGCGCAAGTTTCATGCAACTCGCATTTTGTAGGTTCGTTTGGAACTCACGCCACGCAGGATACTTTGATGTCCCTGAGAATTATCTGCGATAGTGCTTCGTTAGAGTATCGACGAGCCTAGGAGTTTTCAAAATCCTCAGGGACAACGTACGATGCTCGTTCGATGTCCGTACTTAGATTGTAAGGTACATCTTACTGAATATTTCATGCTTCAAAATATCTCGCTACAATCGTGCTAGTAGAGCCGCTTGTATCATGAACTAAATGCAATTAAAGTTATGAGTTTTCTTGACATATTAATAATTTATTTGTCTGAATGATCAATTACGTCCAACGATCAATTCGGAAGGAAATTAAATAAATTCAACCCAAATGATAAGATGTAGTTTGCAGATCGACTGACGATTATATAAAACTTACATCAAAGACATAAGCGACGCGGAAACGAAGCAACCGACAATAGCAGTTTCAGGAAAGTACATGGCAAGAATTCAAACATTAATTATGTAACATCCTAGTAGTGTTATAGAGTGGTTTTATTATTCCTGTAGTGTAGTCACACAAGTCTACGCCTAGTTCAGCAAGTGTAAGTGTGCGTTCCGTGACAGATGAATCACTCAAACGAATAAGCTTTACTTCAATTTCAATTTGCCTTAATATTATGAATATCAGTATAATTTTGAGCGGTGGAGTAGGGGGGCCGGTTAGTCTGGCCACCCGACTAAATAATATATTTTATCAATCAAATAGCATAACATTTTTCTATTTGTGCTAGATTTTATTTTGGGCTTGATTATCTGTGTTTGAGGGTGCAAAGGGGAATAATTTCATTAGAAAGGAGTAGATTGAAGAATTGTCTGTCTAAACATAGGGTATGTTAGACAGACTAGGGGTCCGGTTAGTGTGTTGGAAAAAATATTGTAGCTTGGCCCTAGTAATCATAAATAGGCATTTGTGCGACTTGACCTAGGTTATAATAAATAGCACACACATTTTTTTATTGAAATAGCAGATAAAACACGAATATAAAATATTTTTAAAATACATTAATTTTATACAATTTATGCCATGGCAAGCCATGTCGTTGTAATTCTTAAAAAGAAGTACATGGACTAAAATACACTTTGTAACACACACTTGTTTACAGTCAGCCTGACAACATCAACGTGATAAAATGGTTGATATCATTACATATCATAAGTATGTAAACAACAAGCGCGTGTCACTGCACTACACTCATGTCTCACATCATTACGTACATAACCAAACAATTTGTTATAGCTGAGATGACTGGGTTGTATTGTATCATGTACGTATGTATCTTTTCATAGCTCACTAAACGTAATGTTTGAGGACTCGCTCCGCTATGTGGCCAGTTCCACAAGCGGGCCCTGGACCGAGAATTGTCCGAGTTTATCCACCACGCTTCATACTGGAACCGGTGTCATATTAACTTATCACGTGGGAAAAATGACATCGGACATATACTATTAAACAGGATGTATGTAAGTGAAAACAAAATCTAGCATTAGTATTTAAAATATCAGAAGAAGTTTCTCCTCCTTCCGCTTTACCGTATTTTATAAAGGACTTGAATATCATTGTACTTTAGTCCGATTGTCGTATACTCAGACGGACAATACAGATAAACAGTAGAGTGTGCACCCAGGATAACGTGAAAGCGGGAAAATTTGGAATAATCCAGAAAGAGGGTTCAACTAAGTGTGCACGATTGATCCGTGTTATTTTAGCATGTGTTTACTTACGCAACCAATTTTTCAACAGTAGCAACTCCGGTCAATATTTGTAAACATCACATTATCCTGGGTGCACTATACCATAATTTTCTATAATTTGTAAAATTTATTTATCATATCCAATAATAATGTGATTATATTTGTATACACACGTTTACAGTGAATTGTAAATACATATATTGCGATAGTTTAGCAATAAATTATACTAAACATCTCGTATTCGTTCAGTTGGTTTTAACGATGCATGTATTTAGTAAGTAATAAAAAAAGTTAATAAAATCAAAAGTAAATTAATATCACTTCTCACCCTTAATAATTATGAGCATAGTCTACTAACTATCGTTTATAGACAATATTATAATATATCATATCGTGTAAGGTTACAGTAGAATGTTGCAAACACATGCAGCTTTAACTCTCTGTTGAGTGATAAGTATACGTGTACATGATTTATTGTAACATCAAATGTAATCATCAAATTAAACCAAAATAATTACAAATGAAATAGTGAAAATTCTACTCACTAGATTCTTTTTGTTTAGTTGACATGATGCTATCGTATCTTGTATCCGTAAATGCTCACTTAATGGTTATAAAATTGATGCTAACATTCGCATTTATATTATATATTCATTTTTGCGCATGCGCACTGAGCACAAAGGTCCGATCTAATGAATTGCTTCATCATTCTTATCAAGTAAAGAGGGAAGATTACAAAATATACTTGACCCTTTGAGAAAGTCAATTAAATATTTACTGAAAACTTATCACGGGGTTAACATTTATGAATACATTATTCACACTATTTGTGAGTTAAATGAACTTAAATCATTTCACCTTCTTACATACACGTACGTGGTGAGATGTGAATTAGAATGTAATACGAACTCTCTCACGCAGTTAATATATCCATGGATCATTTAAAGTAAATGCTTTAATCGTTAGCAATGATGAGGCATTATTTAAGGACACGCTCTACTACAGGTTCAGCCTAAGTCCTGATCGATCAAAGCACTAACGGAAGGTAATATTTGGAATCAAACATAGGGTATTACGTGCATCACACGTCATCTAATGGCGGGTGGCAGAAATTGACTTTGGAACCTTGGCATAACGACCGAATAATCACATTTCATGTAGGGTTTCAATGTCTTTCTGAAGAACTTTGCTATTGCTTGTCGTGCTTCGTTGACACGTGACCTTAAGTTAGGTATGACTGATATAACATGCACTGTTGGAATACTAAGCACGGCGCTAAATCATTCTAAAACCTTCCAAATACCTTTATTATACCCAATGTATAAGCGAGCCTCCACAGCTCAGTGGTTTGCACGATTGCCGCCTAACCCGGGGATCCGGGTTCAAATCCGGACAGAGTCACCGTATGTCTGCCCTATTTCAGCAGACAGTTGAAGGCAAATGAAGGCTAATTAAGGTTATCACAAAACGGCATTCACGATGAATTGTACAGTTATTCAATAAGCCATACAGTGATCGGAAGTGGCACATGTTTTTAATCGCAATAAGTCATACAGGTTGACTTTTATAGTTTGCCAATACTAGTAAGCCATACAGTGATTTGGTTTATACAGTTTTATGTGTGAATGGTTTTCAGCGATCATGATGCTAACACAGAGCTACGAGTATTATGAAGATGACCGTCGTGGATCATAAATTATATGAGAAGATATCTAGATAATTACTTTGAAATATTATAGTCATTTTACACTTTTGACACGTTTATTGAACTTGGGTCAATAAAACGTGATAATTTATGTTTGATAACATTTTCAGTAAACGTGAGCACACGTGGACACACACTTGCCAGATCGTACACGGGGTATGGCAGATCAGCACATTTCCCACTGAGCATACGGTAGGTCCGTTGTGGGAGGTTAACGCTGGGCGTATTGGCCACGATAGCTGTCAATTTTGGAAAGTCGTTGGTAGTTATAAGTACGCCGTACTCTTGAAATGTGACGGTCACAACTGACATTTTTTCGTAACCTTTGAAAACTGTCGTAATAACGTAGTTTAATAAATATGTATACCAATTGTTAGCGAAATCATAAGATGTGCCATACAATGAAATCACGTACGTATAATCACAATGACTTTGCATATTTTATTAATATATTTATGGGAAAATTTTAGTGTTTGTTATAAACATAGTAATGTAAGCCTCAGTTTATGGCCCTATTACGAGCACTTATTCTGCAATTACTATCAACATTCTTATACAGCTGTAAATAAAGTCCGAACAAGTTAACCAGGTCCAAGAGCCTTATATAAGCATACAATTCAACAGTTATTTGTTTTCATCAGCGGAGGGAATTACGAATAGATACAATGTGCACTACTTATTTTTATCGAAACCTCCGATAAGGTACCAACTGTCTAACGCAAATTGATATCACACACGTAATTCCACACACGAATCGTGTATTAAATCAATACATAAAAAGTAAATTTAACAATTTTCGAGGGCATTTTCAGCAGTACAACCATATTACAACACTATGACATTTTAACTTCCCCGGACCATTGTGCGACCTATGGAATGATTTCGAGTCTCCCTGTTGAGACTATTTCTCTCCTGTGTGTGGCAGCCAATATCGACCTACGGCGCACAGGAATGGCCTTGAATACCGCTCATGTCGAGCTTCCCTCACAAGTATCAGTTTACATTTTGGTCTAGTGGAGCATGTGTGTTGTGTGTGTGGCTAGGCGCTGCCGTCGTAGCTGTGTGACTTTGGTTCGTGTCCTACTATTGACTTATCACTACATCAGGTGTTAAGTGCTGTGTGGTGGCTGTAAAAACGCCCCGTACTTCACTTCAGTGTAGTTATCACTTATAATTACCTCCCTTTATGGCTAATTATGCACAAAATTCAAAGTCCGCAGTGAGCATCGCGGAGTGAGCATATAACGCTAGATTGAAGCATCCATTTTTGAGGATGTGGATGGCTTGTGCTATGTCTGACTCTTGCGTGTGTGGATAGGCGCTGCCGTCGGAGCTGTTACTATTGTTCTTGATCTGCTCAGAGAAATGAATCAGTGTTCCGGACTAGAGTTGAACCCGGGACCTCTCGATCGAGAAGCGCGCGGCACTTCTCCCCACTACATATAGGTCGAGTACCAGGTTAATTTGTCTGCACTATACTTACAAAATGACGTGTACAATTTACCAACGTGATATGTCACAATGATATACTGCAATAAACAAGATATTTAAAATACCATTCGTACAAAAAGACTACAATTCCTGTGAAACCCTAGGACAAAGACGGGATAAGAGGTTATTAAATAGACCCCATGAAACCACATGTCTCTATTTTAGAAACCATTAACGATATCGTTCACGGAAATAACAAATTTTAATAAAAAGTTCGACTGAACGTGTCCTATAATTATAATACGTGTTTTATACATATATCTGACTACAATTCTTTTCAGTTTCCCCTACCACCTCAAATGTTACTAATATCATTCCTGTGTTTGTAAATGAGAATTAATTGTTACCATTGGCATTTCGTTTCTCGTGCACTTTCTCAGTCAATTGCGAGTTATAAGAGTGGACGTATTGCGTGATTCGTACATATACTATATGACCCCATCCTGTAAATGTTGAATGTAATTGGACAACTCGGCTCTCATCGCTCAACTGTCAAAAAGGTTGCGCAAATAAGCAGTACCAAAGTATTACAATGTAAACCACACCGCATTTATAAATGAGTTGACACAACGTTGAACTATTCTGAAAGGCTTCGGCTTTAGCTTTCAAATCCAGCTTCTGATTTGAACAAAATGTCCATGTTATTTATTTGAGATGTTTATTATTTCTAACGGGTGTATTGCATTCGTTACAAAAACTATTAAAAGCAAATCACTTTTATAGTTCCATAAACGTACATAAATCACACTAACTTAAGGTGTACCAATTTCACTTTCTTGGATTTACATCAAATACAATCATAAATAGTAATCAAGTACACGATTTTTAGTTACTTTGTATATTTTGCAACATTTTAAAAATCTCCGCGAAATGCTTGAACTACAGTAACAATCGTTTGTTCTGTCATGACACCGAAAATCCCGATCTCTGACTGTATTCGGATAGAGTTGTATTCGGAAGGAGCTGTAATAGAACTCGGAAATGATATGAAATTGGAAGGAGCTTTATTCGGCATGACTAGGATAAAATAGAAATGATAGTAAAACCTAGCCGAGACGACATGTGTCTGCATGATGTGTGTAACTGTTAGACACGAGGAGATGAGATTGTCGATACTTGTTGGAAGGTTAAATCACTTGTCACGACCATATATTCTATATAAACCTTGTAAGCTTATTATCTGCCTATGTGATACAGGAGATTAATTCCAAATGAAAGCTAACTCTTCACTCAATATATATCCCTAATCTAACAACATAATAATAATTTATATAGTCAAGCAATAATGTCTCAAAAAATCGAATAATCATTACTTTTTGGAAAAGTTACCAAACTTATATACATTGTGGAAACATATTGGAACATTTTTTTCAAGAGACCTATCTCTTATCTGCCATTATGGTTGCCATGGCAACCATTTTTAAAGATGGCCGCCCAAAACGAAAATTCGGTATATATCTTATATAACGCATGATAACAACAATATTATGAGTATTTATAAAGTATTTTTGTTAGAAACAACTTAATCAACACCTAACTTATACCTATAAACAAAATTTAATATGATATATCTTGATAAATAGCCGATAGCTTCATATAATATCTTATACTACAAGATACTACACTTATATTGCAAGGGTTTTCAAAAGTATCTTGGGGTAAAATACTACAAATTGTAAACAAAAATGATGATTTTTGGAATCAGTTTACTGTAATGCCATTTATTATGCTATTCGATTATAAATCAATATGATGGACACATGTTGTCTTCTTGCTTATGATATTACTAATCTGGTGTCTAAATGTTGTGTATTTTAGACATTTTTGGGGCAAAAATATTGCAAATACAAACAAAAGTGAGGATTTTAGGAATCAATTGACCAATCGTATTGTATAAAAAACAACTGCAATTAATACGCTTCGGTTTTCTCACAAACCGAAGCGTTTGAATCTTTTTTACCTACGGAATACATAATTTATGAACAACTGCAATTAGTGTGTCGTAACTTAAAGTTTAGTATATCAAATAATATATTCTCGTTTATGATCACTGAATTATATTTTGGGGTAAAATCGTACAAAATATAAACTAAAATGGTGATTTTTTAATCGGTTCACTACAATGGCATTATTCACATTATTTAGTAATAAATGATTAAGACAGACATATGCAGTCTTTCCTCTTAAGATATAAATAATCTAGTTTCAAAATGACCGGTGTCTTTGGGAAATATTTTGGGTGAAATAGTCGAAAATATAAACAAAAGTGTGGATTTTTTAAATCTATTGATCACAATGTCATAACGCCAAAAACTGTGTTATTTGATAATTAATCACTATGATCTTTTCGCATAAGAAATTGATGATCTGTTCTAAAGTTGTTCATATTGTTATCTCTTTGGGGTAAACATTACAAACTATAAACAGAATATAAGTATTTTTGGAATCAAAAGACCACACAATTATTAATCATCATATTCAATAATAACTTACTGCATTCCCAGCAAACACGCGACGTCGGTACAACGTTGGATTAACGTTGGATTCTGGTTGCGACGTCGGAGACCGTAATCCAACGTAAATCCAACGTTAAAACCCCGACGTCTAACCAACGTCGGGGTGCAACGTTGTTACAACGTCTGATTGTGGTCGGAAACAAGTAATACGCAATAACAATATATAATTATTTAACAAGCTGATAAAATTATCGCAAGCCTATTTGCTGTGGTAGAAACCCTAAAATTGTAGTAGCATTTGCTTTTTAATCAGAACAGAGTCAGTTCCCTTTACTGTGCTCAGAAAGTGTTCACTAGGCGGCGCTCTAAATTGCCGGTAAACCTATCTTACTTTCATTCAGAATAAAAAAGTATTACCTCCCTTGAATAGAAATATGAGTAAATTAAATATAAATCTTTTTCTTGCTATTATATTTACTTTCAGTACAAATAATAGTGTTCCAGAGGTTCAAATTAAATTGATGTATGTGCATTGTTTTCTAAATTCTACCACATAGTTGCCCGGAAACTTTAGATGTAAATGTGATTTATAGCTCGTAAATTTTTAACTTGTTAATTTATAATATAGAACGCCTTAAATTAACAAGAGGCTGTTCAACTGCTCCTTCCTGCAAGAACACTATGATACGTATAGTGATCGCAAAGCAGAGTATAGAGTGGTGTTTGTTGTACCAAGATTTTCATGCGCTACTGCAGAAAATGTGCTTGCAAAAGTTACAAATAATACGAATAATGATGTTGGGTGGACGTCAGAATCTGACGTTGGGTAGACGTTAGAATCCGACGTTGGACAGACGTTAGAAAATGACGTCTAAATGATTTGCAAAACCAACCAAAATCCAACCGTTATCCAACGTCGGGGTCTAACGTCTACACAACGTTGAGCCAACATCAAATGTTTACTGGGTTAGGTTGGTAGTAACAATTGGCTTAATACATCAAAACATTTATGTATACGAAACAAAGTAAATGAAACATTCTACTCAATGCAATTATGTATCAGGCAATAATGTGTACCACAAAGAGAACTATTGCTATGACAGGAATAAAAAACAACTTTTCGCCATGAAAGAAATTGCTGAGGAGGAATTGCTGTGCCCGACAAAACTAGGTGTCTTTATTGTCAGGATAAAAATGTTCAGTGGGACTTAGGCATAATGCGAAATACCCCACAGGGTCGGATATGGTTGTATTCAGCTGTGATGGGTACCCAATTTGTACCTCACTTACATGTACTTAGTCGGAGTGAATAAAACAATAGGCATGGAATCGCTGCATATTGTATTTTGAGTAGATCATACTGTTTGGGATGGCTTCACCTGGCCATATTTTCAAATACTAGTACCTGATGTGGCCGTGGTATTTTTGACAATTATGCAGGGCTTCAAGTCTGCAAATCAAATGAGGTTGAGACTACAAGTGAGCCCCATTTCCTTGATTACTATTATAAAATATGTTAAATTTTACTATCTAACGTCACCATCTCGTATATTTTTGTTAACTTTGCATTGTTTGAAATATTCAAAAAAAGGAACACTGAAGTTCAACAACAAGAAACAATGCAATTCCATGAAAAGTTGAAAACCATGCTTTCATGTCGGCCTTATAATCTGGCGCAAAATACGGTTTTTACAAAATACTGTAAAGAGCTGATTTTTTCTTATTTCTGGCTTGGTTACCAAATGAGGTCAAGGTAACCATTATTACAAAAACAACCAGTTTCTGCTTAATTATAACAATTAAATATGAGTTAAAGGCAATATATAACCAGCCTCTTTGGTTTTCTATGTTTTTGTTACCATGGCAACCATAATTGTAGTCTGAATAAAAACAAATTGACTTGTATAATCTGCTTATTAATCCCTATCCACATACCAAGTTTCAATAACCTAACTTGAAAACTGTTAAAGCCATGACCGGATCCAGATTTTATAAATGAACAAACCTTGAGTTTACTATGTGTAGTTTGCAAGAAGACGCGTGTTTTATGTACTAGTATGAGCCGGTCACCAGGAAAACCTGCTATTTTGACAAGAAAAATAATTTTGAGATGTTTCATAGTTATGACGACTAATGCCAATGAAGCATAATTCAAAAGAAATTGTGTAAATATCTTGAGTTTTTATGAAGTTACAGCTATTTTTGAACAGTTCATATTCACATTTTTAGTCTGACGTCGCGAACGTCATATGATGTGACTGTAAATATTATTCAAGTCGAAAGAGTGTGGCCAATATCGTCACGGACAACATTTAGGGAAGATGAAGTTGTATGACACAAGGAATCCGAGTGCGATACCATAGATCTTTCTGAGTTCTTTAACGCCGATACATTTAATATACGTTTAAACTATTCTACTAACATTGTACACGGAGCGCCAGTCAAAGAATTAGGTTGGTCGCGGCCCCGGAATAAACCGACCACCTAACCAGTCATGCCTTTTCGAATATCACACTGTATGTCGTAAATACTAAATAAACCGCTACATCTACACCTATCGCTCTAGGACAACAGTTATACATGTAATAAACTTGATCAAGGGAGACAAGCTAGCATTGACTCAGATTCCTGTGTATAGCAGCGTATTCTCCCCCATGGAAGAGCGGCGTTTCTGAAGAATTGACTTGCACATTCAACGATTGAATTGTTTGTGGATTACTTTGCCATAGCCATGTGCTACTCGTCTGCTTAGGCCACACCAAATTAATTTTTGGTTCTACGGATTTTTTTGGGAAAAATTAGGGGCGAGCGAGCGAAATATAAATTTAAATATTTATTTTTGAAAAACCCTTAAGTGAGAGCGAGCGAAGGAGCGAAATAATTTATTTTAAATTTATTTTTAAAATGCCATTTTTGAAAGCGCGTGAAGGAGCAAAAGTGCCCTATTCATTTCTGATGCACTCGTTTTTAGGAAATAGTGACTATTACAATAGCTTTAATAAGAAATGAGGCCAAATAAAGTATTGTTATACATTTCTTGTTATGTTGTGTAGGATTTATCAACTTATTTTACCAGAATACAGGTATTCAAGGTAATTGTGAGCAGACATTGTCACATACATATATATATATAAATTATAATGAACACAAATGCACTGAGTGACTAGTGGTTAAAGATTCAAATCAACTGAGCATCAAGCTAGTCAATGATCACCATGTACAGTTTCGTTCTTGTAGTTATACATCATGCTCAGACGGCTGTTTATTTAGCACTGTTAGTAGCGCACCGATGCATAATGCTATGCAAGGTTACCGTCATAGGATCTAGCCCCACATCAAGCACACTTCCCTTTGGGATATACAAGGTCCTTTCTTTCTTCCATGTAATTTGAAGGGCCCACTCTGGGGCATTATGTTAGAGACAGAGGTGAGATACAAGGAATCTGGGTGCGATACACTAGCTCGTTTCGAATAAATTATAGCTAGTTTGCGATAGAAAAAAATCGTGTTTTTTTAAAGATTTCTGAAAATCTATTCATCAGATTTGGGTAAAAAATTACACACTACAACAATAACTTCCTACCTAGTCTCATTTTGAATTTCATAATTTTTAGTCATTAATTAAAAGACATTTATTCTTTATTACATATTGAAATTACATGCGTATTTACAGTTTAACGCAGGGAGGTAATCTGGTATTCCATTGATGATGTACTATCAATTATTAAACCGTCACAATCCGTGATCAGCGGGATTGAGATTGCCGTTAAAAAGACAAGACTTAGGAGGCCCTTGTGATTCGGTTTATTTCTGTGTGTCGCTTGTAAACAATGTACAGCAATAACATGTACTTCGTCATATTCACACACGGGCCTCGCATGTGTTAAATTAAGTAGATTGCAAATACGTAAATATACCGTTATGCGTATCACGTGACCGTAAATTGGCTGTTGCAAGTATCACGTCTTCTAACTTGATTTTTCATACAAAACTACAAAAATGTTACATAGAACTTATGAACAAAACTTTTTTAACTCATTTCTGATCTTGCTGAAATTTCAGTGTGTATTAGGTAGATATATTTCATTTATTCGTGCAAAATTTTATACTTGTAGGGGTAGTAATTACAGAGAAATATTTAAAAAACACGATTTTTTTCTATCGCAAACTAGCTATACTTGGTTCTTTAACTTGCCCGGTGTAAAGCACCGATACACGCAAGACTACCTCTGGGTTTCCAACCAGGATCATCTCTAGCTGGTTGGGAAACACTAAAAAGCGTTTCTAAAGATGACCAAGTGTCACTGCCGAGAATCGAACCCGGGAGCTCTCGATCAGGAGTTAAGCATCTTACCACTCGACCACCGTGGTCAATTGTTATGACAGTTGTTGAGAACTGCAGCATGTAATCTTACATAAGCAGTGATTTATCCAGTTCTAATAGATCTAGCTGGAGTTTTAGCAAGTGACTGAAAAGTACAGCATTTGGTGCAATAATTAGAGCAAACTATGTTTTATCAATTTTTTCAACTCTTTGATGAAAGTAGGACCTTCTGAAGGTTTCTCTATTAACAGTATTTAAAATCCCTGATGAAATTATGTAGGATACAGTATAGAAACTTATTAACAGGTGCGTTGCGTGTCCGTGACGCATAAAACTGTTTATATCACATACCACGGACCATGTACAAACGAGACGTCATTGTCGCGAAAATGGGTGACAATTCATGATTTTGTCGGTAGTACGGAATACTAGTAATAATAATGAATACAAACATATCCAGATACGCTTGTTGGTTCATTCCGCAATCGCAATTCTTCCCATTTTACTACGTGTATACACTTATGGGTGTTTTTTTGTAAAGCGCAGAATATTCACAAGAATCATTTCACCAGACGCTTGCATCGTAAAAAGCTACACGATTTTTGTGTGCAACAATTTACTGCTAAAATTAATCGAGTAACTAACATCCTCAGCACAGTGCGCTTTCCCAGAACATATTCTGTCGTAACAGTGACGAAATTATAAACAAGTTGGCTTTATTTTTCGTAATTTGTAAATATTGATGCTAGCGGCAAAATAATAAAAATAAAATGTAGGAAAAAATCACATGCGCGTGGTTTTCTCAGGTGCGGGCGCAATAATTTAATTTAAAAATTTATTTTTCATTTTGAGAAAATCAGGAGCGGGCGCTCCCGACGAACGCATGATCAATTTTTGTGGCCTTAATATGCAGCACATTTAAACATGATATCTCACTACAAGAGTGCCCCGACTTAGCACCTATAATTTTCCCTTTCCTGGCACTTAATTCATTAGAAGACGTAGTCGCTTCTAATGAAAATGAAAACTTGGACATGGAAGAAAGCATTTGGCTGAAACAGTCGCGTACAGAAAAGAGAACAAACTCAGATATCAATCACACGACGCATTGTCCGCGAGAAAATGTAACCCAACCGCTTCAAACGTTTCAATTATCAAAAAGCGGAAAGTTCTAGTTCTGCTATGAAAGTTTAAAAATCACTGTAAATGGTAATACCATGCGGCCGCAAAAATGTATTGTTATAGTAAACAAAAGAACTAACCGTTCGTCTTCCATAACCCTGCTGATACATAATATTATATGAATTTTAAACGAATCACATAGGGTAGGAATATCGAATTAAAAATACGTAGATTTGGTCCAAAAGAAATTGGTCGGCATCATAAAAACAAATGAAAAGAATGTCTATGATATTTGATTGAGTATTTAAATAAAACTATTACTGTATATGTTATTGAGCTTCAAATAATTATAAGCAGCAGTTTCCGGTCATTAGATGGAAATCTATGAAACTAACGGCTTAGTACTGAACATGTAAATGTATTAAACTAGCGGCTTAGTACTGAACATGGAAATGTATTAAACTAACGGCTTAGTACTGAACATGGAAATGCATTAAACTAACTGCTTAGTACTGAACATGGAAATGTATGAAACTAACGGATTAGTACTGAACATGGAAATATATAAAACTAACGGCTTAGTACTGAACATGGAAATATATGAAACTAAGGGCTTAGTACTGAACATGGAAATATATGAAAGCAACGGCTTAGTACTGAACATGGAAATGTATGAAAGTAACGGCTTAGTACTGAACATGGAAATATATAAAACTAACGGCTTAGTACTGAACATGGAAATATATAAACTAACGGCTTAGTACTGGACATGGAAATATTTGTAACTAACGGCTAAGTACTGAACATGGAAATGTATGAAAGTAACGGCTTAGTACTGAACATGGAAACGTATGAAACTAACGGCTTAGTACTGAACATGGAAATATATGAAACTAACGGCTTAAATATATGAAACCACATCGTAGATTAAAACTATAAATGATTCAGATCTCGTTTGTGATGTATACGAAGGTATATAAAACTGTTATATTACAGGAAAACGTTAATACTAAACAAGTACTGAACAACAAAGAAACGACACCCCACTCTGTAAACAAGCCGCCTCAGCCAGCAAAACAAATCCGGACAAGACAAAGCCAGAAGACAAAAGCAAACGGACAAAAACAAACGACAAGGACGACCATCAACAGATACGGTGAACATACAATTTTTAAATATACTTATGGAACGCCGTTCCTGTCTTATGTTGAGGCCTTTCAACTTGTCTTGTTAAAATGATATTATATCTTCTTAACTGGTATGGTATCTTGTCTATGTGACATGTAATTATGTTTATGTCATATG
Organism: Spisula subtruncata; assembly: GCA_963678985.1. NCBI lineage: Eukaryota > Metazoa > Mollusca > Bivalvia > Venerida > Mactridae > Spisula > Spisula subtruncata. The sequence goes on along the minus strand of OY787662.1, from coordinate 20,647,370 downwards.
GTATCTTCTTATAATCTATTATTATATCATGTTAATCGCATATGCTGTCTTGTCAAAATACCGTGTTAACTTCTCAACACGTTGTAATATCAACTATGTCACTTCCATGCTTCTGTATAACTCTGAATCCCTCCCCGCCATATTGTTTGAGGTCACATGTCACTAAAAGTCAACAACAGCAACACGTGAAGTGAACAAGTCATCATGGTCTTTTGACAAGATGGTAGAGTCAGAAAACAGCATGGTCTTTTAACAAGACAACATGACAGTTAAACAAGTTAACACCCTGTATAGACATATTCAGTCGATTTTTTGACAGCACAGCATGTCAATTTGACAAGATAACACTTCATGTAGAGAAGTTAATACGGTACTTTGACAAGACAGCATATACTTTGAACATATTAACTTGCCTAAGTAACATGTTATTATGCCAAAAACAATTGATGTCTTGTTAGTTGGACATTGTATCTTCTCAACTGTATATGCTATCGTGTCAGTTTGTCATGGTATTATGTCTATATCACATGGTATCTTCATATTTTTGTGTTATAAACATATTGAGAAGATAACATGACTGTTTGACATAATACCAGGCATTACAGACAAGATAACACGCTTTTTTGAGAAGATACCATATGAAATTGAGATGATAACATGGTATTTGGACAAGATGGTATTGTTTTTGAACATCACTCTTTTTAGACAAAATGAATCGTTGTTTTAAGAAGTTAACATGGTATGTAGACAAAATAACAAGCCCGTCTGACATGATAACACATTATGTAGAGAAGTTAATTCAGTATTTAGACAGCATAACACGTCAGTTTGACAATATATCACAATGTGTTGAGAAGTTAACACGGTATTTTGACAAGACAGCATATGCGATTAACATGATATAATAATAGATTAAGAAGATAACATATGGCATAGACATAATAACATGTCACATAGACAAGATAACATACCAGTAATAAGACAGTAACGGCGTTCCATAATACTCGTACAACTATAGGCAAGCTTGTGCTGGTCAATTGCTAGTATAAATGAACTCAGTTTCACACAAACATACATTGGCCATTTGGTTTTTGTAATTCGCTAGCTTAGAATGAGAAGGTATCATAATTCTTATACATATTGGTAATCTTTATTATTAGGCACTTCTTTTGAGCTTATTGTCATTAATATCGAAGCATGTCAACACAAGACATATTTCTTGTTTCTCTCTTAATAGCGTTTTATACTTACGACCTTCTCATTGTAAGCCATGGAATTATACATTATAACTATAATTTGAGATGAAATTCATACATAAAGAAATCATGCTTTCAGATAAGCCTTTAAGCATTTAAATCATAACTAGACTATTGACTTTGACCTACCTTAAATGGTTACAACAATACACATATATACACTGCACAAAACAATTAAAGGAACACGTGCAGTTTTGCTAACTTTGTTAACATTTAAAGTCAGGGAAACAAGTTAGTGCTACAACTTGAATCTTTATCATTTCTGTGTATTATGTGAAGACTCCATCGTGTGGTTTCTGATTTGTGGGTCGGGTACTGTCCCTTAAGTTTGTAATGTCACCCTTAATTTTGGCTTACATTTCAATGAAGATCGCAGTAAAACATGAACATTGATTTGATGTTTTTTACTTCTGTTGTTCTGTTGTTACGTTAACTACATCTACCATGTAGCATATAAGTGAAAAAAGCGAATCAGGGGCGGAGTAAGTGGAAGAAATATAGGTGCTACTACCAAAAATAGAGAGAATGCAGATTTTAACTTTTTGTGTCATTAACGGTGAAAATGCTGAATAACATAAGGTAGCTAAATCAAGGACAAAAATGCTTCAAAACTTTTATTTGAAGCCGTTATTTGAGACCCCTCGTGTTGTGGACGCCCATGTCAGTGACACGCATCTTCTATTACTTTACTGTAAGAGCATCGAATGTGTTTGTTGCTGGTAATTCATTTTCTGAAAGGCTTTATGAAGGCGGCCTATGATCTCTGCTCGGCTCAAGTGGACCTAAAGGCAAAGCAAAACACGTCTCGAAATTGTCCAAGACAATGTAAATTAGGAAATGTCTGTTGGTCGAACATTTTTATTCCGCTAAACAAATGGGTAACATTATTCGTTACGTGAATTACGTGCTCGCGTTTTGAAACCCAAGGGGAACACCACCTCGTCATTATTATTGGTTCATAGTATGGGTTCGAAATTTGATTTGATATGTTTTGGGAAGTGCGTTCTTTGATTGACGTACGGAACTCTTTCGATTAAGTGGAAAGTGTTTAGCGCATTTATGGTGCAGGTAAAATACCCTACGACTTTTATGATACTTTTTGTCTGGACTCATGCCCTTGAGACTTGCAAAGTGCGGATTAAAATAAGCGCACTCCCTTCCAGTGTAGTATTCCGCGTGTTTGGCCTAGGCAAAATCATCCTTTAACGGGCATACCCTATTTGCAGCATATTATTACTCCCTTTCGCATGTAATGACATAAATGAACATAAAACACTTACTCGTTTTAACATGTAAGAAGAACATGTACCAAAATATGTTTCCATAATGATCAAAATAGTTCCACCCTTTTATTCGACAACAACAACATCACGGAAACCACAGAACGGTGTGATTAAAATCCGAAACGAACATTGTTTACCGAAGCGGGCGGAACGGAGATGACAAAATACGATATCGTGGATTTCTTTGGTTTTACACGCATATAATCTCAACGAAATAAATATAATAACCTATTTTGTTCTTGATAAAAAGGTATGAGGAAATCAGACAGGGAAGGTTGCACTCAACCTAACCAGCCGAACACAGAAATCCGAAATAACAAAACACGACGACACTGAACAGTGCCCACACATAAGCCAAAGAGACAATAGAAAATCCAAATCAAGACCGAAAGAGCGCAGGATGACCCAATTTCACAAAGAAAATATAGAATAGAAGTTAACCTAGTTAAAATAACAGGCAGTGTAGGAATGGGGCGGGAAACAACACTCGAATGTCATTTAATAAATAGATCTACACCAAAATAATTATTTAAAAACGTGTATTTGTCTTTTCCATTTTAGACACTGTCGTCCAATTCATAGAAAAATTGCCTTTCTTGTTTTAATAGTACACAACTAAAGTGTATTAAGCGTTTGGCGACAAAATACACTCAATCGACTCGTTATGGAAATATAGTTTTATTATTTTATTGATAACTGTTGGGATTTTTTGGGTGAAATTGTGTGTGTAGCATTCGTAATACTGATTAATTACCAGTATGTTTAAAATCACTAAGAACGGCCGATGGTATAGGGTATGCCTCTTAAATGACTGATACGCATTGTGCCATACTCTGAGTTCCATAAAACATGTTTGGAACTTTGTCTAGGTGCATTGCACGCACGAGATCGAATATGAAAATATTTGATGATCTGACCTGTGTAATCAAGTAGAAGTAACGAGTTATTCCTGACCTGTGTAATCATGTAGAAGTAACGAGTTAATTAATTCCTCCTAAAAGCACAATGACATTGCTTGATAACGTACAGATTGGTTTAGAAGTTGAATCAACAATAAAGAGGGGCAAACGCAATATACTAGTGTTGTGCATGTTTAGTGATTATGGAATAATCAACAACAACAAAAAATTGTATTATTTGCACAAAAAAACGTTTATTATTATTCGATACTTCTTTCGATAAGTATACATTAGTTGAAACATTTCGAGACAACATTCACATGCCCATTTCATACATTAATTTTGCCGCTGGCAAAAGTATACCCCAAAATGCCGGTGTTCCTTTAATTATTTTGCGCAGTGTATATGTAGAGTATATGTACACGTCATACTATTGGACTATATAATTATAGCAAACAGAAATGGTTGCCCTATCGATTTATGTGGTAAGTTGGTATTTTATTTCAAAGAGATCACCTGTGTACCTGAGACTTTATATCGAATACTATAAATAGTAGTATCATCTCGTAGTGTAGCTTAAGTAGTTTGCTTTGGAGTTTATTTAAAATGATCACTCGGGTATGAAGACATGTGTACTATAAATAAATGTCAGAAGTATGTCACGGTTTACATAATATCGAATAAGTCTCTCATGAGAAGCAAACGTTGACTTTGTATTTTCGTTTATCTTAATAGTAGTGAAGAAAAAGTAGGAGAAAAATGTGTAATCAGGATCCGCTGGACTTTAGTTTATTGATGCTAAAACTGCTTGCAATATGTTGTGGTGGAAACAAGTTAATAGCATCGTTATTACGTTTAATACGAGGAATTACTGGCATTTTAATCGATGTTGTTGAAGTTCAGTTACTGAGTTTCGTGATTTTTGACATCATGGAGGACGACGGCGAATATTTCTTGATTATAGCCAATGTAGTACTGACTATATTCCTGATAGGCGTAATGATAGCGCTTAGTTTTCTGTGGGGATATGCTGAACAGGACAGTTTGGACGACGATGAGCGTAAAAAGCGACGTGGGCGTTACTTTCTTGTATTCAAATTCTGTAATGTGATATTTGCGGCAGTAATGACTGCTGGTGCGGTGATACAACAGGATAAACTAGACTTGGAGAACTTGTTTCAAGAACCAGATGCTGCCAAACTATTCGTGGTCATCAGTCTAGGATTGGACGTTATATTTGATCCGATAGAGTTGGTCATCGGTATGTGTATACACTGCAGAAACTGATTCATTTGACGACAATTGTGAATTCAGTATGTAATGTCGATTCAATAAATAATACTAATGAGGGAACTATGCCATTTGAACGAATTTGAACTACAGTTAACGTTCTTACACTCAGCTTAATCTAGATAAACCTCACGGGCGAGCTTATGTTTATAACTATTCTCATTTAACTTAAAACGGACTGTACATAGGGATAACGAGTTAAAGACTTGTCATGTTTATATTTAAGCAATAGCAAAAGTGACATTTTGTACGTAAAATAAATATACAATTAATCCAAAATACCGTATGGTGACAATACCGATTGTGTCTTTTGCAACTTTATACACTCAACCGCTTTAAAAACGCGCCACATATGAAATATCGGGTTTAATAATGAAAACGTCAACTTTTGGTTATTTCCTTCGGTCCATATTCATCGATGTGTGTGATTTTCATGACATTATTACGAGTTTTAAATGAATTATGATATAGATAACACTTAGACCCATGAAAGTGAGAGTCACAATTTCAAAAGCATGTATAAGAGCCCGCTACATTGATGCATGCATGTGGTATCTCCTCCTAAAGCATAACATTAATTATGTTATAGGATAGAATTGTGTTCGACGTGACGCAAAGCTTAACTTGAATTATAAATGTTGTGTGGCTATGGCTGACTGACTAATACCATACGACCGTGTGCGGTTCAGATATGCGCATTATGTGAAGCTAAGATGGATTCAATCCTTTTTTAAACTTGAAGTCTTGGTTATGAGCATCAGACTATCAGGATATATCCCGTGGTGCATCTATGGTACCTCAAACCAACACTATGAAGAAGCTTGAAGACAAAAAGTTGGGACTCTAGGCTCTTAACGGGAGAAAACTCATCAAAAAATGTACTAAAATAATTTTCCTTTTTATTGACAATTATGAAAGGAATAATTATGAAAATGCTTTAATGTACTTTTGGCTTGTTGATTGACACCCAGCATTATTTTGAAACTGTGTGCAACCATGCGGAACCAATTACAGTGACACAGCCTGTGTCATGTTTCCTTCTAGCTCGGGCTCAATACATTTAGCTGGTTTTATCCAGATCGGTCTTTGACTGTGCCATTTGCTATGAATCGATGTTTTAATACCACAATCATTGTATGTTGACAGCTGAACTGCCATGTTAAGACACCGAGGCTTTTTTCAGTTGGAAGCGAAGGCACAGTCATCGAGAACAAATATTCGAGATATTCGCAGCATAAAAATACCATTAGCAAATATTGTTTATGTTGTTTTTTCAATGTGGAAACCAACAGCGTACAGTTTAAAGTTAATATTGATCACACGGGTCGATGCGATCGAGCTGCACTCGCAAAACATGCACAATCAAAAATGTTCTCTGGGCGGGGTATTCCGAAGGAAAAAATCGTTTTCTTTAATTAGGACAAGCTTATGAACTGAACAACCCTGTAAACTATCAATTTTAGCAAAAAAACGTTTTTTGACAAAATTTGATTATTTTCAATAGTGGTGCGTTTTTAAAGCGGTTGAGTGTACATAACGTTAGTCTCGAAAATTGACGATCCATTAACAAGAGGTGAACAGATCCAACAATGATTTTCGGTTAGCTTCGGTTACCTGTCTTATGTTATTAGAGTCCTGTGATATAAAGAATCTAATACTCGTTGTCAATTGATATAAACTTATATTAAAGTCGTTAAGGGAACATAATTAAGCTCGCCTAAGGCTCGCTCATTAAAATTTCCCCAAACTCGTTTAATTTAAGTGTATATTAATTGACAACTCGTGATCGATCCTCTATGTACATGATGTAGTCTGTACCCAGGTATCAGAATATCACTACACATAATTACATGTGCTATTGCAGTTTTTTTCGACATTCACTATACAATTGATAGGTCGTTGAGATAAAATATGAGTAGATATAATTTCTATGTATAACAGGAAATGCTGTACAAGACAAATACAATTTAAGCAGTACATTGACTTTTTTGTGTAGGGCACATATCCCTAAGCGATAACCTGGCATTGTAGCTCAGTCGTTAGTGCACTAATCGTCTAATCGGACAACTCGGGTTCAAATCAGGGTGGGTGCACAGATATTCCTTCCCTATTTCAGCAGACAGCTGACTGGTAAATAAAGGATATGCTTGGCATGCATCATATAAGACAAGACTGTGTTCAGTAAAGTATTTTAAAAATGCTCATGCCCCGGTGGTAGCCTTGTTTATACTCACTTAATAAACTTTTATATTTGAGTAATATCAATATTTGAGTTCCAACAACATGAAACGTTGCTATAATATTTTCGAACATGCCAAGGAACAGACCAAGGACTGATAAACAGACAGGACAATATATGCCCCGTAACAGGTCCTGTCTTCCCCCAGTCAGTTTTATCCCCTGGGGAAGAAGAGGCCTAGTCCGGGGCATAAAAATTGGATTAAAGTACAACATATATAATACAAAATATTACACATAATCCTCCAGACCAGTGGAAGGAAGCATGCTAATATAAAATATTACATCATTTTATAAATACTGCTTCAAAATCATATATACAACAAATAATTGTAGTGACCCACCCATTGGTAAAAGATCAAAATTTTCAAAATAACGAAAATGCTTGTCAATATGTAATAGATACAGTACTAGTTTTTGATCAAAAGTGTCCTCTTACAACCGTTATAGGATAGTTTTGTAAGGACTTACAAGAAATTGTCCGAGGCGAAGCCGAGGATAATTTGTTGTTCGTCCTTACAAAACTATCCTATAACGGTTGTAAGAGGACACTTTTGATCAAAAAATTGTACTGTATCTTATATATATATACTCTTTATTTCCACTTTTCAGTGATTTAACATAGTATTATAAACATGTGATAAATGGATTAAACATAATCATACAAATAGTAACTGCTAAATTAAACAAAGCAGCAACGTCACAAATAAAGATGCATATTTACAGCCATGAGTACATAGAGATGAATAGAAAATGAATCACTATAATACATAGCGATGAATGACATATTATACATATTATATTATCACATGTAGACGAAGGCAAATGCAGCATTGTACATTCTTACCGAAACGAAACGTAAGAAGGTACGATGCTGATTCGGTTATTATTGTTGAAAGTTGTATATTTGGCTCACACACTCACGCACAAACCCGCACACGCACACACACACATACGCACACGAACACACCCTCAGACAGACGCGCGCACACACGCACGCGCGCACGCACGTACACACACTCGCGCCCACGCACACACGAACATAATGATCTAAGTAGTATAATAACCAATAAAATTATATCAGTGTTTCGCTTGCATAATGTCTTACCGAAACGAAATGTAAGAAATTATAGCGAAGTTATACAGTATTATACAGTCCATTATAAAACATCAACAGTGAAAACATCATATTTAAACATTATGAGATAATAATAATGTTGAGTGCACAAAACTGCACACATCTTGCATGAATGTATAGCAATTGTCCAGGTCAAACTGCAATAGAGTGTTCGTGCTGAATAAGCTAATGAGAAAGTCTTCTCCGTATAATTGCGATATGTGGGCACTGAAGGCACACGAGTGGTTCAATCCAATGTTCCTTAGAAAGTTTATGCGGGCATCTTTTACAACAGGGTGTTGGCACTCTGCAATTGTATGTCTATACACATCTAAGGTCTGCTTTTTACATAAAGTGCAACATTGATTCACTGTTCGGTTGTAGGCACATATTATCAATCGCACAGTCGTTGTTGCGTGTATAATGTTATTTCGACTGGTCGCTGATTTCCAGATCAGGGATGGAATGGTTTCATTTTGAGAAGCTAGAAGTCTATTGAAGTCTGGGTCGTTTAGTGTTCTTTCTGTCCATGCATTATCGTGGTAATTGTTGATATTAGAATGAATAGTTCTAACCCATGTAGTTTTTGTTGGGAATTCACAGTTTTCCAGGTATGCCTTTAGGTGATGAGTGAGAGAATACTTTTGCAGTATTCTGTAGATATCTGGGATGAATCCAGATTGATTTTTACATCCACGCACGACAAATAGGTGTAAACGATAGTCAAATATTTTTCTTGAAAGTAGGTTTGTTGGCATTGTACACAGTTTGTGAAGGAATGTTAGTTTCCTTAAGTCAATTTGTGCGATTATGGGTCTCCATCCGAGAATACTTAGCGCACTGTCAGTTCTAGCTCTTGTGGGTAGGTGTTGTATACTTTTTGCACACAGGCGGATAAATCGTTCTGTTTGCTGAGCATCTGGAATTGCCATAGTGTTCCATAGTTCAGCACCATACAATGCAATTGGCACAGATACTCGTTGAATTATTGAGCCTAAAGTTAGAGGATTAATGTCACCTGGATTGTTTTCGATCGTAAGTAGTGAAAATAGAGACGCGCGCGCTTTTTTAATTCTTGCACTGATGGCCTGGGAGCATTTCATTGAGTGATGAAGTTCTATACCAACATGAGTGGCTGATTCACTAGACGTCAATGTTTCGTTGCCAATCCGCACAGAATGTGATTGAGATTTGTTGCCACCGAATACAACTAGTTTACATTTACTAGCATTTAGTTCGTACTCCCATTGAATAGCATAGTTGGTAACTATATTTATTTGGTGCTGTAGTGAGGTCAGATTTGGTGATATCAATGTTAAGTCATCAGCTAAAGTAGGGTTACCAGAACGTATAGACCCAATATAGGCACCGTGTGGTGATACCTCCAGATCACATAATAATTTATCTATGAAGAGAAGGTAAAGCCAGGTTGAAAGAACGCCACCCTGACGTACACCTTGTAGAACTGAAAAACTGGATGATGTCACTCCGTTAACCAGTACCGCACTTCTGATGTCACTGTAGCAGCTTATTATAGTTCGTAGTATTTTGCCTTTTATTCCAAAGTGTAACAGTTTATAGAATAATGCTCTATGGTTTACATTGTCAAAAGCTCCAGTGGTGTCTAGGAAAGCTGCATATGTTACAGAATTCAGTTCATGATAACTTGCGAGTGTTTCTTGTAAGTTGAATGAAACAGTAATTGACCCAAGATGTTTTTGGTATGCATTTTGCTGATCATTTGGAAACATCTTGTTATGAAGAGAACACCATTTGATAAGTCTATTGTGTATGATTCTTTCAAACATTTTATATATAACTGGAAGTAACGTGATTGGTCTATAACTTTTCGGGGAGTTTTTTGGTTTACCGTCCTTTAGTATTGGTATTATTATACCCAGTTTGCAGTCTTTTGGAATGTATGATGATTGTATCATCATGTTGAACAATGTTCGAAGATAATGTGACAACGTGTCACCACCATGAACAATCTGCTCACTCACTATTTGATCGTGCCCTGGGGCCTTGCCCTTTTTCAACTGCTTTATCGCGTTCTGCATTTCTGCTTGATCAATTGTTTCTGTCAGAATTTCATCTGATGAAAAGTCATTAGAGTTTAAGAAGTCTTTTACTGTGTGTTCTACGTGTACGTGAAATGGACTGTATATATGTTCATTCTGTTTTGGGGTAAACACTTGGCTATAATGTTCTTTGAACGCATTTGATATTTCGACAGGATCACGCACAGTATTGCCATTTCGCGATATTTCATTTATAGTGTCTTTCAGCTTGCGTTGGGATTTCCGTACTAATCTCCAAAATAAGCGTATGTCACATGATTCGCTCGAGTTCAGATCTTCATAGAATCTTTCATTTACGTTATGGATTGCTTCCCTTTGCTTGTTCCTAAACAATCGTTTTAAATGTTTGTACGAGGTATAGTATGGATTGCTGTTGCCTTGTATACGACCATTTTGTATCCATGTTACACGAGCTGCACGTTGCGCATCATGCGCTGATGTCACTTCCTTAGTCCAATATGGCTTGGAATGCTTATTGAATTTGCTTACTGGTAACGCCTTGCTTGCTGATTTAATACACAGGTTTATGTGTTTATGCAATAACTCAATATCATTCGAATATGGCTGTAGATTGTCAATGTTCACAAAAGATAGATACGCGGTTAGTAGATCTTTGTAGTTGGACAGGTCACACGCCGTACACTTCATCCATGCTATGAACGGATCTTTTTGTTGTTCATACAAAGTGACGTTGGTATTAAGTATCGTGAATAGAGGTAGGTGATCCGATACGCTGCACAGATCGTCGTTTATAACAGTATTGTTTTTAATCAGATCAATTTGCCACGCGCCAAGTAGTATATAGTCTAGCACCTTTCTAGTTGGTTTAAAGGTATATGAGTTCTTCTCAATGGGTACTATATTGTATTTATTATGTTCAAGAAAATTGCGCACTAGAGTTGTTCTGTAAGTATTTAATCCCACAGTGCTAACATCAACATTTAAATCGCCACAGAATACTATAGTTCCTTCGGTGCTAAATCTATCTATCATTCCCTGCATGGAGTCAAATGCTGTGGCGTATTCGTCGTCTGTGTAGTTGATTGATGGCATATAAATAGAGAAAATAAAGATAGGTAGACCTCCATTTCGTAAAAGTTTGATACCTTGTATTCTCGAGCTTATGTTTATAACATGGATGTTAAAATCTATTGACCGTTTGTATAGGATGCTAACGCCACCTCGACCATATCGCGGGTTTGTCGGGGAGGGTTCACTGCAGGTTGTTATTGCTATATATTCACTATGTACTGTGCCAAGAAATTTCTTTGCATTTTCTAAGAGTTTATGTTCCGATATAAGTGCGATGTCTATGTTGTATTTTTCCAACAACATACTGATACTGCTGGCTGATGACAACGCTCCTCGTATGTTCCAAGTTAGCAGTTTGAGATCATTAGATGTACTCATTATTATACGGGTTAATCAACCTGCTCGTGGCTGGTTCCATTTTCATGTTCGAGTGTCGTGTAGAACTTAGATTCCCATTCTTGTTCCGAATACCAACGTCTGCAGTACATTTTTTTGGGCCAGAATTGTTTTTGTTCTATAATTTTCCAGTCTGATTCATATATTGTCAGTTTTCCAGCAAGACTTCCCCGACCCGTGTTAATCAGTTTGACTGCAGCCGCGTTAATGCCATTTTCTTTTAGGAATTCAATCATGCCTATTCGGTTAGAGTTCTGGGCAATCCCTCCAACATAATAACGCCGGGTTTTACGCGAGTGTACACTTTCAAATATTGGTTCGTCATTGTCAGTTTGAGAATATGTATTTTCTGGTCGCTTTTGTACGTGGTGAGTATCTTTATGTGAGACAAATTGTTCATTTTCACCATGCTTTTTAGCGTTTGTTTTATATAATGGATTCTCGGCCCCGGGTACATTTGTATATCTCGAGGTGATCCGGGTTCCAATGTTCATGTTATTGCAGGGCTCTTGGACTGTGTGTTTAACTGCGCCAGCATAGCTCAACGACGGGTTTTCTCTTATATCCGATGTTTTCGTCGACACAGCAGGTGCTTGGGGTTTTGTATCCATAATTTTGGAGACGTTATTATTTGACGTTTCACTATGTTTGGTGTTAGTCGGTTCATGTTGTACATTAATGTTTGCGAATAATGACTGAGGGGAGTTGTTTTTGTTCACATGTTTAATTATATTGTTTTCACGGTAACATGGTTTCACAGTCTGGCATTCTGGAGGTATATCTAGCAGTGACATGTTCTTCTTAAGCGTGCACACTTCAAGTTTAAGAAATTCTATTAAGTGAACGTGATAGGCTAGTTGCGCGTTTGTTGATTTCAAGAGGTTGTTCGTGAAGTTCTTCATATCACATAGTTCTCGCTGTAGTAACTCAATCGTATGTGAGTCAGTTGCTCGCTGTGCTTTCATATTGTTCATATCTTGTGTAAACAAGTTTGTTTTAGATTTTATTTCAGCTAGTTCATTTTGTAAAGAATGCGAGGTTGATATTTCCGTATCTTTTTCTGTAGAGTCGTCTTGCTTCGTTGAAGGTTTCCTTTTCGCCAGAATATCAACCAATACTTTTGGATCATTATCGTTTATAAATTGTTGTAATGCGTAACAATCTTGTGCATAGCGGGTATAGCTTTCGCCTTGACTAGTTGTACGTCGTTGCCTTAGAGATCCATCAGGACAAAGGTTTGATTCACTTGCACGTTTCATTAATATGGAGCGATACAAACAAATATCATCGTCATTTTCCTTCGTAAGTTGAAGTAGCTTTTCCACGTAAATATCTTTTGGTAAGTTAAATAGTGACTCGTCCATTCTATGGAAGAATTGTTGATTGGGTATTGGTTGGCTATCACACAAATCCTGGTCGTAATTGTTTGTATACATGTCGTTAAGATAACAATACGATTGGTTTTCATCGGTTGTAGTCACACATAATTTAACTGCACGGAGTTCCGAATAATCAATTGATGCATTCGCATCGTACGTCCCGTTATCGTCCGTTACGAATGTAACGGACGGTGCTCTTGGCTGTGACGGGCTTGGTAAGTCCAAATAAGCCATTGTTTAGAATTAGTCAATTATGTATATAATAGGCAACTCGGTAATCCGATAGTTCATAACAGAAAGTAGTGAGATGTATTCTCCGATGAAATCATGCGTGACGAATCAAACGATAGAAAAGGTGGGTAATTCAAATAGTCATACCCCACCCATAATGCACAATCTTTCTCATCAAAATACACGAAAATCACAAAATGTCTGAAAGTCACAAACCAGTAAGTAATTGATCTAGCAATCATACAGATCATATCCAAAATCCATAGTTCCTACATCACAACAGTATGAGAAAAACAATAATACATCCAGAGCGATTCAAAACACGACTTGTCACCGGAAGTAAACAACACCACATCAAAAATGTTCTCTGGGCGGGGTATTCCGAAGGAAAAAATCGTTTTCTTTAATTAGGACAAGCTTATGAACTGAACAACCCTGTAAACTATCAATTTTAGCAAAAAAACGTTTTTTGACAAAATTTGATTATTTTCAATAGTGGTGCGTTTTTAAAGCGGTTGAGTGTACATAACGTTAGTCTCGAAAATTGACGATCCATTAACAAGAGGTGAACAGATCCAACAATGATTTTCGGTTAGCTTCGGTTACCTGTCTTATGTTATTAGAGTCCTGTGATATAAAGAATCTAATACTCGTTGTCAATTGATATAAACTTATATTAAAGTCGTTAAGGGAACATAATTAAGCTCGCCTAAGGCTCGCTTATTAAAATTTCCCCAAACTCGTTTAATTTAAGTGTATATTAATTGACAACTCGTGATCGATCCTCTATGTACATGATGTAGTCTGTACCCAGGTATCAGAATATCACTACACATAATTACATGTGCTATTGCAGTTTTTTTCGACATTCACTATACAATTGATAGGTCGTTGAGATAAAATATGAGTAGATATAATTTCTATGTATAACAGGAAATGCTGTACAAGACAAATACAATTTAAGCAGTACATTGACTTTTTTGTGTAGGGCACATATCCCTAAGCGATAACCTGGCATTGTAGCTCAGTCGTTAGTGCACTAATCGTCTAATCGGACAACTCGGGTTCAAATCAGGGTGGGTGCACAGATATTCCTTCCCTATTTCAGCAGACAGCTGACTGGTAAATAAAGGATATGCTTGGCATGCATCATATAAGACAAGACTGTGTTCAGTAAAGTATTTTAAAAATGCTCATGCCCCGGTGGTAGCCTTGTTTATACTCACTTAATAAACTTTTATATTTGAGTAATATCAATATTTGAGTTCCAACAACATGAAACGTTGCTATAATATTTTCGAACATGCCAAGTCCCAGACCAAGGACTGATAAACAGACAGGACAATATATGCCCCGTAACAGGTCCTGTCTTCCCCCAGTCAGTTTTATCCCCTGGGGAAGAAGAGGCCTAGTCCGGGGCATAAAAATTGGATTAAAGTACAACATATATAATACAAAATATTACACATAATCCTCCAGACCAGTGGAAGGAAGCATGCTAATATAAAATATTACATCATTTTATAAATACTGCTTCAAAATCATATATACAACAAATAATTGTAGTGACCCACCCATTGGTAAAAGATCAAAATTTTCAAAATAACGAAAATGCTTGTCAATATGTAATAGATACAGTACTAGTTTTTGATCAAAAGTGTCCTCTTACAACCGTTATAGGGGGATTAACTGTCATATAGATTGAGTAAAAATCAAGAAACTATTAATACAACATATAAAAGCTAAGATTACACAAGCAATTATTTTCCACATTCATGGATTAAGGCTTGATGCACAAAGGTATATAGCATATTATTTGTCTTCATTCAAAAAAAATTGACGATTGTCATGGAAATATTTATAAAATTAATGTTTATTTTCAAACAGGATCATGTTAGCCGATTCTTATATATATCTTAAACTGCTCAGTTGATGTTAAGACAGTGTGTTTTATTTTATAGATATTAAAAAAATGTTTGTATTATAATAGCGCCGTAATGAATTGACTCATGTTCTAATTTAAACATTCATTTTCATAGGGCTACATAATTTGATGATTACTAACTACAATATAATGTTGTATTTGAGTGATTCTAAGTGGCATCACTTGTGCTCATGAAAACAAGTAGAAAGTTATAACTGCTTTCGATCATTGTATAATAATAATTCAGGATTCTTGTCGGTTGCACAATGTATATTATTTTTTTATACATTGTTTCTAGGTTTGCTGTATTCCTCCTGATAACCAATAACGTAAAATCATTCAATTTTGATGGATTTTGCTCTTAACTTAGTGGACAGCAATATTAAAGGATTAGCCATTGCCCTTTTATTGTTGGGGTGTAGATAAATTGTGATTATTTTGTTTTAGTATTTAGTTCAGCCAAGACTAAAAAATATAATATACAAAATTTAACGCTTCATTTCTTTGTTTTATTATTAAGTTTCACATGAGACACTAATTAAATTGTAATGCTGCAAATATGATTAGTTTACAGTAGCACAGTCATGTTAATCCCTGATTGTGTGTTTTTACAATTTTTAGTCTTCAGGCAATCAGCAGAGACATTTATTTAACTGTGTATGTGGTTATGCAAATCTGAAATAGTTTGAAGCTTAAATTGACCAATCATTTTCTGAGAAGAAGTCTCACAAAAGTGTACATTAACAGAAATAATGTACACTTTATGAATAGAGTCAGTGGGCATGACGGAGTATAAACTGCACTTGATGATTTTCATACAAATTAAATAGTGCTATTTGTGGCATTATAGCTATATTGAAAATTTCACCAAAAATATACTTGTATAAATTTTACAAACATAACTATGAACACGAATGCTATTTAGATGTATTATATGTTAGAAAATTTAGAAAAGCATTGTCAACTTTTAGATCTGGTGCTCATTTTTTGGCCATTGAAACAGGACGCCACATCAACATTCCTAGGCTTGAACAGTTTTGTATGATATGTAATAGCTGTGTCTTAGAAGATTTGACACATTTTCTTTTAATATGTCCTGTGTTGGCTGATTTAAGAAGGAGATACCTTCCCAACAGGCACAGAACGTTTATTCCACGTGGATTAAACGTTGAATAAACGTTGACATTCGTCAGAAAGTTTCTTCTTAGCTTTTCAACAAGGATTATAAAGGATTATATCACCCAACTTATCAGACAAAAGTAGATGGCTCATTAGGAGATTGATAAGTGCACTTAATACATGGAATTAACATCACCATAAATAATAAAGAGATTAAATTGATTATTGCAGATCTTAGTGACATATAACATCCTTCTTTAAAGGTGGAGCCAACAAAACTATTAACCCCGGTGCTATACATTATGTTCAACTAAAGATCAGAAAGTCCAGATTATAAAATCGAATTTGCCTTTTTGAAAGTTGCAATTTCTTTGTACAAGACCAAGACTTTGCTTGTACAGGGAGTGTTGCTATAGGGACAGGAGTTTTATGGTGGTAATTAACTAAATACCAGCAGAGTTCCTGGATCAACATTTAAACTAGGATATTACAACTGACCACAATTGTAGAACAAGTGATTTTATATACAGTTCTATGAAACAGCCTTAGTGTTAAGGCCATAGCCCATGAGACTGTACCGAGCAACTGTGAAAAAAGGGGGGGGAGAAAAGGGTAAGAAAAGGGGGAAAAGGAAAAAAGGGGAAAAAGGGGAAAAAGGGGAAAAAGGGGAAAAAGGGGGAAATTGAGAAAAACAACTTGAGTCATTGTAATTCTGCTGAATGGGTCAAGGTCCCCGCGGGTACTACTTCACCGTACCCGGGGTACTTTGAAGTACGCTTCACCGTACCCCGATTTCACAGATAATACCACACTTCACCGTACCCCGATATACTCAACCGTACCCGGGTTTTTCCGCGCGCCAAAATCGATGTCGTAAAATACCAATAATAGAATAACGTAAACCGTTGGACATCTCGCCATTGATTAAAAAAATCAAAGAAGTAAAAAATGTTTTATATTCAAGAGTACGTATCCAGCAGAGAAGAGGACGTAGAAGTGAATATTCAGGCTGGTGGAAACGAATTTAAACGCTATTTGCATATAATTAGGGTTATCTACTAATGGATAACCCATGTTATTGGAGGCATGAGGGCTTTCGTTACTTGAAGGTTCTTTGCGCTATTTGAAAATGATAACGTAGGAGCACGTATTACGAAACTTCCTTTTCCGGTTGATTTCTACACCAAGGATGGGTGATCAGTAAATCGTATCACATTTTGTCAAAAATATTCTTTCATCTGTTGATATGGAAGTGCAAATAATGCGAATCTATCAATCAAACAATGTTTAGTTTAATGTTGGGTTGTTTTTCGATAGATTTGTTAAAATAATTTGAGATATTGTTGGATAGATTGTTTGAATTTTGGTCAGCTGATTCGGTAGGTTAGACATGCCGTGACGATGGCACTAATCCATATGAATGAAATTAATCGACGTTTTCGATTGTCAGTCTCAGACCAATAATTGATGTTGTAAAATGATTGTACTTTGGTATTTTGTGTCTTGTCCTTGATGACGTTTGCACTGTTTTGCCATTCAAATGTTTAGAACTAGCATTGAGTTCTCTGCCCATAATTCCTACGTCATCACTGTGCTGTGACGCACATTCTGACAGGACAAGTGCGGTTCGTGAGGGGTTACGTCAATCCATATTTTATAGAACTATAATAATTATTATTCATATTGGTACAGACGCGGATCGTGAGAGGAAACGAGATTCCAAATTTTGTAGATGTACGTATATGCATGCAGATGCAGTTCTTGAGGGGAGACGGAATTCTACAATATGCTTGTTTTGTTATCATTAAAAATGACTGATTATTCTTTGAAATTTTGTTGTTTACAGAAGTGATAAGGTGCTTGGGTTGACAGTGCGGTGCATTGTGCACATAGGCCTGTGTGTTCTACAGTATAGGATTGTAGTATGCATAGTCGTACAGGCGCGGTTCTTACGGATTTTGTAGAACTATTGCTATAGTATGCATTGAATAATATTTGTATTACAGGTGCGTTTTGTGAGGGCATACGACATTATGGATTGTTTAGTTTATTATAAAAGTATTAGAGCTACATGACTTTTGTGACTTTCGTGGGGGGATTCGAAATTCCATATTTCATAGAAGTATAGTTGTACAGGTGCTGTTCGTGAAGGGATATTACATTACTGATTTTGTGGAACTATAGTATTACGGGTGCGATTACAGAGGGTATACGCAATTCCTGATTTGGTTGAACTAGAGCATTACAGGTGCGGATAGAGAGGGGTTACGCAATTCCAGATTTGGTTGAACTATAAGATTACAAGTGCAGTTAGAGAGGGGATACGCAATTCCAGATTTGGTTGAATTATAGTATTACAGGTGCGATTACAGAGGGGATACGCAATTCCTGATTTGGTTGAACTATAGCATTACAAGTGCGGGTAGAGAGGGGATACGCAATTCCAGATTTGGTTGAACTATAATATTACAGGTGCAGTAAGAGGGGAATCGAAATTCCAGATTTGGTTGAATTATAGTATTTCAGGTGCGGTTATAGAGGGGATACAAAATTCCAGATTTGGTTGAATTATAGTATTTCAGGTGTGGTTACACAGGGGAATCGAAATTCCAGATTTGGTTGAATTATAGCATTTCAGGTGCGGTTATAGAGGGGATACGAAATTCCAGATTTAATGGAGCTCTGGTTTTACAGGTGCGGTTCGATAGGGGATGCAAAATACAAGATTTTGTTGAACTATAGTAATAGTATTACAGGTGCGGTTCGATGGGGCATTGGAAATTTCAGATTTGGTTGAATTATAGTATTACAGATGTGGTTCGAGAGGGGTGATGAAATTCCAGATTTGGTTGACCTAGAGTATTATAAGGTCGGTTCGAGAGGGGATACGCAATTCCAGACTTTCTCGAACTATTATAGTATTACAGGTGCGGTTCGAGAGGGGATGCGAAATTTCAGATTTTTGTAAAACGGTAGAATTAATAATTACAGGTGCGTGTCTAGAGGATATTCGACATATTTAGTATCGTAGGTGCAGATCTTTTAGGGGATATTGGTGGTTGCGTTTGTGATATATAGGTGCGGCTAGAGAGGCTATATAAGATTTTTGAGATTTTGTAGAAATGCAGTATAAGATGTGTTGTAGTGCCATGTCGTTCATGACGAGATACCATATTCCAGATTTGTAAATCTAAAATATTAATAATTTTGCTTAGTAATCAGGTGCGTTACATAATGTTACCAAGAATCTTAGATATTCCTGATATTCAAAATCTATAATATTAATATGCACAGTAGTAATACACTGCAGATGTAATACACTACAGATGCTGTTCAAAAGATGCCATTATGCAATATAGTATATTGTAATTTATGACATGCAGAGTATTACTACAGGTGCGGATCATGAAATAAAATGGTGGGAGTTTGCTTTTGTTAAATACAGTATGCATACAGTTGTGGTTTGTGAGGGGACACTTTGTTCAATAATTTATAATATACGGTAATTTGGAGTGTTCACGGTACTTGTATCTACATGTCAATTGACGATGTGTGTCCATGTTTTGCAAATTAGCATAAACAACTTGCAACGTGTCGACATTTATTTTCAGTGCAGGGGCGGTTTCCAAGGGATACTGGAGTTAGGATTATTGTTCACTTAGTTGTTTGTTTAATTCACGATGTAATTCACGATGGTTGTTTAATTTTATGATGAAGTTTACATATCAGCATTTGACAATGTTGGATTGAACGAACTTGAGCACCGTGTTTTAGAATGGTTAATGTTGTTAATTCATGGTTTGTTGAGCGTTGTGATTATCGGTTGATACATGTGCAGTAAATGGGAAATGAGGAAGAGTGTGTACATTCAAATTAATAATGGACAACAAATGTTTAAAAGGAGATTCAGTATCATTTTGGTAAACGCAAACCGAAGTTAATTAGCTAAACGGTAAATAAAGTCCGCATATGTCTGTGCAAATTTCAATTGTGATGTTTGAATCTAAAATACAAAACCCGTAATGGTAATATGAATGCTACCAGTACATGTAGTTTATCAATGCAGTGTAATGTGCTTCATAGTTCATACAGCGATCGGTTGCTAATTGCATGATCTTTTATATAATAGATGCAATTTATTTTGTGGGGACTTCATTTTTAGAAAACTTTGTAGCTTACTTTCCGAATTTTACATGTCGTGCTAAGCTTGGTGCTCGGATAATTCGGGGTTTAGAAATATTATGTTAATATGAATTGCTTTGCATTCTGTGATGGAGCAAAGACGCGATATTTTAAACGAGAAATTTATCATTAACATAGTTTCAGTCACTGGTTGTCATTCTGGCGAATATTACTTGGACTATCAGTCATGAGACATGTTTATTTTTGTGCGGCTACTTTTGTTTGGTTCATTTCACGTGTTTTTGTACACACCTGCTGATGCTTGGTTTGGCAATTATAGCTACGTGTATTTATTCGGTCATGAGGTGGTATATTTTACATGGCCTTAGTGTTGATGGGTCAATTAAGTAACAACACACATAGAGCGATTAAGAGATGGTTCCAGTTGTTATAAATGTTACATAAAGGTCGTGTTGCATATTGATAGTACGATACTTGTTAGGCGATCGGCGAACCAAAAGTCATGCAGCCTGTTCGACAGTTGTCATATGAATATTTTCCCATTAATCACAAACATTGGAACCGTTTCCGGAATTTCGCACCAAAAGCACTGTTGGATCCTCAGTAGATTCCAAATTGTCCGATTTCAGTCAGTCCATGATTTACGATATAAGAGTAATAAGAGTACTTGGGTGTTAAACACACTCTTTTCTGAAGCTAAGTAATTGCATATTCTAATGGAGTCTTTAAACAAGTTAGCGCAGGTGATGGAGCTTGTCGTTACTCGGATTAAGAGTTTGTTAAGGGAATCCAATCAATTATCCAATTATGAGTGACTTACATGCTATCAGCAGCAATTTAACTTGCTTTCGCCGCATTTAACTTGATGGCGAGTTGGTGTCACGGGCGAAATGATGTTCTTAATGATATTATTCTAAATGCTGATAGTACAATTTTCATAAGGAACTATAGCTGATCAATATAACAAAATACTTCTTACGATAAATCAGACTAGTAGTGCAATGTATAGCTTTAAGGATAGCTAATTGATAACTGTTTCAGACAGTGGGAGACGCTTCCTTGGCTATTTCATTTTCATGTTTCGTGCATACATGTAGTATTTGCTATTATCTATTATTGTTATCTTGTGTAGTATCAATCAAGGGCTGATATATTGTTTAGCCTTTTGGGACTTATATTGTTTAGCCTTATCGAGCTTATACAGTGATATCCTTTTGGGGCTTATTGAAATTGCTTGGTCTTGTCTTTTGGGGTCCATGTATTGTGGTTACACTGATGGCCTTGTGGTGCTTATTTAAATTATAAATTGCTTAGCCTTGCCTTTTGGGGTCCATGTATTATGGTTGCACTGATGGCCTTGTGGTGCTTATTTAAATTATAAATTGCTTAGCCTTGCCTTTTGGGGTCCATGTATTATGGTTGCACTAATGGCCTTGTGGTGCTTATTTAAATTATAAATTGCTTAGTCTTGCCTTTTGGTGCCAATGTATTATGGTTGCACTGATGGCCTTGTGGTGCTTATTTAAATTATATTGCTTAGCCTTGCATTTTGGGGTCCATGTATTGTGGTTACACTGATGGCTTTGTGGTGCTTATTTAAATTATAAATTGCTTAGCCTTGCCTTTTGGTGCCAATGTATTATGGTTGCACTGATGGCCTTGTGGTGCTTATTTAAATTATATTGCTTAGCCTTGCCTTTTGGGGTCCATGTATTGTGGTTACACTGATGGCTTTGTGGTGCTTATTTAAATTATAAATTGCTTAACCTTGCCTTTTGGTGCCAATGTATTGTGGTTGCACTGATGGCCTTGTGGTGCTTATTTAAATTATATTGCTTAGCCTTGCATTTTGGGGTCCATGTATTGTGGTTACACTGATGGCTTTGTGGTGCTTATTTAAATTATAAATTGCTTAGCCTTGCCTTTTGGTGCCAATGTATTATGGTTGCACTGATGGCCTTGTGGTGCTTATTTAAATTATATTGCTTAGCCTTGCATTATGGGGTCCATGTATTGTGGTTACACCGATGGCCTTGTGGTGCTTATTTAAATTATAAATTGCTTAGCCTTGCCTTTTGGTGCCAATGTATTGTGGTTGCACTGATGTTCTTGTGGTGCTTATCTAAATTATATTGCTTAGCCTTGCATTTTGGGGTCCATGTATTGTGGTTACACCGATGGCCTTGTGGTGCTTATTTAAATTATAAATTGCTTAGCCTTGCCTTTTGGTGCCAATGTATTGTGGTTGCATTGAAGGCCTTGTGGTGCTTATTTAAATTATATTGCTTAGCCTTGCATTTTGGGGTCCATGTGTTGTGGTTACACCGATGGCCTTGTGGTGCTTATTTAAATTATAAATTGCTTAGCCTTGCCTTTTGTGCCAATGTATTGTGGTTGCACTGATGGCCTTGTGGTGCTTATTTAAATTATATTGCTTAGCCTTGCCTTTTGGGGCCAATGATTTGTGGTTGCATTGATAGCCTATGGGGCGTATTTATATTGCTTAGCCTTGCCCTTTGGGCCCATGTATTGCGGCTACACTGGTAGCATTGTGATTATTATAATTATATTGCTTGGCCTTGCCTGTTGGGGTCCGTGTATTGTGGGTTTTAACAAAAACTAAAAATTTAGCAAGATGAATGCGGGACCATGCCCATTATTCCAAACTACAAACATTCGACCAACCGATGTGCTCTCTCATGATTTGAAGTGTTATTGTAACTTATTTATTTGTCTAAATTATTTGAGTGGAAATTGACTTCGTATTAATTGTTTATTGGTTCAATTGGTTGCGGGGCAGTTGAGTTCATGGATGATAGCTAAACTTTCTTAAGATCTTTATATAAGTAGTATTTACCTGTTTACTTCAATTAGAAAATAGTTTTCATCCATATGCTTGTTGTAAGGCATCCTGTTGTCCTCTGATCTCCCAATAATTAGGGTTATCTACTAATGGATAACCGATGTTATTGGAGGCATGAGGGCTTTTCGTTACTTGTAGGTTCTTTGCGCTATTTGAAAATGATGACGTAGGAGCACGTATGACGAAACTTCCTTTTCCGGTTGATTTCTACACCAAGAATGGGTGATCAGTAAATCGTATCACATTTTGTCAAAAATATTCTTTCAACCCACCCACCCACTCCAATAATTTTTTGTATTTGTGTTAATTTGCATAACACTTTATAGTTTTGTTTCAGAAGGCAAATGTTGTGTAGGTCAAGTATTTCTTAAGAAGTAAACAATCTTCATTTCATTGTTTTCCTGCTTTTGTTTGTTTGTCTTTTGCAGATTATTGGTGAACTCGTGTATGTGATCTTGTGTGTACAGTATTAACAAGAACAGTAGAACATCAACAACGGCGTGGTTACCTGGATTTGTGTTTATTGTTACAAAAGTGCGACCGGCGACAGCGATATCCAAACTCAAATATTGTTTTTTCAAAAGTTCAGTAATATAGAGATTCAAATCTCGTTATTTAGAAAATAATTATATAAATTATATTATTGGTACCGTAGCTTCTGAGGTTGGTGTTTCGTCATGGGCCTTGTGTTTGGTGTCTGATTCCCAGGGCCATTCGCAATTCAGTGTGTGGCGAGATATGGGCTTCAGTAGTTCAGGTATTTAGACCTTTTGGACACACTTTAAGTTAAGCCCTTTGGGCCACAGTTCAAATTTAGCCTTTAGGCCACAGTTCAAATTTAGCCTTAATTTAGGGCTTATATATTTTGGTAGTCTGTTGGGGCTTAAACTAGTATACTGTTAAGCCTAGTGGGGCTTACATATTTTTTAGCCTTTTGGGGCTTATTTATTGTTAAGCCTATTTTGGCAGCCCAGTGGGGCTTATTTATTGTTAAGCCTATTTTGGCAGCCCAGTGGGGCTTATATATTGTTTAGCCTATTGGGGCTTATATATTGTTTAACTTATTAGGGCTTATATATTGTTTAGCCTATTTTGGCAGCCCATTGTGGCTTAACGGATTGCTGTCAAAGGTCGCCCTTAACGACTATTTGTCCGGTGTCCTGTTAACCAATTTGGTTAGCAAGATGAATGCCGGAACCACGCCCATTATTCCAAACTACAAACATTCGACCAACCGATGTGCTCTCTCATGATTTGAAATGTTATTGTAACTAATTTATTTGTCTAAATTATATGAGTGGAAATTGACTTCGTATTAATTGTTTATTGGTTTAATTGGATGCGGGGCAGCTGAATTCATGGATGAATGCTAAACTTTCTTAAGATCTTTATATAAGTAGTATTTACATGTTTACTTCAATTAGAAAATAGTTTTCATCCATATGCTTGTTGTTAGGCATCCTGTTGTCCTCTGATCTCCCAATAATCTGTTGAACGATATAAAATGAGCCAAAGACGTCAGTGTTTTGATTTCGGATTTTGTTCCAAGCGTAGTCACGTGACCATCGTATGATCGATTTTTACGACAATGAAATCTTTTTTTAGAAATTCGATGGTAAAACAAAATAATTATTATGGGTCGAAGTATACCGAAATGAAATATTCCTACCTTCCTTTCATTTATACGAGGGTCAGTCAAGAAAAACTGAGAGTTTGTGAATAATGATCAGGAGAATATGTGTTCGTATATTGTCTGTATATTATCGTAAAATATGGTATCTCCTCGATGTTATGGCGAATATCAATTTTGGGTATGAAAATTTGTATCTTGTTGCCGGGCAACAGAAGAAGACAACTCGAAGGCATGCGTTCGCGCTGTATGTAGAACATAATTGTGCGTTGCTATGGAAACATAAAGTTATATTGAACATTTTCAAACTTATGTTTTACTTTGTTATACATTAATCTATCAGATATAGTTAATTATGGTTGATTTGTTCCTCAAATATAGAAAATATATTTGATGGAACTATTAATTGTCACTTTATTTGTTGGTATTGAGACCACAATTTTACCCCACCCAAAAGAACGCATGATGTTTTTCAAAAGCGAAGTTATATTTTCCATTCCTATTACGGTCACTGAGCTCCATTAGATACATTCATAATCCTCCTGAGTAGAAATTGTGAAATCAGTGATTAGTTTTAGAAAACCATGGCAAAGCAAAGAACACATGCGGATTTTTTTTTAAAATACGGGTAAAAGTGTTGCTAGGCAACTAAACAATAAAGTATTAGTGACCATTCTGTAACGAACGTCCATTATTATTTGGTATATACGATTCTATAAGATACACATGTTAGTTGTACTAAATTACGCTAAATAAAGTTGAAATAAACGTTCGAATGGACAACAAAATCAGTCTCCCAGTCGCTGGCGCGAACGCATACCCTTTGGTGATGTTCTTTGGTTGCTAGGCAATTAATATATAAGCCTATATCAGATCACGGAATTCATCAAAATATCCGCAATGGATAATAGTTGACGATGATTGGTAGAAAATATCATTTTAAATACATTTGGAAGGCTTAAATTAACAACTCTCAGTTTTTCTTGACTGACCCTCGTAAATGTTGTGTTCGGCGATAAAAAACCATATCAATATTATCTTTTTCATCAGTAAAATCGGGGTACCTGTAAGCATACTGGGGTACGATGAAGTATACTACTAAGTACCTGGGGTACGGTGAAGTAGTACCCGGGGGGACCTTGACCCATTCAGCTGTAATACTTGTATTATTCCAAATTATAGATTCTAGAGATAAATAAGTATACAGGTTATATTTTCCCACTTACTATAGCCAGTAAATAGAGGATCTATCACGAGTTGTCAATTGATATAACTTTATATTAAACGAGTTTTGGAAATTTATTAAGCGAGCCTCTGGCGAGCTTACTAATATTTCCTGAACGAGTTTAATATAATTAAATCAATTGACAACGAGTGATAGATATCATTTGACACTAAATACGCATTGATTTATTGGAAAAACTCAATTCTTTATACTACTCGTGGTACGTATAACTTTATACGTACACTCTATACTAACCTGTATACAAGGAAAGTCATGTGATATATTATTATATTCAGAACAGAGAAACAACAATGTTTTTGGAGACCAAGATTATTTTTTGTTTGCTCTAATAGTGTAAAACTATAGACCCTTTCAATTAAGCGATAACCGTATGTACAGAGTTACCTCCCGTAAACTGGATGTGACGTAAAGCGAGGGCTCTACAAATAAACGACACTATACACACATTGCTTTTTTCGTTAATTGCGTGTTTTGTAGCTGTTGTTTTTTTCAATAAAGATTTTTATAATGTACTAACAATGTATGTATAATATGTTACATGTTTTGGATGTGGATGAAACGTGTCCATCAAAATTGGTCAATTATCGGGCGTTAATTTCCAAATAGATCTGCACATGTATTAATGTTGTTTTGTAATTCGGTTGATTGTCATGCACATTTCGTACATTAAATTGAGCGTTAGTACTAAGATACAGTGTATATTTGTACTTTGATAAATGTTTATTTGCCGGGAATATAAAGCGCAAGTATTTTCACCTGGTTCTTTCAATACTACACCATTAGACCTAGTTAACACAGAATCATCGCTATGTCTCATTTCTTTTACCAATACAATTCACAAGTTTTGTGTTGTTTATTATGGATTGTAATAAAACAAAGACATAATTATTCAGGCCTTTGAATAAAACTTCACGTATATTAGAGCCACAACGATTTATTGGAATGCCCTAGCTATCTGGTTACATACTACTCAGGGTTGTAAGAGCCATGAATGTTCACAAGGCGTATCCCAGCAGGCACACAACGTTTAATCCACGTGGATTAAACGTTGAATAAACGTTGACAATCGTTGCAACCATTTTCAACGCGAGTACAACCTTATATCAACGAACAAATGAATGGTTTCTTCTTCAACGTTGGAATTCGTCAGAAAGTTTCTTCTTAGCTTCAAAACAAGGATTATAAAGGATAATATCACCATACTGGATTCTTATCAGATAAAAGTAAATAGCTCAACAGGAGATTGATAAATTGTGCACTTAATACATGGACTTAACATCACCATAAATTTGCCAAAGAGATAAAATTGATTATTGCAGATCTTAGAAGTAGTGACATATAACATCCTCCTTTAATGGTGAAGCCAGCAAAACTATATTAACCAAGTGCTATACCTTATGTTCAACTAAAGATAAGAAAGGCCAGATTATAAATAACAGTTACTATAGAATTTGCCTTTTTGAAAGTTGTGGTTACTTTGTACAAGACCAAGACTCTGCTTGTACAGGGAGTGTTGCTATATCCTATTTAGTATATGGACAGGAGTTTTATGGTGGTAATTAACTAAATACCAGCAGAGTTCCCGAATCAACATTTAAACTAGGATATTACAACTGACCACAGCTGTAGAACAAGTGATTTTATAAACAGTTCTATGAAACAGCATCAGTGTTAGAATCGACAGAAATGTAAGTAAAACTATACATGTATATTGATTTTATTACTTTATATACGCTTCATTATGTCATAATTTTTATAATATTTTTATGGTCCATTAAAGCGTATCTCTGGCTTAGAATAAGAAGGTCGTAACTACAAAATCAATATTTTGAGAAAACAAGAAAAACTGTCAGATAATCACTCTGTTCTATGATTTTCAGAATTATATCTTTCATTTTAGGTCTAATTTATTTACATCATAGACAGAAAATATACTACCTTTCAAAAATATACTGGTAATCTAAGTCATTTAGGGTGCTAAACTCATGAAAATAGCATTTCTGATACCGCGCTACAAACCATCATGCCTTGAGAAATTGAAATATCCTTGAATTTACACACCAGTCAGTTGCAACCACAGCCCCCTACCCCAGGGATGGAGGTCAATAGACGGGGAAACGGTCATGTTATTACCTTCCAGCTTACCCTGCACTGACGGGAAATGTGGCAGATTCTTTGTCTGAACCACTACCCCGGGAACAATATTTAGTTCTCAGGGCCAGGGAAGTACCGGAGATTTTAGAAACAGCTGTCACCCACTTCAATTTCATACTTAAATAACATCGATAAATTGTGAACACAGGTAAATCAACTGATGTGGGTCATACCAAATTTTCCCACCTTTCTTGTTATCCTGGGCACACTATTTCATAATGTTTTATTGATCAATGTATTTTCAGAAGCTGTTGATCAGTGTCATCTTAGTACTAAGTCAATGAGGGATCAAGAAGAAGAAGACAGGAACTAAAGAAGGTGAAATAGGCTGCCAAGGAGAGACGGGCTAGGAAGGAGGCGATAGAATTGGGCTGATAATGTCAATTGCTAACTTACATAGACAACAAATAAAATAATAATTTGATATTTGTTTGAATTCGAATATTTATGTAAAGTTGGTAGTGATGAACCTCAGATGTATTCTAAAACATGCTGACTTGTTCATTTGACCAGGAACTTTGGTACATATTAAGCTTTCCGTTTTTTATTTATTTATTTAAGGTCGATTGGGAAACCAATTTTTCTAACTTATATTAATCACTTTCAATACCTCATTGCTGATGTTATCCATCACCAAACAGGTATACATACTGAGGGAAGAGATGCAAGTTTCCCTTTTATAGGGAATTTCTGGTACCATTTAAAGTTCACCTTTGGTATGACACGGCCACACATAGGATCGAACCAAGAACCTCACACACTCGAAGCAGACACTCTACCACTAGGCCATTGAGATTTTGTGACCACTTTTCAGATACAGATTTTCTGATATCATTTTAAATTGCATCTTTGGTATGACACGGCCACACATGGGATCAAACCCAGGACCTCCTTACACACTCGAAGCAGACTCGTTACCACTATGCCATCAAGGTTTTGTGATCACTTTTTGTCCGCTTTTCAAGTACAGAAATTCTGGCGGACAAAGTTTATGCAACCTTATTTCAACGTTAATGCAACCTTATTTCAACGTTAATGCAACCTTATTTCAACGTTGATGCAACCTTATTTCAACGTTAATGCAACCTGATTTCAACGTTGATGCAACCTTATTTCAACGTTAATGCAGCCTTATTTCAACATTCACGCAACCTTATTTCAACGTTGATGCAACCTTATTTCAACGTTGATGCAACGTTATTTCAACGTTAATGCAACGTTGCATTTAGGTTGTATTAACGTTGAAGTTTCGTTGCAACATAGTGGTTGCAAATGAAACGCTTATACAACCTTATTTCAACGTTGCCCCGCAACGTTTTATCAACGTTGTATAAACGTTGCTGTGCCTGCTGGGATAAAGCATCCGGGCCTAGTCTCAGGCGGGTTAAATAACGGTCCAGTTTGTAGGTACTGCAATAGTTCCAAGGCCACCTGAGCCCCATCGAGTACTGGACAGAATCCAGGCAACCAGAGCCCCAACGAGTACTGGACAGAACCCAGGCCACCTGAGCCCCATCGAGTACTGGACAGAATCAAGGCCACCTGAGCCCCATCGAGTACTGGACAGAATCCAGGCCACCTGAGCCCCATCGAGTACTGGACAGAATCCAGGCCACCTGAGCCCCATCGATTACTGGACAGAATACAGGCAACCTGAGCCCCAACGAGTACTGGACAGAATCCAAGCCACCTGAGCCCCACTGAGTACTGGACAGAATCAAGGCCACCTGAGCCCCACCGAGTACTGGACAGAATCCAGGCAACCTGAGCCCCAACGAGTACTGGACAGAATCCAGACCACCTGAGCCCCACCGAGTACTGGACAGAACCCAGGCCACCTGAGCCCAACCGAATACTCGACAGAATCCAGACCACCTGAGCCCGCACGAGTACTGGACAGAATCCAGGCCACCTGAGCCCCACCGAGTACTGGAAGAATCCAGGCAACCTGAGCCCCACCGAGTACTGGACAGAATCCAGACCACCTGAGCTCCACCGAGAACTGGACAGAATCCCGGCAACCTGAGCCCCACCGAGTACTGGACAGAATTCGCTCTATCAGGGGCATTTGTTGCATACTGCTGTTTCCAGCTATGATTGGAACATGCCCTGACCAGTGAATATATCTCAGTGGATGAGAGTCTCACATCTTTATCCACCTCCACATGCCCTAGACCCTTGGCTGATCCACCAGTTCGTTGCCACGAATACCTATAAATGAGACGGACACCAAATCAGTATGAGTTCCAGGCCAGCATTTTTAATTTCATAATATGTATTTATGATTGCATTTACTAGATCTGGTCTAGATATGCTATTTAGATTTTGTATTGATTGAAGGGATGATAGGGAATAAGAGAATATTGAAGATTTTGGAGGTTTAGTTTATAGGACCGAGCTCGTGCAGATATATCAATGACAACTGTTTCTGCTGAGTAAATTAATGAATTGTTATTTAGCCTGATGCTGACATTGATATTATATGTTGGAATGGTGTATGCTCAGGCCACTGTACCAATGTTTGGGCACTTAGACCCATCTGTAAATATTTGAGTAAAATTTGAATGATTTTTGTCAAAATGTAAATTTATTTTTGTATTAATGATATGTGTTAAGTTTGATTTGGTGATTATATTGCTGAGAGTGATGTCAACTTGTGGCGGATCAATCAACCAATGGCATTTGATGGTTGGTCCGCTAGTTGTACATCTTTGAGGCCAGACACCTCAACCAGGTTTTGAGTTTGAACAGTTCAATATGAGAATAGCAGAATCTTCATCAAATCTTATTTTCATGTCGAATTCACCTACGAATAATTTATAAATTTACAACTGACATAAGATATTTTGAATAATATTTTAACGGCTGTATATCATTTATAATATGCTATGTGACCGATTAGGAATTTAGTAGAACATATTTCATCCCTGTAACAACACATTTTAAGAATATGTGCTGTAACTAGAAACTGCAGACACACATATTTTCTATCCTGACAGAGCCACAGGTAACAGTATCATTGAAAAAGAAATTGAAAAAAAAAGTTTTTATCTTGAAGTTTAGGTTCTCTGTAAAAGGTTTCCTTTCGATTGTATTGTGTATGTTGTGTGTGTTTTCACAGATGTAATTGTGAAGAGGCACTATGTGTCTATGACATATATAGTGCCTATGGTCGAAGTCCTTCAATGCTGAGACACCATGTGTCTATGGTCGAAGTCCTTCAATGCTGACTCTGTCTCTATGGTCGAAGTCCTTCAATTCTGAGACACCATGTGTTTGTGGTCGAAGTCCTTCAATGCTGAGACACCATGTGTCTATGGTTGAAGTCCTTCAATGCTGACTCTGTCTCTATGGTCGAAGTCCTTCAATGCTGAGACACTATGTGTCTATGGTCGAAGTCCTTCAATGCTGAGACACCATGTGTCTATGGTCGAAGTCCTTCAATGCTGAGACACCATGTGTCTATGGTCGAAGTCCTTCAATGCTGAGACACCATGTGTCTATGGTCGAAGTCCTTCAATGCTGAGACACCATGTGTCTATGGTCGAAGTCCTTCAATGCTGAGACACCATGTGTCTATGGTCGAAGTCCTTTAATGCTGAGACACCATGTGTCTATGGTCGAAGTCCTTCAATGCTGAGACACCATGTGTCTATGGTCGAAGTCCTTCAATGCTGAGACACCATGTGTCTATGGTCGAAGTCCTTTAATGCTAAGACACCATGGCACTGTTTTACTAACAATGCGTAAATGTACGCATAGATATCTACCATACGCAAATTCGTAAGTGTGTTTTACTAAACGATCGCAAGTATAGTTGATTCAAAGATCTCTGTCACAACCGCGTAAACAAACATTCAACCCGGTCGATTATTACAGGTTTCTCAGGATTAAATTCTACCATCATAAATACACTTATATGATTAAAAATCTAATGCTCCTATAGCGTAGCGATAATATTTACTGCATTTAGCGTTTTAGAAATGAAACATTCTGGCGGTTTTGACAGACATCTTTGAATCGACAATACTTGCATACATTTACGCAAAAATATTGAAGATTGAACGTAACACGGGACACAATATAACCAATATAACAAATACAAGTGAAATGTTGATGCTGGGCATCAAAGATGCCGCTAGTTCTTTTTAAGTAAATCTTTTTATTTAGTAAAAGGTATTGGTAGAAACTTGTAAACAAACTAAAATTCCGGCGTGATGTGTGATGCACAAGGGAAGTTATTCTCATGTGTTGAGTGTACGCTGCAAAAACTTAAGATTGCTGAAAATGGGTATTTTTCACTAATTCAAGGGCAATAACTCTGGTTGTACTAAATTGAAAGGGGAGTGAAACCCCAGGTGCACTAGAGTACATGCTGTCAAACATTTCTATAAAGGTTTCATGATCCTAGGTCAAATACTTTTTGAGTAGCATGTGAAACAAGTCAAAAATGGCTATTTTACACCATTTCAATGGCTAATAACTCTGGATGTACTAAACTGAAAGGGGAGTGAAACCCCAGGTGTAGAGAAAACATCCTGACCATTTCTGTGAAGGTTTCATGACTCTATGTCGTGTACTTTGAGTACCGTGCGACATAAGGAAAGCGGCCAATTTTTTCTGTTTCAAGGGCCATAACTCCGTCAAAATTGGTTGAATCATAAAACCCTGATAATATGCACCAGGTCACATGATGACAATCATTCTCTGAAAGTTTGGTTGAAATCTATGAAGAAATGTAGGAGGAGTTGTGCACAGAAGAAATTGTTAAGGCCCGCCGACATTCAGCAATCTAATAACCAGAGTTTTCCTTTGGAAAACCTGGTTAAAAACTTGAAGGCAGTGAAACACCAGGAAAGAATAGAAAACATGAAAACATTCTATTTTCTATTGAAATATTTATTCAAATGAACATAACATGTTTTAGAAATATGAGCACCATTATAATATTGATTAATGCTTCACAGATGGCATTTAGCATGTTTCATAAAATAACAAAGTGTATTCCAATAACGTGGTATAGCCTGACAACGTGAAACTGACACTAAAGGACATTGTTATTTCGTGGTTTGTGAGCTTGATAAGTAAATTTATTGCGAATTAATACGTTCAACATAGTTTAAAATATGCATAGAACTAGTTCCATTTGGCAGCAGTATAGGAGCGCATATGAATATTTTGTAAATAAGAAGTGTCAGTTCAATGTTGGCAAGCTATATTTACCCGTTTAAATTTTGGCAAAACAAACTATTCTGACATACATAAATAAAGAAACATAGAGATTAAAAAAACACTTGCATTTATCAAATTTAGATTAAGACAAAACCTAAGAACTGGAAAAAATCGAAAATCATAACTAAAAAATATCTGACAGACATGAAAGTATTTAACATGTTCCATAAAAGTTCGAAAGGAAAATCGCCGCTCCGCGTAAATAGTTTTTTTTTTACTTTTTAATAGCCCCTGCTAAGACCCGCAAATTGCAACATATGTAGCCGTTATATAAACACCCGTTCCGAACTGATTTGGACTTTAGTACCTACCGAACATTTATCATCCTATTTTACCCCTGACGGGCGAGTCCAACAGCGTTATAACCAATCAAATCTTGTATCCTCCTGGGACTTGGACTTTAGTACCTACCGAACATTTATCATCCTATTTTACCCCTGACGGGCGAGTCCAACAGCGTTATAACCAATCAAATCTTGTATCCTCCTGGGACATCTGCTTGCACCCTTTCATACTCTATGCCGCCTCCTGGGCGGCATAGAATAACGGGTACCAGAATGAATAAATATACGTCAAGATTTGATGATTAATCACGGCCTAAAACAACAAGTGACGGTCTAAAACAACAAATGACGGTCTAAAATAGCATGCGACGGTCAAAAATCATCAGTGCGTGTCAAAAACTCCTACGCTCATATTTGCCATTTAGGGTTGCCCAGCCTTGGCGCAGAAATAAGCTGAAACTTACGACAGAATGTGAACTAAAATATCTTTGTAAAACGCATTTACGCAAATATTATCGACGTACGCAATATTTTAGGAAATCTTAGGTTTACGCTAGCGTAAATGCTTTGATAAAACAGTGCCCATGTGTCTATGGTCGAAGTCCTTCAATGCTGAGACACCATGTGTCTATGATCGAAGTCCTTCAATGCTGATCAGTGTCTATGGTCGAAGTCCTTCAATGCTGACTATCATGAACTATGTGTCTATGGTCGAAGTCCTTCAATGCTGACTATCATGAACTATGTGTCTATGGTCGAAGTCATTCAATGCTGACTATCATGAACTATGTGTCTATGGTCGAAGTCATTCAATGCTGACTATCATGAACTATGTGTCTACGGTCGAAGTCCTTCAATGCTGATTATCATGAACTATGTGTCTATGGTCGAAGTCATTCAATGCTGATTATCACGAACCATGTGTCTATAATCGAAGTCCTTCAATACTGACTATCATGAATCTTGTAGAAAGTTAAGTGGTTATGTATATGCTGATAACATTAAAGGCTAAACTCTTCAAGATTCAACAAATCTCTGTGCAATACTGTAAAATCATTTTTAATTTCGATGAGACGAAATTTCGTGGTTAAGGTAAAAATGACCATTTTGATGGGACTTTCATTTGTGGAATTTGCATTTCTAGTAATAAATTTGAGGGTCAAAATTAGTGTTCGATGGGATTTGATTTCCTGGTTGAAGGTGAACCACCAAATCCAAGAAATTTAATCCCTCATCAAAATTAATGATTTTACAGTGGCACTGACACTCTGGTTACTGGTGACTGAATCAAATAATACAATGAATGAAAACCTAATAGAATAAGAACACAATTTAACAGTAGCCTATGATTTATTGCCCCAAGTATAATGTTAAATAATGAATATGCATGTATGCAACTAAAATTGACACTGTTAACTAAATGACAAGTCTTAACAGAGAGAGAGAGATATATCATGGGCGTAGTAGGAACCAACTACGCGATAACAACATTGCATTATAAAGTTCATTGCGTTAGTCGCGCAATAGATTTTTAGAGCTATTAAAAAGGTAATAAACTGACATTATGCGAATATTTTTCTTCTAGATGAATAATTCCCGATTCGTATATAATTGTATAAGGTCGTTTTTAAGTGATTTTAAGAGAGCTTTTTGATATATTTTACCAACTGGATCTGAGTCCCTGAAAGAACAACATAACGTTGTAAAACAGCAATATAATAATAACAATAATAATTACGACTTTATTTAAAGAGGCAACACAGTTGGGCAAGCCCAGTCTTCCCTGTGAGCCTCTTTGACAAATGACTTGTACATGTTTTCAGTAGTAAAAAAAACATAAATAAACACTAGTACATGTAATAATACTCCTGAAGTGAAAAGAAAACATTTGTATGTAACGAGCATGAAACATTATTTACAAAATGACAGAATAACAATGTATTTGACAATATTTACAGGCAAAATTAATACTACGAGGGGTGTTTCAGAAATAATAGGACTTTTCTCATTACTTATTACTCAATGCTTATATTTTAATGAAATTTGTCTCATATACTAAGCAATTCCTAATCTATATACTGGTAGAAACAGATTGTTGTTGTTTTTGGTGATACTCATACAAAGCGTTGTCATAGAAACCATATAAAGCCAAGGCGGGTCACAGTGCTATTTCACATTACAATCCTTATTAAAAATGTGAATATCTCAGTAACCTCTAGATAAATAATAACACCTAACTTTGTGGTATTACATTGATATCCCTGACGTATGCATGCAAACTTATGAAGCAATCAGTCTTTGTATATGGTCAAAATTGAGTATACAATTATATGTACCAATATCCGTCACGGGTCAAATGACGTCAACGCCAAAAAATAAAATCTACGCATTTTGTTAAATCGTGGTAACAATTGGAAAACCAACAATGCAAACCATTGAACAGGTCAAATAAACAGAAGGTATTCGCATTCAGAAGCTTTTAATGTTCCGTTTACTCAAATTGTTTACATAACGCAGAGATATGAGCTAACAAATGAACACATGTCAGGTCATGGGAAAGGTAGTTTAACTTTAATTGACACTGTTCGTGCACTGGCATACGCTTCAATGTCAGAGCCATTTCTTACATCACTGTTGCCACTTTGTGTGAACAGTGGTACATAACACTTTTACACAATGCGAACATCGACATCAGATCTGTTTTGAATGTCAATGTGACTATATATGAAAATATGAAGTGTGTATTTCTCATAGAATATTGTGTTTAAAAGGCGACGTCATCTTGACGTCACGCCGCGACCCGCCTCCATGGTACATGGTATACTCAATTTCTAATACATTTTTTACTTTTCAACCAATTGCTTTCAATTTTTGCTTACTTATCAGTGATAGATGGGAAATTATCAATATCAAATTAGTTTTCAAAATTTCTTATTTCCCGCATTGCTATGAAAAAAGTCCTATTAATTGTGGAACACCCCACGTACTTGTGGCAATATTAACTAAAAAACATCATTGCGTCCACCAGAGTTAAACCATGTGAGATATATGTGGTTTTGAAGGCATTTTGTTCCATAGTTTTAGACCAGAATATGCAAACCATTTTCTCAACTCTAGTCCAGGTTTGGGAAATGTACAGAGTATTGTTTGAATGAGATCTTAATGATGCATTAGTTGTTTAAATAAATAGGTTCGCCTCGTACTCGGGAAATAAATTATTCAATGTCTTGTAGAGAAAGATAGCTTTTTGTAAGATATGCGGTCTTGTATTTTCATCCATTTAAGATCAGTGAATAGGGCTTGAGTAGGTGCATTATAAGGCTTGTCTAGAATTATTCTAGCTGCTCTTTTCTGGAATTTAAGCAATTCATTTCATAGTCCATTACTGCAATTGCCCCAGACAGTGCAGCAATAATCAAGGTGTGGCAAGATGTAAGCATTAAAGAAACATTTTCTCATATCAATACTAAGATACTGCTTTATTTCTAAAAGCAGATATAGCAGAGAATTATATTTCTTAAGTACATGTTCAACTTGGATGGTCCAGCTTAACTTGTGATCAACATGGACACCTAGCAGCTTTTCAGCTTCAGTGAAATCAATGTTCTGATTTTGTAAAAGCAGATTGTAATCGTTGCTAGTATTTATTGTTGTGTAGATAGTGTTAGAAGGGGAGATAATCAATGCATTATTGAAGATTTGATATCATTGAGTTACTTTGACACCATACGTCTACTGTCTCAAGGCTCGATTGTAAAGCGTGGCAGACAGTATTAATGGATGACCCAAGTGCAGTTATAGTAGTGTCATCAGCAAACATGTCGGTAGAAGATGTTTTTACAGGAAGGTGTAATTCATTTATATAAAGGATAAATAGTATTGGCCCAAGAACAGATCCCTGTGGTACTCCTGATGTTATTTCAAAAGAAGTGGAAAGCTTGTCTTGTATAGACACAAAGGTCTTGTTGGGAACAATCTGACAAATAGGATTGAAACCACTGGAGTGATGAGTTTGATATGTGGTATTCTATCTAAATAGGAGTGTATGGTCTATTAAACCAAATGCCGTTGAATACATCAACATACATAAAATCTTAACAGAACTTAACACCATCACATAGCACATATCATAGCTACAGCAACTTAATGACAAGATCTTATCATTTACACCCCTAAAATACTGTAAATCACTTAATATTCCGTGTGATTTTCAATTTCGATCGAGGGACCCAAAAATATTTAAAATGCTATAAAATTCACTTTAGAACATTTGATAATGTTTAGTGCAAGTACATCACCATGTATTAAATGTGATTAAATATTGATTATCTTAATTACTGGACATATCACACGTTTTATAATGTAGTTTATAAATGCATTTCATACTTTGCATTTTTATATAGTGTTTTCTCGGGAACAAGTTATTATTTACATGTCCACGATTGCTTATTGTTTCCGAACAAACTTTAGTAAATATTACATAATTAAGTTCCATTAGTTTCACGTTTATTGAGATGTACTAAAACAAAATAATATTTACGTCCAAAAATGTGTTGTTTGTGTGGCTTATATTCGCCTTTGAATTTTTTCAAGATGTGGCTTAAAGGGCCTGTCTCACAGATGGAGCGATTTTTTAAAAAAAGTATAATTTTCTTACCAAATTAAGTATTTATATGATAGAACATTGTTGACTGTTGCTTTAAGAAATATTTATAGCAAATAATCGATTCAACCACTTTCAACATCGCACACACCAGTGTGGTTTTCCTTTCAAACATAGCGTAATTTTCCCTTTCAGCATGGTGTTTTAGTAATATTATTCACTAGGTCGGTCAGTAACTTCAACAAACTTCAGTCTAAACATCTATGAAATATTTTATTTGTTTTTAAATTCGTTTTAATCACATGCAAGTAAATTTCAGGCAATTTAAATGAGAGTAGTATTAATAAGGCATAGAATTTTGGAGGTAAAATACTTAAATAATTACAAAATCCTGATGTTATATTTATATCAGTGTGCTTGTTTATGATATACAGACATCTATGCCAAAAAAAGTGAATTTTTAACAATTTTATTTGATTACATGTATTGCTATACGCTGAAACGTGACACAGTCCCTTTAAGTTGCGAAAGTAAATTTACGCGAAATGATTTCGCAATTAGTATGAATCGTGCAAATTAGCGGAAATTAAACCATCGTGAATAATACCGGATTTACAATGTATCCTCTGAAATCACACACTCATCTATTCTTGCAGACCTGATGTCTAGCACAATATTTTGACTGTTCATGATACTGGATCAAACTAACACTCGTCTGTTTGTGCAGAGTAAATGTCTTAGCACAATATTTGAACTGTTCATGATACTTTTCAGTCTGTTCAAAGTAAATTGATAACAGTTGTAAAAATCAACTCATCTGTCAGGTAAATGTTTATCTCGGTTTTACTGGGTAAACCCAAGTTAAAGGTAGTCCCTGTTATTCTTTCGTAAGGGATAGTTCCCTTGTCACTTATTGAATCCACAGTAGACACTATCTGATTTGAAGTACTGATTGATTAGAATTGTTCCTATGTCCATGTAGAAAATATCCATCTGCAGGATACCTGTGGGTAAAAACAAAAAAACATGTAATCAAATATTTAACAACAAGCACAGTCACACAATCTCCCATAAACATTTTTTAATGGTTAAGACAAACTACCTTTGGAGTGGGAAGTCAAAGGCTCGAATGAGAGCATAGCCAGTTTTGGTACTTATCCCTCTTTGATAAACATTTCATATTGACTATCCAAAAACAGTAGTCAACAAAGCACTGCTGCTATAACACCCGTGATTAAAAAGAAAACATGATAACTAATTCGGTATAAAACTACATATTCAAGAAAGTATGCCGACAGTAGCTCAGCATTTTTAACAAACCATAACAGACTGAATGTTTTATCAGTAGCAAAGTAGTTGAGTTACGCAAAGAGTAAACCTCATGGGTTATCCGGTTACTTTTTTTGGAACTAATTTCTGCATTTGATATACATAGAGAAGCCAAATTTACATCTATGTATATTGTAGTCATTTAACAAGTGAAATTTTTACCAAAAATATGGATTAAGACACTTACTTTATTAAGAGAATGTATTGCTGATTTTACAATGCTTAATAAGTTTCAAGTTCCACACTCTCTGGAAAGGTCGTACATAGTCCATCCCAAGAATTGAGGCACCATAATGCTCAGTTGGAAAAATCTGTAAAAACATATAAAAATAAAGAGTTTAGCGAGTATTCCACGTCTCTAGGCCTGCTCTCTGACTGTGGATGGTATTACATTCCACATGCAGGACACAGGTAATTGCGATAAAATACTGGCCAACAGGCCAGATGCACAAACCTCAAGGACCCCTCGCCAGATAGTTCAACGCAAGACAGTGCACATCCATGTAAGAGTCAATACCGTGGATGAATCTATTATTAAGCGGAAATCACATATCTAATAATAAATTATCCTAATTAAACTGCACAACAATACCATTTTTACAGTAAATAATAAACAAGACACACAGGCTTCCAGGGCTCAACATAGTTCCATGCCACACAGCAACGCATACCGTCACTATCATTGGTGAAATTATATAAAGTATTGTTTATATTATTTAGTGTAATATTATCAAAATATATGTATTAATGGATGCACAGATGACCTCAAACCAAATAGTTCCATGCAGGACAGCGCACACCCCTGCAAGAGTCGCTATCGTGGATGAATCTATTATAAGCGGAAATCGCCAATCTAATAGTTGCATTAAGATATTTCATATCCTAAAGGAATCAAAAAGTTACATTGACCTAAAATATACTGTACTTTTTTGCTGAACCTGACGCAGATCAGGTATAAGCCATATTCTAGCTTTCTCTATTTGATTGGGTTCTGGAATCTGAACATATGTCAGCACTCTTCTATGAAAACCTGATAATATAGGGGCAGGGCCTTGTACTAGACGGTGACGCTCCACCCTTCCTTGCCAATAGCTCACAGACGCTCGTGTCTAGAGCTGTAGAGTCTACACACCGAACGGCTCAAATAAACCGACCGGTGCAGGGTCTGTACAAAAAAAAGAGAACAACAAGGACGACGAAGACAAAAACAACAAGGACAACAACAACAACAGCGATAACAACAATGACAACAACAACATGAAAAAGAACAAAAATGACAAAGAACAACAATATAAATATGTAACATTAACAAATAAAAGACTATAGAAATAGATAACAACTAAAAGAATATAGAAATAGATAACAACTTTAACAACTAAAAGCCTATAGAAATAGATAACAACTGAAAGAATATAGAAATAGATAACAACAGTAATAAAATAAGAATAGATAACAACTCTAACAACTAAAATGATATAGAAATAGATAAAAACTAAAAGAAAATAGAAATAGATAACAACTCCAACTACTAAAAGACTACAGAAATAGATAACAACAAAAAGACTATACAAATGTAGAAATATATATAACAACTACAAGAATATAGAAATAGATAACAACTAAAAGAATAAAGAAATAGATCACAACTAAAAGACTATAGAAATAGATAACAAATAAAATAAAAACAACTATAACAACTAAAAGACAATAGAAAAAATCCTCGATATCCTAGTTGTAGAGCGTTCGCTTCGAGTGCGGGAGGTCCCGGGTTCGATCCCAGGCCGCATCATACCAAAGACGAAATAAAAATGGTACCAGAAATTCCCTTGCTTGACGCTCAGCGTATAAGGGAAACAGGCTTCTCTTCTCTCATACCCTCGTGGCGATGGATAAAATCAGGAATGAGGTGTCGAGAGTGATAAAAACAAGTTTTCGAACTTGTTTCACAATCGACCTTAAATAAATGAGTATAAACTACAATAGAAATAAATAAAAAAACACTGAAAGAATATAGAAATAGATAACAACACTAACAACTGAACAATAGAGAAATAGATCACAACTAAAAGACTATAGAAAAAATAGATAACAACACTAACAACTAAAAGAATATAGAAATAGATAAGAACTTAAAGAATATAGAAATAGATAAGAACTAAAAGGATATAGAAATAGATAAGAACTAAAAGAATATAGAAATAGATAAACACTTACAACTAACACTAACACAAGTCGCACCTATTAAGCACACAAACTTTACGGTCTGAAGCAAGGACAATGATGACACAAACACTATAGATACGCCTTTAAGCTGACTTACATACCCGATCTAGTGATGATAGCGGCCATTGAGGGTCAGGGCCTTGCACTAGACGGTGACACTCCACCCTACCTTGCCAAAAGCTCACAGACGCCAGTGTCTAGAGCTGTAGACTCAAGAGTCTACACACCGACCGGCTCAAACAAACCGACGGTGCAGGATCTGTGCAAAAAAAAGAGTACACATCAAGGACGACAACGGCAACAACAACAAGGACAACAACAACAAGGACAACCACAATGACAGCAACAACAACACAAAAAGGACAATAATAACATAGAACAATAATATAAATAACTAACATTAACAAATAAAAGAACATAGAAATAGATAACAACCATAACAACTAAAAGACTAAAGAAATAAATAACAACACTAACAATTTAAAGAAAAAAGATAACAACTCTAACAACTATACAACTAAAAGACTATAGAAATAGATAACAACACTAACAACTAAAAGAGTATAAAAAAGGATAACAACACTAACATCTAAAAGAATATAAAAATTGATAACAATACTAAGAACTAAAAGAATATAAAAATAGATAACAACACTAACAACTAAAAGAATATAAAAATAGATAACAACACTAACAAATAAAATAATATAAAAATAGATAACAACACTAACAACTAAAAGAATATAAAAATAGATAACAACACTAACAACTAAAAGAATATAAAAATAGATAACAACACTAACAACTAAAAGAATATAAAAATAAATAACAACACTAACAACTAAAAGAATATAAAAATAGATAACAACCATAACAACTAAATGAATATAAAAATAGATAACAACACTAACAATTAAAAGGATAGAGAAATAGAAAACAATAACAACTAAAAGAATATAAAGATAGATAACAGCTCTAACAAAAAGACTATAGAAATAGATAACAGTACTAAAAACTTAAAGAAAAAAGACACAACTCTAACAACTAAAAGAATATAGAAATAGATAACAACTAAAATAATATAAAAATGGATAACAACA
Organism: Spisula subtruncata; assembly: GCA_963678985.1. Taxonomy (NCBI): domain Eukaryota; kingdom Metazoa; phylum Mollusca; class Bivalvia; order Venerida; family Mactridae; genus Spisula; species Spisula subtruncata. Next base: position 20,604,318 of record OY787662.1, on the reverse strand, counting down.
CTATAATAACTATGCTCTCCCTTATAATCGCCTCTTACGACTTGCAAGGGAGACAACAGTGGTCCAATTCTACGGCCCGAAAACCACACGGGTAATTGAAGCATGCAGCAAAGTTGCCTAGAAATAGATAACAACACTAACAACTGAACAATAGAGAAATAGATAACAACTAAAAGACTATAGAAATAGATAACAACACTAACAACTAAATGAATATAGAAATAGATAACAACTAAAAGAATATAGAAATAGATCACAACTAAAAGACTATAGAAAAAGATAACAAATTAAATTAAATAAAATCAACTCTAACAACTAAACGACTATAGAAATAGATAACAACTAAAAGAATGTAGAAATATATAAATAACAAGCTTAACAACTAAAAGACAATAGAAAAATCCTCGATATCCTAGTTGTTGAGCGTTCGCTTCGAGTGCGGGAGGTCTCGGGTTCGATCGCAGGCCGCGTCATACCAAAGACGAAATAAAAATGGTACCAGAAATTCCCTTGCTTGACGCTCAGTGTATCAGGGAAACAGGCTTCTCTTCTCGAATACCCTCGTGGCGATGGATAAAATCAGGAATGAGGTGATGAGAGTGATAAATTTAAGTTCGAAAAACTTGTTTCACAATCGACCTCAAATACATAAGTATAAACTACAATAGAAATAGATAACAAAACACTAAAAGAATATAGAAATAGATAACACCACTAACAACTGAACAATAGAGAAATAGATAACAACTAAAATAATATAGAGATAGATAACAACTAAAAGAATGTAGTAATAAATAACAATCTTAACAACTAAACGACAATAGAAAAATCCTCAATAGCCTAGTTGTTAAGTGTTCGCTTCCAGTGCAGGAGGTCACGGGTTCGATCCCAGGCCGCGTTATACCAAAGACGAAATAAAAATGGTACCAGAAATTCCCTTGCTTGACGCTCAGCGTATAAGGGAAACAGGCTTCTCTTCTCTCATACCCTCGTGGTGATGGATAACATCAGGAATAAGGTGTCGAGAGTGATTAATATAAGTTCGAAAAACTTGTTTCACAATCGACCTTAAATAAATAAGTATAAACTACAATAGAAATAGATAACAAAACTCTAAAAGAATATAGTAATAGATAACAACACTAACAACTGAACAATAAAGAAATAGTTAACAACTAAAAGACTATAGAAATAGATAAACACTAACAACTAACACTAACACAAGTCGCACCTATTAAGCACACAAACTTTATGGTCTGAAGCAAGGACAATGATGACACAAACACTATAGATACGCCTTTAAGCTGACTTACATACCCGATCTAGTGATGATAGCGGCCATTGAGGGTCAGGGCCTTGCACTAGACGGTGACGCTCCACCCTTCCTTGCCAAAAGCTCACAGACGCCAGTGTCTAGAGCTGTAGACTCAAGAGTCTACACACCGACCGGCTCAAACAAACCGACCGGTGCAGGGTCTGTGCAAAAAATAGAGAACACATCAAGGACGACGACGACAACAACAACAAGGACAACCACAATGACAGCAACAACAACATGAAAAAGGACAATAATAACATAGAACAACAATATAAATAACTAACATTAACAAATAAAAGAATATAGAAATAGATAACAACCATAACAACTAAAAGACTAAAGAAATAAATAACAACACTAACAATTTAAAGAAAAAAGATAACAACTCTAACAACTATACAACTGAAAGACTATAGAAATAGATAACAACACTAACAACTAAAAGAGTATAAAAAAGGATAACAACACTAACAACTAAAAGAATATAAAAATAGATAACAACACTAACAACTAAAAGAATATAAAAATAGATAACAACACTAACAACTAAAAGAATATAAAAATCAATAACAACACTAACAACTAAAAGAATATAAAAATAGATAACAACCATAACAACTAAAAGAATATAAAAATAGATAACAACCATAACAACTAAATGAATATAAAAATAGATAACAACACTAACAATTAAAAGGATAGAGAAATAGAAAACAATAACAACTAAAAGAATATAAAGATAGATAACAGCTCTAACAAAAAGACTAAAGAAATAGATAACAGTACTAAAAACTTAAAGAAAAAAGACACAACTCTAACAACTAAAAGAATATAGAAATAGATAACAACTAAAATAATATAAAAATGGATAACAACACTATAATAACTATGCTCTCCCTTATAATCGCCTCTTACGACTTGCAAGGGAGACAACAGTGGTCCAATTCTACGGCCCGAAAACCACACGGGTAATTGAAGCATGCAGCAAAGTTGCCTAGAAATAGATAACAACACTAACAACTGAACAATAGAGAAATAGATAACAACTAAAAGACTATAGAAATAGATAACAACACTAACAACTAAATGAATATAGAAATAGATAACAACTAAAAGAATATAGAAATAGATCACAACTAAAAGACTATAGAAAAAGATAACAAATTAAATTAAATAAAATCAACTCTAACAACTAAACGACTATAGAAATAGATAACAACTAAAAGAATGTAGAAATATATAAATAACAAGCTTAACAACTAAAAGACAATAGAAAAATCCTCGATATCCTAGTTGTTGAGCGTTCGCTTCGAGTGCGGGAGGTCTCGGGTTCGATCGCAGGCCGCGTCATACCAAAGACGAAATAAAAATGGTACCAGAAATTCCCTTGCTTGACGCTCAGTGTATCAGGGAAACAGGCTTCTCTTCTCAAATACCCTCGTGGCGATGGATAAAATCAGGAATGAGGTGATGAGAGTGATAAATTTAAGTTCGAAAAACTTGTTTCACAATCGACCTCAAATAAATAAGTATAAACTACAATAGAAATAGATAACAAAACACTAAAAGAATATAGAAATAGATAACACCACTAACAACTGAACAATAGAGAAATAGATAACAACTAAAATAATATAGAGATAGATAACAACTAAAAGAATGTAGTAATAAATAACAATCTTAACAACTAAACGACAATAGAAAAATCCTCAATAGCCTAGTTGTTAAGTGTTCGCTTCCAGTGCAGGAGGTCCCGGGTTCGATCCCAGGCCGCGTTATACCAAAGACGAAATAAAAATGGTACCAGAAATTCCCTTGCTTGACGCTCAGCGTATAAGGGAAACAGGCTTCTCTTCTCTCATACCCTCGTGGTGATGGATAACATCAGGAATAAGGTGTCGAGAGTGATTAATATAAGTTCGAAAAACTTGTTTCACAATCGACCTTAAATAAGTAAGTATAAACTACAATAGAAATAGATAACAAAACTCTAAAAGAATATAGTAATAGATAACAACACTAACAACTGAACAATAAAGAAATAGATAACAACTAAAAGACTATAGAAATAGATAAACACTAACAACTAACACTAACACAAGTCACACCTATTAAGCACACAAACTTTATGGTCTGAAGCAAGGACAATGATGACACAAACACTATAGATACGCCTTTAAGCTGACTTACATACCCGATCTAGTGATGATAGCGGCCATTGAGGGTCAGGGCCTTGCACTAGACGGTGACGCTCCACCCTTCCTTGCCAAAAGCTCACAGACGCCAGTGTCTAGAGCTGTAGACTCAAGAGTCTACACACCGACCGGCTCAAACAAACCGACCGGTGCAGGGTCTGTGCAAAAAATAGAGAACACATCAAGGACGACGACGACAACAACAACAAGGACAACAAGGACAACCACAATGACAGCAACAACAACATGAAAAAGGACAATTATAACATAGAACAACAATATAAATAACTAACATTAACAAATAAAAGAATATAGAAATAGATAACAACCATAACAACTAAAAGACTAAAGAAATAAATAACAACACTAACAATTTAAAGAAAAAAGATAGCAACTCTAACAACTATACAACTAAAAGACTATAGAAATAGATAACAACACTAACAACTAAAAGAGTATAAAAAAGGATAACAACACTAACAACTAAAAGAATATAAAAATAGATAACAACACTAACAACTAAAAGAATATGAAAATAGATAACAACACTAACAACTAAAAGAATATAAAAATAGATAACAACACTAACAACTAAAAGAATATAAAAATAGATAACAACACTAACAACTAAAAGAATATAAAAATAGATAACAAAACTAACAACTAAAACAATATAAAAATAGATAACAACACTAACAACTAAAACAATATAAAAATAGATAACAACACTAACAACTAAAAGAATATAAAAATAGATAACAACACTAACAACTAAAAGAATATAAAAATAAATAACAACACTAACAACTAAAAGAATATAAAAATAGATAACAACCATAACAACTAAAAGAATATAAAAATAGATAACAACCATAACAACTAAATGAATATAAAAATAGATAACAACACTAACAATTAAAAGGATAGAGAAATAGAAAACAATAACAACTAAAAGAATATAAAGATAGATAACAGCTCTAACAAAAAGACTATAGAAATAGATAACAGTACTAAAAACTTAAAGAAAAAAGACACAACTCTAACAACTAAAAGAATATAGAAATAGATAACAACTAAAATAATATAAAAATGGATAACAACACTATAATAACTATGCTCTCCCTTATAATCGCCTCTTACGACTTGCAAGGGAGACAACAGTGGTCCAATTCTACGGCCCGAAAACCACACGGGTAATTGAAGCATGCAGCAAAGTTGCCTAGAAATAGATAACAACACTAACAACTGAACAATAGAGAAATAGATAACAACTAAAAGACTATAGAAATAGATAACAACACTAACAACTAAATGAATATAGAAATAGATAACAACTAAAAGAATATAGAAATAGATCACAACTAAAAGACTATAGAAAAAGATAACAAATTAAATTAAATAAAATCAACTCTAACAACTAAACGACTATAGAAATAGATAACAACTAAAAGAATGTAGAAATATATAAATAACAAGCTTAACAACTAAAAGACAATAGAAAAATCCTCGATATCCTAGTTGTTGAGCGTTCGCTTCGAGTGCGGGAGGTCTCGGGTTCGATCGCAGGCCGCGTCATACCAAAGACGAAATAAAAATGGTACCAGAAATTCCCTTGCTTGACGCTCAGTGTATCAGGGAAACAGGCTTCTCTTCTCAAATACCCTCGTGGCGATGGATAAAATCAGGAATGAGGTGATGAGAGTGATAAATTTAAGTTCGAAAAACTTGTTTCACAATCGACCTCAAATAAATAAGTATAAACTACAATAGAAATAGATAACAAAACACTAAAAGAATATAGAAATAGATAACACCACTAACAACTGAACAATAGAGAAATAGATAACAACTAAAATAATATAGAGATAGATAACAACTAAAAGAATGTAGTAATAAATAACAATCTTAACAACTAAACGACAATAGAAAAATCCTCAATAGCCTAGTTGTTAAGTGTTCGCTTCCAGTGCAGGAGGTCCCGGGTTCGATCCCAGGCCGCGTTATACCAAAGACGAAATAAAAATGGTACCAGAAATTCCCTTGCTTGACGCTCAGCGTATAAGGGAAACAGGCTTCTCTTCTCTCATACCCTCGTGGTGATGGATAACATCAGGAATAAGGTGTCGAGAGTGATTAATATAAGTTCGAAAAACTTGTTTCACAATCGACCTTAAATAAGTAAGTATAAACTACAATAGAAATAGATAACAAAACTCTAAAAGAATATAGTAATAGATAACAACACTAACAACTGAACAATAAAGAAATAGATAACAACTAAAAGACTATAGAAATAGATAAACACTTACAACTAACACTAACACAAGTCACACCTATTAAGCACACAAACTTTATGGTCTGAAGCAAGGACAATGATGACACAAACACTATAGATACGCCTTTAAGCTGACTTACATACCCGATCTAGTGATGATAGCGGCCATTGAGGGTCAGGGCCTTGCACTAGACGGTGACGCTCCACCCTTCCTTGCCAAAAGCTCACAGACGCCAGTGTCTAGAGCTGTAGACTCAAGAGTCTACACACCGACCGGCTCAAACAAACCGACCGGTGCAGGGTCTGTGCAAAAAATAGAGAACACATCAAGGACGACGACGACAACAACAACAAGGACAACAAGGACAACCACAATGACAGCAACAACAACATGAAAAAGGACAATTATAACATAGAACAACAATATAAATAACTAACATTAACAAATAAAAGAATATAGAAATAGATAACAACCATAACAACTAAAAGACTAAAGAAATAAATAACAACACTAACAATTTAAAGAAAAAAGATAACAACTCTAACAACTATACAACTAAAAGACTATAGAAATAGATAACAACACTAACAACTAAAAGAGTATAAAAAAGGATAACAACACTAACAACTAAAAGAATATAAAAATAGATAACAACACTAACAACTAAAAGAATATGAAAATAGATAACAACACTAACAACTAAAAGAATATAAAAATAGATAACAACACTAACAACTAAAAGAATATAAAAATAGATAACAACACTAACAACTAAAAGAATATAAAAATAGATAACAAAACTAACAACTAAAACAATATAAAAATAGATAACAACACTAACAACTAAAACAATATAAAAATAGATAACAACACTAACAACTAAAAGAATATAAAAATAGATAACAACACTAACAACTAAAAGAATATAAAAATAAATAACAACACTAACAACTAAAAGAATATAAAAATAGATAACAACCATAACAACTAAAAGAATATAAAAATAGATAACAACCATAACAACTAAATGAATATAAAAATAGATAACAACACTAACAATTAAAAGGATAGAGAAATAGAAAACAATAACAACTAAAAGAATATAAAGATAGATAACAGCTCTAACAAAAAGACTATAGAAATAGATAACAGTACTAAAAACTTAAAGAAAAAAGACACAACTCTAACAACTAAAAGAATATAGAAATAGATAACAACTAAAATAATATAAAAATGGATAACAACACTATAATAACTATGCTCTCCCTTATAATCGCCTCTTACGACTTGCAAGGGAGACAACAGTGGTCCAATTCTACGGCCCGAAAACCACACGGGTAATTGAAGCATGCAGCAAAGTTGCCTAGAAATAGATAACAACACTAACAACTGAACAATAGAGAAATAGATAACAACTAAAAGACTATAGAAATAGATAACAACACTAACAACTAAATGAATATAGAAATAGATAACAACTAAAAGAATATAGAAATAGATCACAACTAAAAGACTATAGAAAAAGATAACAAATTAAATTAAATAAAATCAACTCTAACAACTAAACGACTATAGAAATAGATAACAACTAAAAGAATGTAGAAATATATAAATAACAAGCTTAACAACTAAAAGACAATAGAAAAATCCTCGATATCCTAGTTGTTGAGCGTTCGCTTCGAGTGCGGGAGGTCTCGGGTTCGATCGCAGGCCGCGTCATACCAAAGACGAAATAAAAATGGTACCAGAAATTCCCTTGCTTGACGCTCAGTGTATCAGGGAAACAGGCTTCTCTTCTCAAATACCCTCGTGGCGATGGATAAAATCAGGAATGAGGTGATGAGAGTGATAAATTTAAGTTCGAAAAACTTGTTTCACAATCGACCTCAAATAAATAAGTATAAACTACAATAGAAATAGATAACAAAACACTAAAAGAATATAGAAATAGATAACACCACTAACAACTGAACAATAGAGAAATAGATAACAACTAAAATAATATAGAGATAGATAACAACTAAAAGAATGTAGTAATAAATAACAATCTTAACAACTAAACGACAATAGAAAAATCCTCAATAGCCTAGTTGTTAAGTGTTCGCTTCCAGTGCAGGAGGTCCCGGGTTCGATCCCAGGCCGCGTTATACCAAAGACGAAATAAAAATGGTACCAGAAATTCCCTTGCTTGACGCTCAGCGTATAAGGGAAACAGGCTTCTCTTCTCTCATACCCTCGTGGTGATGGATAACATCAGGAATAAGGTGTCGAGAGTGATTAATATAAGTTCGAAAAACTTGTTTCACAATCGACCTTAAATAAGTAAGTATAAACTACAATAGAAATAGATAACAAAACTCTAAAAGAATATAGTAATAGATAACAACACTAACAACTGAACAATAAAGAAATAGATAACAACTAAAAGACTATAGAAATAGATAAACACTAACAACTAACACTAACACAAGTCACACCTATTAAGCACACAAACTTTATGGTCTGAAGCAAGGACAATGATGACACAAACACTATAGATACGCCTTTAAGCTGACTTACATACCCGATCTAGTGATGATAGCGGCCATTGAGGGTCAGGGCCTTGCACTAGACGGTGACGCTCCACCCTTCCTTGCCAAAAGCTCACAGACGCCAGTGTCTAGAGCTGTAGACTCAAGAGTCTACACACCGACCGGCTCAAACAAACCGACCGGTGCAGGGTCTGTGCAAAAAATAGAGAACACATCAAGGACGACGACGACAACAACAACAAGGACAACAAGGACAACCACAATGACAGCAACAACAACATGAAAAAGGACAATTATAACATAGAACAACAATATAAATAACTAACATTAACAAATAAAAGAATATAGAAATAGATAACAACCATAACAACTAAAAGACTAAAGAAATAAATAACAACACTAACAATTTAAAGAAAAAAGATAACAACTCTAACAACTATACAACTAAAAGACTATAGAAATAGATAACAACACTAACAACTAAAAGAGTATAAAAAAGGATAACAACACTAACAACTAAAAGAATATAAAAATAGATAACAACACTAACAACTAAAAGAATATGAAAATAGATAACAACACTAACAACTAAAAGAATATAAAAATAGATAACAACACTAACAACTAAAAGAATATAAAAATAGATAACAACACTAACAACTAAAAGAATATAAAAATAGATAACAAAACTAACAACTAAAACAATATAAAAATAGATAACAACACTAACAACTAAAACAATATAAAAATAGATAACAACACTAACAACTAAAAGAATATAAAAATAGATAACAACACTAACAACTAAAAGAATATAAAAATAAATAACAACACTAACAACTAAAAGAATATAAAAATAGATAACAACCATAACAACTAAAAGAATATAAAAATAGGTAACAACCATAACAACTAAATGAATATAAAAATAGATAACAACACTAACAATTAAAAGGATAGAGAAATAGAAAACAATAACAACTAAAAGAATATAAAGATAGATAACAGCTCTAACAAAAAGACTATAGAAATAGATAACAGTACTAAAAACTTAAAGAAAAAAGACACAACTCTAACAACTAAAAGAATATAGAAATAGATAACAACTAAAATAATATAAAAATGGATAACAACACTATAATAACTATGCTCTCTCTTATAATCGCCTCTTACGACTTGCAAGGGAGACAACAGTGGTCCAATTCTACGGCCCGAAAACCACACGGGTAATTGAAGCATGCAGCAAAGTTGCCTAGAAATAGATAACAACACTAACAACTGAACAATAGAGAAATAGATAACAACTAAAAGACTATAGAAATAGATAACAACACTAACAACTAAATGAATATAGAAATAGATAACAACTAAAAGAATATAGAAATAGATCACAACTAAAAGACTATAGAAAAAGATAACAAATTAAATTAAATAAAATCAACTCTAACAACTAAACGACTATAGAAATAGATAACAACTAAAAGAATGTAGAAATATATAAATAACAAGCTTAACAACTAAAAGACAATAGAAAAATCCTCGATATCCTAGTTGTTGAGCGTTCGCTTCGAGTGCGGGAGGTCTCGGGTTCGATCGCAGGCCGCGTCATACCAAAGACGAAATAAAAATGGTACCAGAAATTCCCTTGCTTGACGCTCAGTGTATCAGGGAAACAGGCTTCTCTTCTCAAATACCCTCGTGGCGATGGATAAAATCAGGAATGAGGTGATGAGAGTGATAAATTTAAGTTCGAAAAACTTGTTTCACAATCGACCTCAAATAAATAAGTATAAACTACAATAGAAATAGATAACAAAACACTAAAAGAATATAGAAATAGATAACACCACTAACAACTGAACAATAGAGAAATAGATAACAACTAAAATAATATAGAGATAGATAACAACTAAAAGAATGTAGTAATAAATAACAATCTTAACAACTAAACGACAATAGAAAAATCCTCAATAGCCTAGTTGTTAAGTGTTCGCTTCCAGTGCAGGAGGTCCCGGGTTCGATCCCAGGCCGCGTTATACCAAAGACGAAATAAAAATGGTACCAGAAATTCCCTTGCTTGACGCTCAGCGTATAAGGGAAACAGGCTTCTCTTCTCTCATACCCTCGTGGTGATGGATAACATCAGGAATAAGGTGTCGAGAGTGATTAATATAAGTTCGAAAAACTTGTTTCACAATCGACCTTAAATAAATAAGTATAAACTACAATAGAAATAGATAACAAAACTCTAAAAGAATATAGTAATAGATAACAACACTAACAACTGAACAATAAAGAAATAGTTAACAACTAAAAGACTATAGAAATAGATAAACACTAACAACTAACACTAACACAAGTCGCACCTATTAAGCACACAAACTTTATGGTCTGAAGCAAGGACAATGATGACACAAACACTATAGATACGCCTTTAAGCTGACTTACATACCCGATCTAGTGATGATAGCGGCCATTGAGGGTCAGGGCCTTGCACTAGACGGTGACGCTCCACCCTTCCTTGCCAAAAGCTCACAGACGCCAGTGTCTAGAGCTGTAGACTCAAGAGTCTACACACCGACCGGCTCAAACAAACCGACCGGTGCAGGGTCTGTGCAAAAAATAGAGAACACATCAAGGACGACGACGACAACAACAACAACAAGGACAACCACAATGACAGCAACAACAACATGAAAATGGACAATAATAACATAGAACAACAATATAAATAACTAACATTAACAAATAAAAGAATATAGAAATAGATAACAACCATAACAACTAAAAGACTAAAGAAATAAATAACAACACTAACAATTTAAAGAAAAAAGATAACAACTCTAACAACTATACAACTAAAAGACTATAGAAATAGATAACAACACTAACAACTAAAAGAGTATAAAAAAGGATAACAACACTAACAACTAAAAGAATATAAAAATAGATAACAACACTAACAACTTAAAGAATATAAAAATAGATAACAACACTAACAACTAAAAGAATATAAAAATAAATAACAACACTAACAACTAAAAGAATATAAAAATAGATAACAACCATAACAACTAAAAGAATATAAAAATAGATAACAACCATAACAACTAAATGAATATAAAAATAGATTACAACACTAACAATTAAAAGGATAGAGAAATAGAAAACAATAACAACTAAAAGAATATAAAGATAGATAACAGCTCTAACAAAAAGACTCTAGAAATAGATAACAGTACTAAAAACTTAAAGAAAAAAGACACAACTCTAACAACTAAAAGAATATAGAAATAGATAACAACTAAAATAATATAAAAATGGATAACAACACTATAATAACTATGCTCTCCCTTATAATCGCCTCTTACGACTTGCAAGGGAGACAACAGTGGTCCAATTCTACGGCCCGAAAACCACACGGGTAATTGAAGCATGCAGCAAAGTTGCCTAGAAATAGATAACAACACTAACAACTGAACAATAGAGAAATAGATAACAACTAAAAGACTATAGAAATAGATAACAACACTAACAACTAAATGAATATAGAAATAGATAACAACTAAAAGAATATAGAAATAGATCACAACTAAAAGACTATAGAAAAAGATAACAAATTAAATTAAATAAAATAAACTCTAACAACTAAACGACTATAGAAATACATAACAACTAAAAGAATGTAGAAATATATAAATAACAAGCTTAACAACTAAAAGACAATAGAAAAATCCTCGATATCCTAGTTGTTGAGCGTTCGCTTCGAGTGCGGGAGGTCTCGGGTTCGATCGCAGGCCGCGTCATACCAAAGACGAAATAAAAATGGTACCAGAAATTCCCTTGCTTGACGCTCAGTGTATCAGGGAAACAGGCTTCTCTTCTCAAATACCCTCGTGGCGATGGATAAAATCAGGAATGAGGTGATGAGAGTGATAAATTTAAGTTCGAAAAACTTGTTTCACAATCGACCTCAAATAAATAAGTATAAACTACAATAGAAACAGATAACAAAACACTAAAAGAATATAGAAATAGATAACACCACTAACAGCTGAACAATAGAGAAATAGATAACAACTAAAATAATATAGAGATAGATAACAACTAAAAGAATGTAGTAATAAATAACAATCTTAACAACTAAACGACAATAGAAAAATCCTCAATAGCCTAGTTGTTAAGTGTTCGCTTCCAGTGCAGGAGGTCCCGGGTTCGATCCCAGGCCGCGTTATACCAAAGACGAAATAAAAATGGTACCAGAAATTCCCTTGCTTGACGCTCAGCGTATAAGGGAAACAGGCTTCTCTTCTCTCATACCCTCGTGGTGATGGATAACATCAGGAATAAGGTGTCGAGAGTGATTAATATAAGTTCGAAAAACTTGTTTCACAATCGACCTTAAATAAGTAAGTATAAACTACAATAGAAATAGATAACAAAACTCTAAAAGAATATAGTAATAGATAACAACACTAACAACTGAACAATAAAGAAATAGATAACAACTAAAAGACTATAGAAATAGATAAACACTAACAACTAACACTAACACAAGTCGCACCTATTAAGCACACAAACTTTATGGTCTGAAGCAAGGACAATGATGACACAAACACTATAGATACGCCTTTAAGCTGACTTACATACCCGATCTAGTGATGATAGCGGCCATTGAGGGTCAGGGCCTTGCACTAGACGGTGACGCTCCACCCTTCCTTGCCAAAAGCTCACAGACGCCAGTGTCTAGAGCTGTAGACTCAAGAGTCTACACACCGACCGGCTCAAACAAACCGACCGGTGCAGGGTCTGTGCAAAAAATAGAGAACACATCAAGGACGACGACGACAACAACAACAAGGACAACAAGGACAACCACAATGACAGCAACAACAACATGAAAAAGGACAATAATAACATAGAACAACAATATAAATAACTAACATTAACAAATAAAAGAATATAGAAATAGATAACAACCATAACAACTAAAAGACTAAAGAAATAAATAACAACACTAACAATTTAAAGAAAAAAGATAACAACTCTAACAACTATACAACTAAAAGACTATAGAAATAGATAACAACACTAACAACTAAAAGAGTATAAAAAAGGATAACAACACTAACAACTAAAAGAATATAAAAATAGATAACAACACTAACAACTAAAAGAATATAAAAATAGATAACAACACCAACAACTAAAAGAATATAAAAATAGATAACAACACTAACAACTAAAAGAATATAAAAATAGATAACAACACTAACAACTAAAACAATATAAAAATAGATAACAACACTAACAACTAAAACAATATAAATATAGATAACAACACTAACAACTAAAACAATATAAAAATAGATAACAACACTAACAACTAAAAGAATATAAAAATAAATAACAACACTAACAACTAAAAGAATATAAAAATAGATAACAACCATAACAACTAAAAGAATATAAAAATAGATAACAACCATAACAACTAAATGAATATAAAAATAGATAACAACACTAACAATTAAAAGGATAGAGAAATAGAAAACAATAACAACTAAAAGAATATATAGATAGATAACAGCTCTAACAAAAAGACTATAGAAATAGATAACAGTACTAAAAACTTAAAGAAAAAAGACACAACTCTAACAACTAAAAGAATATAGAAATAGATAACAACTAAAATAATATAAAAATGGATAACAACACTATAATAACTATGCTCTCCCTTATAATCGCCTCTTACGACTTGCAAGGGAGACAACAGTGGTCCAATTCTACGGCCCGAAAACCACACGGGTAATTGAAGCATGCAGCAAAGTTGCCTAGAAATAGATAACAACACTAACAACTGAACAATAGAGAAATAGATAACAACTAAAAGACTATAGAAATAGATAACAACACTAACAACTAAATGAATATAGAAATAGATAACAACTAAAAGAATATAGAAATAGATCACAACTAAAAGACTATAGAAAAAGATAACAAATTAAATTAAATAAAATAAACTCTAACAACTAAACGACTATAGAAATAGATAACAACTAAAAGAATGTAGAAATATATAAATAACAAGCTTAACAACTAAAAGACAATAGAAAAATCCTCGATATCCTAGTTGTTGAGCGTTCGCTTCGAGTGCGGGAGGTCTCGGGTTCGATCGCAGGCCGCGTCATACCAAAGACGAAATAAAAATGGTACCAGAAATTCCCTTGCTTGACGCTCAGTGTATCAGGGAAACAGGCTTCTCTTCTCAAATACCCTCGTGGCGATGGATAAAATCAGGAATGAGGTGATGAGAGTGATAAATTTAAGTTCGAAAAACTTGTTTCACAATCGACCTCAAATAAATAAGTATAAACTACAATAGAAATAGATAACAAAACACTAAAAGAATATAGAAATAGATAACACCACTAACAACTGAACAATAGAGAAATAGATAACAACTAAAATAATATAGAGATAGATAACAACTAAAAGAATGTAGTAATAAATAACAATCTTAACAACTAAACGACAATAGAAAAATCCTCAATAGCCTAGTTGTTAAGTGTTCGCTTCCAGTGCAGGAGGTCCCGGGTTCGATCCCAGGCCGCGTTATACCAAAGACGAAATAAAAATGGTACCAGAAATTCCCTTGCTTGACGCTCAGTGTATCAGGGAAACAGGCTTCTCTTCTCAAATACCCTCGTGGCGATGGATAAAATCAGGAATGAGGTGATGAGAGTGATAAATTTAAGTTCGAAAAACTTGTTTCACAATCGACCTCAAATAAATAAGTATAAACTACAATAGAAATAGATAACAAAACACTAAAAGAATATAGAAATAGATAACACCACTAACAACTGAACAATAGAGAAATAGATAACAACTAAAATAATATAGAGATAGATAACAACTAAAAGAATGTAGTAATAAATAACAATCTTAACAACTAAACGACAATAGAAAAATCCTCAATAGCCTAGTTGTTAAGTGTTCGCTTCCAGTGCAGGAGGTCCCGGGTTCGATCCCAGGCCGCGTTATACCAAAGACGAAATAAAAATGGTACCAGAAATTCCCTTGCTTGACGCTCAGCGTATAAGGGAAACAGGCTTCTCTTCTCTCATACCCTCGTGGTGATGGATAACATCAGGAATAAGGTGTCGAGAGTGATTAATATAAGTTCGAAAAACTTGTTTCACAATCGACCTTAAATAAATAAGTATAAACTACAATAGAAATAGATAACAAAACTCTAAAAGAATATAGTAATAGATAACAACACTAACAACTGAACAATAAAGAAATAGTTAACAACTAAAAGACTATAGAAATAGATAAACACTAACAACTAACACTAACACAAGTCGCACCTATTAAGCACACAAACTTTATGGTCTGAAGCAAGGACAATGATGACACAAACACTATAGATACGCCTTTAAGCTGACTTACATACCCGATCTAGTGATGATAGCGGCCATTGAGGGTCAGGGCCTTGCACTAGACGGTGACGCTCCACCCTTCCTTGCCAAAAGCTCACAGACGCCAGTGTCTAGAGCTGTAGACTCAAGAGTCTACACACCGACCGGCTCAAACAAACCGACCGGTGCAGGGTCTGTGCAAAAAATAGAGAACACATCAAGGACGACGACGACAACAACAACAACAAGGACAACCACAATGACAGCAACAACAACATGAAAATGGACAATAATAACATAGAACAACAATATAAATAACTAACATTAACAAATAAAAGAATATAGAAATAGATAACAACCATAACAACTAAAAGACTAAAGAAATAAATAACAACACTAACAATTTAAAGAAAAAAGATAACAACTCTAACAACTATACAACTAAAAGACTATAGAAATAGATAACAACACTAACAACTAAAAGAGTATAAAAAAGGATAACAACACTAACAACTAAAAGAATATAAAAATAGATAACAACACTAACAACTTAAAGAATATAAAAATAGATAACAACACTAACAACTAAAAGAATATAAAAATAAATAACAACACTAACAACTAAAAGAATATAAAAATAGATAACAACCATAACAACTAAAAGAATATAAAAATAGATAACAACCATAACAACTAAATGAATATAAAAATAGATTACAACACTAACAATTAAAAGGATAGAGAAATAGAAAACAATAACAACTAAAAGAATATAAAGATAGATAACAGCTCTAACAAAAAGACTATAGAAATAGATAACAGTACTAAAAACTTAAAGAAAAAAGACACAACTCTAACAACTAAAAGAATATAGAAATAGATAACAACTAAAATAATATAAAAATGGATAACAACACTATAATAACTATGCTCTCCCTTATAATCGCCTCTTACGACTTGCAAGGGAGACAACAGTGGTCCAATTCTACGGCCCGAAAACCACACGGGTAATTGAAGCATGCAGCAAAGTTGCCTAGAAATAGATAACAACACTAACAACTGAACAATAGAGAAATAGATAACAACTAAAAGACTATAGAAATAGATAACAACACTAACAACTAAATGAATATAGAAATAGATAACAACTAAAAGAATATAGAAATAGATCACAACTAAAAGACTATAGAAAAAGATAACAAATTAAATTAAATAAAATAAACTCTAACAACTAAACGACTATAGAAATACATAACAACTAAAAGAATGTAGAAATATATAAATAACAAGCTTAACAACTAAAAGACAATAGAAAAATCCTCGATATCCTAGTTGTTGAGCGTTCGCTTCGAGTGCGGGAGGTCTCGGGTTCGATCGCAGGCCGCGTCATACCAAAGACGAAATAAAAATGGTACCAGAAATTCCCTTGCTTGACGCTCAGTGTATCAGGGAAACAGGCTTCTCTTCTCAAATACCCTCGTGGCGATGGATAAAATCAGGAATGAGGTGATGAGAGTGATAAATTTAAGTTCGAAAAACTTGTTTCACAATCGACCTCAAATAAATAAGTATAAACTACAATAGAAACAGATAACAAAACACTAAAAGAATATAGAAATAGATAACACCACTAACAGCTGAACAATAGAGAAATAGATAACAACTAAAATAATATAGAGATAGATAACAACTAAAAGAATGTAGTAATAAATAACAATCTTAACAACTAAACGACAATAGAAAAATCCTCAATAGCCTAGTTGTTAAGTGTTCGCTTCCAGTGCAGGAGGTCCCGGGTTCGATCCCAGGCCGCGTTATACCAAAGACGAAATAAAAATGGTACCAGAAATTCCCTTGCTTGACGCTCAGCGTATAAGGGAAACAGGCTTCTCTTCTCTCATACCCTCGTGGTGATGGATAACATCAGGAATAAGGTGTCGAGAGTGATTAATATAAGTTCGAAAAACTTGTTTCACAATCGACCTTAAATAAGTAAGTATAAACTACAATAGAAATAGATAACAAAACTCTAAAAGAATATAGTAATAGATAACAACACTAACAACTGAACAATAAAGAAATAGATAACAACTAAAATACTATAGAAATAGATAAACACTAACAACTAACACTAACACAAGTCGCACCTATTAAGCACACAAACTTTATGGTCTGAAGCAAGGACAATGATGACACAAACACTATAGATACGCCTTTAAGCTGACTTACATACCCGATCTAGTGATGATAGCGGCCATTGAGGGTCAGGGCCTTGCACTAGACGGTGACGCTCCACCCTTCCTTGCCAAAAGCTCACAGACGCCAGTGTCTAGAGCTGTAGACTCAAGAGTCTACACACCGACCGGCTCAAACAAACCGACCGGTGCAGGGTCTGTGCAAAAAATAGAGAACACATCAAGGACGACGACGACAACAACAACAAGGACAACAAGGACAACCACAATGACAGCAACAACAACATGAAAAAGGACAATAATAACATAGAACAACAATATAAATAACTAACATTAACAAATAAAAGAATATAGAAATAGATAACAACCATAACAACTAAAAGACTAAAGAAATAAATAACAACACTAACAATTTAAAGAAAAAAGATAACAACTCTAACAACTATACAACTAAAAGACTATAGAAATAGATAACAACACTAACAACTAAAAGAGTATAAAAAAGGATAACAACACTAACAACTAAAAGAATATAAAAATAGATAACAACACTAACAACTAAAAGAATATAAAAATAGATAACAACACTAACAACTAAAAGAATATAAAAATAGATAACAACACTAACAACTAAAAGAATATAAAAATAGATAACAACACTAACAACTAAAAGAATATAAAAATAGATAACAACACTAACAACTAAAACAATATAAAAATAGATAACAACACTAACAACTAAAACAATATAAATATAGATAACAACACTAACAACTAAAACAATATAAAAATAGATAACAACACTAACAACTAAAAGAATATAAAAATAAATAACAACACTAACAACTAAAAGAATATAAAAATAGATAACAACCATAACAACTAAAAGAATATAAAAATAGATAACAACCATAACAACTAAATGAATATAAAAATAGATAACAACACTAACAATTAAAAGGATAGAGAAATAGAAAACAATAACAACTAAAAGAATATAAAGATAGATAACAGCTCTAACAAAAAGACTATAGAAATAGATAACAGTACTAAAAACTTAAAGAAAAAAGACACAACTCTAACAACTAAAAGAATATAGAAATAGATAACAACTAAAATAATATAAAAATGGATAACAACACTATAATAACTATGCTCTCCTTTATAATCGCCTCTTACGACTTGCAAGGGAGACAACAGTGGTCCAATTCTACGGCCCGAAAACCACACGGGTAATTGAAGCATGCAGCAAAGTTGCCTAGAAATAGATAACAACACTAACAACTGAACAATAGAGAAATAGATAACAACTAAAAGACTATAGAAATAGATAACAACACTAACAACTAAATGAATATAGAAATAGATAACAACTAAAAGAATATAGAAATAGATCACAACTAAAAGACTATAGAAAAAGATAACAAATTAAATTAAATAAAATAAACTCTAACAACTAAACGACTATAGAAATACATAACAACTAAAAGAATGTAGAAATATATAAATAACAAGCTTAACAACTAAAAGACAATAGAAAAATCCTCGATATCCTAGTTGTTGAGCGTTCGCTTCGAGTGCGGGAGGTCTCGGGTTCGATCGCAGGCCGCGTCATACCAAAGACGAAATAAAAATGGTACCAGAAATTCCCTTGCTTGACGCTCAGTGTATCAGGGAAACAGGCTTCTCTTCTCAAATACCCTCGTGGCGATGGATAAAATCAGGAATGAGGTGATGAGAGTGATAAATTTAAGTTCGAAAAACTTGTTTCACAATCGACCTCAAATAAATAAGTATAAACTACAATAGAAACAGATAACAAAACACTAAAAGAATATAGAAATAGATAACACCACTAACAGCTGAACAATAGAGAAATAGATAACAACTAAAATAATATAGAGATAGATAACAACTAAAAGAATGTAGTAATAAATAACAATCTTAACAACTAAACGACAATAGAAAAATCCTCAATAGCCTAGTTGTTAAGTGTTCGCTTCCAGTGCAGGAGGTCCCGGGTTCGATCCCAGGCCGCGTTATACCAAAGACGAAATAAAAATGGTACCAGAAATTCCCTTGCTTGACGCTCAGCGTATAAGGGAAACAGGCTTCTCTTCTCTCATACCCTCGTGGTGATGGATAACATCAGGAATAAGGTGTCGAGAGTGATTAATATAAGTTCGAAAAACTTGTTTCACAATCGACCTTAAATAAGTAAGTATAAACTACAATAGAAATAGATAACAAAACTCTAAAAGAATATAGTAATAGATAACAACACTAACAACTGAACAATAAAGAAATAGATAACAACTAAAAGACTATAGAAATAGATAAACACTAACAACTAACACT
The DNA here is from genome assembly GCA_963678985.1 of Spisula subtruncata. NCBI lineage: Eukaryota > Metazoa > Mollusca > Bivalvia > Venerida > Mactridae > Spisula > Spisula subtruncata. The sequence goes on along the minus strand of OY787662.1, from coordinate 20,584,018 downwards.
AACACAAGTCGCACCTATTAAGCACACAAACTTTATGGTCTGAAGCAAGGACAATGATGACACAAACACTATAGATACGCCTTTAAGCTGACTTACATACCCGATCTAGTGATGATAGCGGCCATTGAGGGTCAGGGCCTTGCACTAGACGGTGACGCTCCACCCTTCCTTGCCAAAAGCTCACAGACGCCAGTGTCTAGAGCTGTAGACTCAAGAGTCTACACACCGACCGGCTCAAACAAACCGACCGGTGCAGGGTCTGTGCAAAAAATAGAGAACACATCAAGGACGACGACGACAACAACAACAAGGACAACAAGGACAACCACAATGACAGCAACAACAACATGAAAAAGGACAATAATAACATAGAACAACAATATAAATAACTAACATTAACAAATAAAAGAATATAGAAATAGATAACAACCATAACAACTAAAAGACTAAAGAAATAAATAACAACACTAACAATTTAAAGAAAAAAGATAACAACTCTAACAACTATACAACTAAAAGACTATAGAAATAGATAACAACACTAACAACTAAAAGAGTATAAAAAAGGATAACAACACTAACAACTAAAAGAATATAAAAATAGATAACAACACTAACAACTAAAAGAATATAAAAATAGATAACAACACTAACAACTAAAAGAATATAAAAATAGATAACAACACTAACAACTAAAAGAATATAAAAATAGATAACAACACTAACAACTAAAAGAATATAAAAATAGATAACAACACTAACAACTAAAACAATATAAAAATAGATAACAACACTAACAACTAAAACAATATAAATATAGATAACAACACTAACAACTAAAACAATATAAAAATAGATAACAACACTAACAACTAAAAGAATATAAAAATAAATAACAACACTAACAACTAAAAGAATATAAAAATAGATAACAACCATAACAACTAAAAGAATATAAAAATAGATAACAACCATAACAACTAAATGAATATAAAAATAGATAACAACACTAACAATTAAAAGGATAGAGAAATAGAAAACAATAACAACTAAAAGAATATAAAGATAGATAACAGCTCTAACAAAAAGACTATAGAAATAGATAACAGTACTAAAAACTTAAAGAAAAAAGACACAACTCTAACAACTAAAAGAATATAGAAATAGATAACAACTAAAATAATATAAAAATGGATAACAACACTATAATAACTATGCTCTCCCTTATAATCGCCTCTTACGACTTGCAAGGGAGACAACAGTGGTCCAATTCTACGGCCCGAAAACCACACGGGTAATTGAAGCATGCAGCAAAGTTGCCTAGAAATAGATAACAACACTAACAACTGAACAATAGAGAAATAGATAACAACTAAAAGACTATAGAAATAGATAACAACACTAACAACTAAATGAATATAGAAATAGATAACAACTAAAAGAATATAGAAATAGATCACAACTAAAAGACTATAGAAAAAGATAACAAATTAAATTAAATAAAATAAACTCTAACAACTAAACGACTATAGAAATAGATAACAACTAAAAGAATGTAGAAATATATAAATAACAAGCTTAACAACTAAAAGACAATAGAAAAATCCTCGATATCCTAGTTGTTGAGCGTTCGCTTCGAGTGCGGGAGGTCTCGGGTTCGATCGCAGGCCGCGTCATACCAAAGACGAAATAAAAATGGTACCAGAAATTCCCTTGCTTGACGCTCAGTGTATCAGGGAAACAGGCTTCTCTTCTCAAATACCCTCGTGGCGATGGATAAAATCAGGAATGAGGTGATGAGAGTGATAAATTTAAGTTCGAAAAACTTGTTTCACAATCGACCTCAAATAAATAAGTATAAACTACAATAGAAATAGATAACAAAACACTAAAAGAATATAGAAATAGATAACACCACTAACAACTGAACAATAGAGAAATAGATAACAACTAAAATAATATAGAGATAGATAACAACTAAAAGAATGTAGTAATAAATAACAATCTTAACAACTAAACGACAATAGAAAAATCCTCAATAGCCTAGTTGTTAAGTGTTCGCTTCCAGTGCAGGAGGTCCCGGGTTCGATCCCAGGCCGCGTTATACCAAAGACGAAATAAAAATGGTACCAGAAATTCCCTTGCTTGACGCTCAGCGTATAAGGGAAACAGGCTTCTCTTCTCTCATACCCTCGTGGTGATGGATAACATCAGGAATAAGGTGTCGAGAGTGATTAATATAAGTTCGAAAAACTTGTTTCACAATCGACCTTAAATAAATAAGTATAAACTACAATAGAAATAGATAACAAAACTCTAAAAGAATATAGTAATAGATAACAACACTAACAACTGAACAATAAAGAAATAGTTAACAACTAAAAGACTATAGAAATAGATAAACACTAACAACTAACACTAACACAAGTCGCACCTATTAAGCACACAAACTTTATGGTCTGAAGCAAGGACAATGATGACACAAACACTATAGATACGCCTTTAAGCTGACTTACATACCCGATCTAGTGATGATAGCGGCCATTGAGGGTCAGGGCCTTGCACTAGACGGTGACGCTCCACCCTTCCTTGCCAAAAGCTCACAGACGCCAGTGTCTAGAGCTGTAGACTCAAGAGTCTACACACCGACCGGCTCAAACAAACCGACCGGTGCAGGGTCTGTGCAAAAAATAGAGAACACATCAAGGACGACGACGACAACAACAACAAGGACAACCACAATGACAGCAACAACAACATGAAAAAGGACAATAATAACATAGAACAACAATATAAATAACTAACATTAACAAATAAAAGAATATAGAAATAGATAACAACCATAACAACTAAAAGACTAAAGAAATAAATAACAACACTAACAATTTAAAGAAAAAAGATAACAACTCTAACAACTATACAACTAAAAGACTATAGAAATAGATAACAACACTAACAACTAAAAGAGTATAAAAAAGGATAACAACACTAACAACTAAAAGAATATAAAAATAGATAACAACACTAACAACTAAAAGAATATAAAAATAGATAACAACACTAACAACTAAAAGAATATAAAAATAAATAACAACACTAACAACTAAAAGAATATAAAAATAGATAACAACCATAACAACTAAAAGAATATAAAAATAGATAACAACCATAACAACTAAATGAATATAAAAATAGATAACAACACTAACAATTAAAAGGATAGAGAAATAGAAAACAATAACAACTAAAAGAATATAAAGATAGATAACAGCTCTAACAAAAAGACTAAAGAAATAGATAACAGTACTAAAAACTTAAAGAAAAAAGACACAACTCTAACAACTAAAAGAATATAGAAATAGATAACTAAAATAATATAAAAATGGATAACAACACTATAATAACTATGCTCTCCCTTATAATCGCCTCTTACGACTTGCAAGGGAGACAACAGTGGTCCAATTCTACGGCCCGAAAACCACACGGGTAATTGAAGCATGCAGCAAAGTTGCCTAGAAATAGATAACAACACTAACAACTGAACAATAGAGAAATAGATAACAACTAAAAGACTATAGAAATAGATAACAACACTAACAACTAAATGAATATAGAAATAGATAACAACTTAAAGAATATAGAAATAGATCACAACTAAAAGACTATAGAAAAAGATAACAAATTAAATTAAATAAAATCAACTCTAACAACTAAACGACTATAGAAATAGATAACAACTAAAAGAATGTAGAAATATATAAATATCAAGCTTAACAACTAAAAGACAATAGAAAAATCCTCGATATCCTAGTTGTTGAGCGTTCGCTTCGAGTGCGGGAGGTCTCGGGTTCGATCGGAGGCCGCGTCATACCAAAGACGAAATAAAAATGGTACCAGAAATTCCCTTGCTTGACGCTCAGTGTATCAGGGAAACAGGCTTCTCTTCTCAAATACCCTCGTGGCGATGGATAAAATCAGGAATGAGGTGATGAGAGTGATAAATTTAAGTTCGAAAAACTTGTTTCACAATCGACCTCAAATAAATAAGTATAAACTACAATAGAAATAGATAACAAAACACTAAAAGAATATAGAAATAGATAACACCACTAACAACTGAACAATAGAGAAATAGATAACAACTAAAATAATATAGAGATAGATAACAACTAAAAGAATGTAGTAATAAATAACAATCTTAACAACTAAACGACAATAGAAAAATCCTCAATAGCCTAGTTGTTAAGTGTTCGCTTCCAGTGCAGGAGGTCCCGGGTTCGATCCCAGGCCGCGTTATACCAAAGACGAAATAAAAATGGTACCAGAAATTCCCTTGCTTGACGCTCAGCGTATAAGGGAAACAGGCTTCTCTTCTCTCATACCCTCGTGGTGATGGATAACATCAGGAATAAGGTGTCGAGAGTGATTAATATAAGTTCGAAAAACTTGTTTCACAATCGACCTTAAATAAGTAAGTATAAACTACAATAGAAATAGATAACAAAACTCTAAAAGAATATAGTAATAGATAACAACACTAACAACTGAACAATAAAGAAATAGATAACAACTAAAAGACTATAGAAATAGATAAACACTAACAACTAACACTAACACAAGTCGCACCTATTAAGCACACAAACTTTATGGTCTGAAGCAAGGACAATGATGACACAAACACTATAGATACGCCTTTAAGCTGACTTACATATCCGATCTAGTGATAATAGCGGCCATTGAGGGTCAGGGCCTTGCACTAGACGGTGACGCTCCACCCTTCCTTGCCAAAAGCTCACAGACGCCAGTGTCTAGAGCTGTAGACTCAAGAGTCTACACACCGACCGGCTCAAACAAACCGACCGGTGCAGGGTCTGTGCAAAAAATAGAGAACACATCAAGGACGACGACGACAACAACAACAAGGACAACAAGGACAACCACAATGACAGCAACAACAACATGAAAAAGGACAATAATAACATAGAACAACAATATAAATAACTAACATTAACAAATAAAAGAATATAGAAATAGATAACAACCATAACAACTAAAAGACTAAAGAAATAAATAACAACACTAACAATTTAAAGAAAAAAGATAACAACTCTAACAACTATACAACTAAAAGACTATAGAAATAGATAACAACACTAACAACTAAAAGAGTATAAAAAAGGGTAACAACACTAACAATTAAAAGAATATAAAAATAGATAACAACACTAACAACTAAAAGAATATGAAAATAGATAACAAAACTAACAACTAAAAGAATATAAAAATAGATAACAACACTAACAACTAAAAGAATATAAAAATAGATAACAACACTAACAACTAAAAGAATATAAAAATAGATAACAAAACTAACAACTAAAACAATATAAAAATAGATAACAACACTAACAACTAAAACAATATAAAAATAGATAACAACACTAACAACTAAAACAATATAAAAATAGATAACAACACTAACAACTAAAAGAATATAAAAATAAATAACAACACTAACAACTAAAAGAATATAAAAATAGATAACAACCATAACAACTAAAAGAATATAAAAATAGATAACAACCATAACAACTAAATGAATATAAAAATAGATAACAACACTAACAATTAAAAGGATAGAGAAATAGAAAACAATAACAACTAAAAGAATATAAAGATAGATAACAGCTCTAACAAAAAGACTATAGAAATAGATAACAGTACTAAAAACTTAAAGAAAAAAGACACAACTCTAACAACTAAAAGAATATAGAAATAGATAACAACTAAAATAATATAAAAATGGATAACAACACTATAATAACTATGCTCTCCCTTATAATCGCCTCTTACGACTTGCAAGGGAGACAACAGTGGTCCAATTCTACGGCCCGAAAACCACACGGGTAATTGAAGCATGCAGCAAAGTTGCCTAGAAATAGATAACAACACTAACAACTGAACAATAGAGAAATAGATAACAACTAAAAGACTATAGAAATAGATAACAACACTAACAACTAAATGAATATAGAAATAGATAACAACTAAAAGAATATAGAAATAGATCACAACTAAAAGACTATAGAAAAAGATAACAAATTAAATTAAATAAAATCAACTCTAACAACTAAACGACTATAGAAATAGATAACAACTAAAAGAATGTAGAAATATATAAATAACAAGCTTAACAACTAAAAGACAATAGAAAAATCCTCGATATCCTAGTTGTTGAGCGTTCGCTTCGAGTGCGGGAGGTCTCGGGTTCGATCGCAGGCCGCGTCATACCAAAGACGAAATAAAAATGGTACCAGAAATTCCCTTGCTTGACGCTCAGTGTATCAGGGAAACAGGCTTCTCTTCTCAAATACCCTCGTGGCGATGGATAAAATCAGGAATGAGGTGATGAGAGTGATAAATTTAAGTTCGAAAAACTTGTTTCACAATCGACCTCAAATAAATAAGTATAAACTACAATAGAAATAGATAACAAAACACTAAAAGAATATAGAAATAGATAACACCACTAACAACTGAACAATAGAGAAATAGATAACAACTAAAATAATATAGAGATAGATAACAACTAAAAGAATGTAGTAATAAATAACAATCTTAACAACTAAACGACAATAGAAAAATCCTCAATAGCCTAGTTGTTAAGTGTTCGCTTCCAGTGCAGGAGGTCCCGGGTTCGATCCCAGGCCGCGTTATACCAAAGACGAAATAAAAATGGTACCAGAAATTCCCTTGCTTGACGCTCAGCGTATAAGGGAAACAGGCTTCTCTTCTCTCATACCCTCGTGGTGATGGATAACATCAGGAATAAGGTGTCGAGAGTGATTAATATAAGTTCGAAAAACTTGTTTCACAATCGACCTTAAATAAATAAGTATAAACTACAATAGAAATAGATAACAAAACTCTAAAAGAATATAGTAATAGATAACAACACTAACAACTGAACAATAAAGAAATAGTTAACAACTAAAAGACTATAGAAATAGATAAACACTAACAACTAACACTAACACAAGTCGCACCTATTAAGCACACAAACTTTATGGTCTGAAGCAAGGACAATGATGACACAAACACTATAGATACGCCTTTAAGCTGACTTACATACCCGATCTAGTGATGATAGCGGCCATTGAGGGTCAGGCCTGGCCTTGCACTAGACGGTGACGCTCCACCCTTCCTTGCCAAAAGCTCACAGACGCCAGTGTCTAGAGCTGTAGACTCAAGAGTCTACACACCGACCGGCTCAAACAAACCGACCGGTGCAGGGTCTGTGCAAAAAATAGAGAACACATCAAGGACGACGACGACAACAACAACAAGGACAACAAGGACAACCACAATGACAGCAACAACAACATGAAAAAGGACAATAATAACATAGAACAACAATATAAATAACTAACATTAACAAATAAAAGAATATAGAAATAGATAACAACCATAACAACTAAAAGACTAAAGAAATAAATAACAACACTAACAATTTAAAGAAAAAAGATAACAACTCTAACAACTATACAACTAAAAGACTATAGAAATAGATAACAACACTAACAACTAAAAGAGTATAAAAAAGGATAACAACACTAACAACTAAAAGAATATAAAAATAGATAACAACACTAACAACTAAAAGAATATAAAAATAGATAACAACACTAACAACTAAAAGAATATAAAAATAGATAACAACACTAACAACTAAAAGAATATAAAAATAGATAACAACACTAACAACTAAAAGAATATAAAAATAGATAACAAAACTAACAACTAAAACAATATAAAAATAGATAACAACACTAACAACTAAAACAATATAAAAATAGATAACAACACTAACAACTAAAAGAATATAAAAATAGATAACAACACTAACAACTAAAAGAATATAAAAATAAATAACAACACTAACAACTAAAAGAATATAAAAATAGATAACAACCATAACAACTAAAAGAATATAAAAATAGATAACAACCATAACAACTAAATGAATATAAAAATAGATAACAACACTAACAATTAAAAGGATAGAGAAATAGAAAACAATAACAACTAAAAGAATATAAAGATAGATAACAGCTCTAACAAAAAGACTATAGAAAAAGATAACAGTACTAAAAACTTAAAGAAAAAAGACACAACTCTAACAACTAAAAGAATATAGAAATAGATAACAACTAAAATAATATAAAAATGGATAACAACACTATAATAACTATGCTCTCCCTTATAATCGCCTCTTACGACTTGCAAGGGAGACAACAGTGGTCCAATTCTACGGCCCGAAAACCACACGGGTAATTGAAGCATGCAGCAAAGTTGCCTAGAAATAGATAACAACACTAACAACTGAACAATAGAGAAATAGATAACAACTAAAAGACTATAGAAATAGATAACAACACTAACAACTAAATGAATATAGAAATAGATCACAACTAAAAGACTATAGAAAAAGATAACAAATTAAATTAAATAAAATCAACTCTAACAACTAAACGACTATAGAAATAGATAACAACTAAAAGAATGTAGAAATATATAAATAACAAGCTTAACAACTAAAAGACAATAGAAAAATCCTCGATATCCTACTTGTTGAGCGTTCACTTCGAGTGCGGGAGGTCTCGGGTTCGATCGCAGGCCGCGTCATACCAAAGACGAAATAAAAATGGTACCAGAAATTCCCTTGCTTGACGCTCAGTGTATCAGGGAAACAGGCTTCTCTTCTCAAATACCTTCGTGGCGATGGATAAAATCAGGAATGAGGTGATGAGAGTGATAAATTTAAGTTCGAAAAACTTGTTTCACAATCGACCTCAAATAAATAAGTATAAACTACAATAGAAATAGATAACAAAACACTAAAAGAATATAGAAATAGATAACACCACTAACAACTGAACAATAGAGAAATAGATAACAACTAAAATAATATAGAGATAGATAACAACTAAAAGAATGTAGTAATAAATAACAATCTTAACAACTAAACGACAATAGAAAAATCCTCAATAGCCTAGTTGTTAAGTGTTCGCTTCCAGTGCAGGAGGTCCCGGGTTCGATCCCAGGCCGCGTTATACCAAAGACGAAATAAAAATGGTACCAGAAATTCCCTTGCTTGACGCTCAGCGTATAAGGGAAACAGGCTTCTCTTCTCTCATACCCTCGTGGTGATGGATAACATCAGGAATAAGGTGTCGAGAGTGATTAATATAAGTTCGAAAAACTTGTTTCACAATCGACCTTAAATAAATAAGTATAAACTACAATAGAAATAGATAACAAAACTCTAAAAGAATATAGTAATAGATAACAACACTAACAACTGAACAATAAAGAAATAGATAACAACTAAAAGACTATAGAAATAGATAAACACTAACAACTAACACTAACACAAGTCGCACCTATTAAGCACACAAACTTTATGGTCTGAAGCAAGGACAATAATGACACAAACACTATAGATACGCCTTTAAGCTGACTTACATACCCGATCTAGTGATGATAGCGGCCATTGAGGGTCAGGGCCTTGCACTAGACGGTGACGCTCCACCCTTCCTTGCCAAAAGCTCACAGACGCCAGTGTCTAGAGCTGTAGACTCAAGAGTCTACACACCGACCGGCTCAAACAAACCGACCGGTGCAGGGTCTGTGCAAAAAATAGAGAACACATCAAGGACGACAACGACAACAACAACAAGGACAACAAGGACAACCACAATGACAGCAACAACAACATGAAAAAGGACAATAATAACATAGAACAACAATATAAATAACTAACATTAACAAATAAAAGAATATAGAAATAGATAACAACCATAACAACTAAAAGACTAAAGAAATAAATAACAACACTAACAATTTAAAGAAAAAAGATAACAACTCTAACAACTATACAACTAAAAGACTATAGAAATAGATAACAACACTAACAACTAAAAGAGGATAAAAAAGGATAACAACACTAACAACTAAAAGAATGTAAAAATAGATAACAACACTAACAACTAAAAGAATATAAAAATAGATAACAACACTAACAACTAAAAGAATATAAAAATAGATAACAACACTAACAACTAAAAGAATATAAAAATAGATAACAACACTAACAACTAAAAGAATATAAAAATAGATAACAAAACTAACAACTAAAACAATATAAAAATAGATAACAACACTAACAACTAAAACAATATAAAAATAGATAACAACACTAACAACTAAAAGAATATAAAATAGATAACAACACTAACAACTAAAACAATATAAAAATAGATAACAACACTAACAACTAAAACAATATAAAAATAGATAACAACACTAACAACTAAAAGAATATAAAAATAGATAACAACACTAACAACTAAAACAATATCAAAATAGATAACAACCATAACAACTAAATGAATATAAAAATAGATAACAACACTAACAATTAAAAGGATAGAGAAATAGAAAACAATAACAACTAAAAGAATATAAAGATAGATAACAGCTCTAACAAAAAGACTATAGAAATAGATAACAGTACTAAAAACTTAAAGAAAAAAGACACAACTCTAACAACTAAAAGAATATAGAAATAGATAACAACTAAAATAATATAAAAATGGATAACAACACTACAATAACTATGCTCTCCCTTATAATCGCCTCTTACGACTTGCAAGGGAGACAACAGTGGTCCAATTCTACGGCCCGAAAACCACACGGGTAATTGAAGCATGCAGCAAAGTTGCCTAGAAATAGATAACAACACTAACAACTGAACAATAGAGAAATAGATAACAACTAAAAGACTATAGAAATAGATAACAACACTAACAACTAAATGAATATAGAAATAGATCACAACTAAAAGAATATAGAAATAGATCACAACTAAAAGACTGTAGAAAAAGATAACAAATTAAATTAAATAAAATCAACTCTAACAACTAAACGACCATAGAAATAGATAACAACTAAAAGAATGTAGAAATATATAAATAACAAGCTTAACAACTAAAAGACAATAGAAAAATCCTCGATATCCTAGTTGTTGAGCGTTCGCTTCGAGTGCGGGAGGTCTCGGGTTCGATCGCAGGCCGCGTTATACCAAAGACGAAATAAAAATGGTACCAGAAATTCCCTTGCTTGACGCTCAGTGTATCAGGGAAACAGGCTTTTCTTCTCAAATACCCTCGTGGCGATGGATAAAATCAGGAATGAGGTGATGAGAGTGATAAATTTAAGTTCGAAAAACTTGTTTCACAATCGACCTCAAATAAATAAGTATAAACTACAATAGAAATAGATAACAAAACACTAAAAGAATATAAAAATAGATAACACCACTAACAACTGAACAAAAGAGAAATAGATAACAACTAAAAGAATATAGAGATAGATAACAACTAAAAGAATGTAGTAATAAATAACAATCTTAACAACTAAACGACAATAGAAAAATCCTCGTTAGCCTAGTTGTTAAGTGTTCGCTTCCAGTGCAGGAGGTCCCGGGTTCGATCCCAGGCCGCGTCATACCAAAGACGAAATAAAAATGGTACCAGAAATTCCCTTGCTTGACGCTCAGCGTATAAGGGAAACAGGCTTCTCTTCTCTCATACCCTCGTGGTGATGGATAACATCAGGAATGAGGTGCCGAGAGTGATTAATATAAGTTCGAAAAACTTGTTTCACAATCGACCTTAAATAAATAAGTATAAACTACAATAGAAATAGATAACAAAACACTAAAAGAATATAGTAATAGATAACAACACTAACAACTGAACAATAGAGAAATAGATAACAACTAAAAGACTATAGAAATAGATGACAACACTAACAACTTAAATAATATAGAAATAGATAAGAACTATAAGAATATAGAAATAAATAAACACTAACAACTAACACTAACACAAGTCGCACCTATTAAGCACACAAACTTTATGGTCTAAAGCAAGGACAATGATGACACAAACATTATAGATACACCTTTAAGCTGACTTATATACCCGATCTAGTGATGATAGTGGCCATTGAGGGTCAGGGCCTTGCACTAGACGGTGACGCTCCACCCTTCCTTGCCAAAAGCTCACAGACGCCAGTGTCTAGAGCTGTAGACTCAAGAGTCTACACATCGACCGGCTCAAACAAACCGACCGGTGCAGGGTCTGTGCAAAAAATAGAGAACACATCAAGGACGACGACGCCAACAACAACAAGGACAACCACAATGACAGCAACAACAACATGAAAAAGGACAATAATAACACAGAACAACAATATAAATAACTAACATTAACAAATAAAAGAATATAGAAATAGATAACAACCATAACAACTAAAAGACTAAAGAAATAAATAACAACACTAACAATTTAAAGAAAAAAGATAACAACTCTAACAACTATACAACTAAAAGACTATAGAAATAGATAACAACACTAACAACTAAAAGAATGTAGAAATAAACAACAACACTAACAACTAAAAGAATATAAAAATAGATAACAACACTAACAACTAAAAGAATATAAAAATAGATAACAACACTAACAATTAAAAGAATATAGAAATAGATAACAACAAAAAGACTTAAGAAATAAATAACAACTAAAAGAATATAAAAATAGATAACAGCACTCAAAACTAAAAACAATAGAAAAAGATAACAACTCTAACAACTAAAAGAATATAGAAATAGAAAACAACTTAAAGAATATAGAAATAGAAAACAACTAAAAGAATATAGAAATAAATAACAACTAAAAGACTAAGAAATAGATAACAACTAAAAGATTATAAAAATAGATAACAACACTATAAAACTATGCTCTCCCTTATAGTCGCCTCTTACGACATGCAAGGAAGATAACAGTGGTCCAATTCTACAACCAAAGAATCACACGGGTAATTGAAGCTACAAGCAAAGTTGCCTAAGAAGCAGTAATAAACATAACCTCCAACCACAAGATTAACACGTTAAAGACAATAGAAATAGATAACAGCACTCAAAACTAACAATTATAGAAATATATAACACTGACAACTGAAATAATATTGAAATAGATAACAACACTAACAATGAAAAAAAAAGGAAATAGATAACAACAATAACACCTAAAGAATATAAAAAATATATAACACTAACAGCTAAAATAATATTGAAATAGATAACAACACTAATAACTAAAAGAATATAGAAATAGATAACAACACTAACAACTAAAAGAACATAGAAATAGATAACATCAGTAGCAACTAAAAGAATATAGAAATAAATAACAACAATAACAACTAAAATAATATAGGAATAGAGAACAACTAAAACACTTTAGAAATAGATAACAACTAAAAGAATATAGAAATAGATAACATATAAAAGACTATAGAAATAGATAACAACTAGAAGACTATAGAAATAGATAACAACTAAAAGAATATAAAATAGGGAAACAACTAAAATATTGTAGAAATAAATAACAACACTAACAACTAAAATGGTATAGAAATAGATAACAACACCAACAACTAAAATGGTATAGAACTAGATAACAACACTAACAACTAAAAGAATATAAAAATATATAACAACACTAAGAATTTTAAAGAATATAAAAATAGATAACAACTAAAAGACTATAGAAATATATAACAACACTAAGAATTAAAAGAATATAGAAATAGATAACAACTAAAAGACTATAGAAATATATAACAACTAAAGAAAATAGATAACAACTCTAACAACTAAAAGACTATAGAAATAAATAACAACGAAAAGAAATTAGAAAAAGATAACAACTAAAAGAAAATTAAAATTGATAACAACTCTAACAACTTAAAGACTAAAAAATAGATAACAATTAAAAGACTATACTAAATATATAACCACTAAAAGAATGTAGAAATAAATAAGAACACTAACTACTAAAAAGTATAGAAATAGATAACAACACTAACAACTTAAAGACTATAGAAATAGATAACAACTAAAAAAATATAGAAATAGAAACCAACACTAACAACTAAAAGAATATAGAAATAGATAACAACAATAACAACTAAAAGAATATAGAAATAGATAACAACA